>CM040183.1:48242808-48622808 GCA_022606455.1 Callitettix versicolor
CTAAATGCTTACTTTAGGTAACAACCACCGGCTGCTGCAGCAGTTTTTTGGTAACTACTAGAGGAATGGATTAAGCTCATTTCACTGCTAAATGTGTGCTGGAAAGCATGTATTAGAGACCATAGAAAATGTATTTGTATTAAAGGTCATTAAACAAGTTTTGGGTTGTATAAATTACAGAGTAACAGAAGAATTTTGTAAAATAATAAATAACTTTAGAATATAGTTATCTCTAAAAAAAGATAGGGTTTCTTTTCGTGACGTATTTAAAGAAAGTAGGTTTATGTGGATTGACATAGACAGTCTTAAACATTCATGAGAACAAGATCAAAACTGTTTGCATAAAGAAGATACAATGAAAGACTCAATATACATAAACGTGGGAGGAAATGAAATTAATGACATGAACTGAGGCCAAGGATATTAAAACTGGAAAACTACAAAAGAAGAAAACACTGTTAGAAAAAGAAATATTGAAAGAGATGAAGTTCTGTGGCAAAAGAAGAAATCTTAGTTACGTTAAAGTAAACAGTCTGTAAACACGTTAAATAGATAGTTGTTAAAATATGTTGTCATTGGCCGTAACGGAATAACAAAGATGTTTAAAAAAATTAGTACTGTTTGTTTTTGAGCCATACTGTACCAATGAATACCAAAATCTAGTAAAATCTGTACTTAGTAGATAATTACAGATTTTCATAGCGCCCGGATAATCTGCAATCTCGTAACACCTGTTGAATGCGTTTCATTTACAGTATAACATCCAAAGAGTCACATTATCATGTCTGATTGTTCAAATACGAAAATAATTCTTCGTGTTGTCTCACTAACGAAGGAAGTGAGTTTACAAAAACTAACATTATTATATTTAGCCTAACATATGTTTTTGTAATTTGCAATAAAAATATTAAAGTCAATGGCGACTGCCATAACATTCATTCATAGTTTTTCTTAATTTACACTTTTTTAAATCTGATTTCACCATGTAATTGGTATTAAAATGGAGACTTTAAAGTTGATTTCTGGTAGTTAAGTTATATTTCTTTAAAGTGTACGGAAAGAAATTATGAATTTGACGGCGGTTAGGGATCATTCATATACTTTTATTGTAAAATAGGCTATAAAAGTATACTCTGATTAAAATATTCATTAATGTAAAATTATTCAATATTGTATTTCTTTGAAATCTTTCTTCCATAATGTCAGCGAGACAGCTGCGTGCTTTGATTACTTTTAAGGCAGTAGGTTACTGTTTAATGCTACAACTGTTATTTAATTAAATTTCAGAATTACCGTTAACCTTGAGACAAACTCCAAATTTCTTTTAATTCGCAGTTTCCTCAATTTACCGCATTGCTTCCTACGTCCACAGCTACATTACAAAGCAGGAAGCAAGTGATTATCCAACACATGTTAACATTCTTCAGATTATCAAGACTTTCTCCTAATAATATGTAAGTCAGTTGTTTTATGATATGCTAATCAGCTGTTCTTTTGTTTTTTTAATTGTTTAAGAAATATTTCACTTACTATTTAGGTTTTCTTCAAGACTTTACGTTTTAATTTTAAAAATAAAATATTTTATTTTACTCAATAACCTGTTAGCGAATTTTTTTGGGGAAATAAGCTATTTTGCAGATCTGGTTTCATGAAAATGATATGATCCTAATATCTATAGCACGTCTTGTAGAAGTCTTTACACACTTTATTCGTATAGGCCTATATATTAACGGTTGTGTGTGTTGATGCTGTAGCGTTCTCAATTTTGGTTCGTTTTCTCATGAAGTAAGAAATAACAGATCCCGAGGAGTCATTATAAAAAAAACACATTATTTTGGGATTACTTGTTGTATTTTCATATTAATAATTTGGATTCTGGAATGTAGTCTCGAGAATTATACGGTTTGTTACATGTGCTGCTATCTATGAGAACTTCTATAAACCGTTCATAGTAAAATGCTGCTCCTAGTGGTAAAATATGTAACTTATAAATTAAAACTGTATTATCTACAAATAAATTCTCTGAGGAAATTATTGTAGATGTTAAGACGACGATATCAAAAATAGCAACAGTAATTTTTTGTAACGAATTTTAATTTAAAAATATGTTATAGCAGCTGCAATCGTAGTGAGATCCAGGATTTTGAAATTATCGCAATTCTGGCACTTTTTAAGGTGTTATTATATATCTTATTATAAATTTATAATCTAATAATAGCAATAATTTTATTATTATTATTTATTTATATTATTATCTTATATATTATTTTAAATGTGTTAGCACTCTAGTGTCCACAATAATTATTATGGTCTGATTTGGTTTACTCCTGGCACAAAAATCGATTCTAGTAGCGGCAACATCAATTTCACAACGGCAACCATTTCAAATCTTAAAAAACGTATTTTTTTCTTAAACGTTTCTGAAAATTTTGATTTCATCATCAGCGTCCAAATCTGTAAATTAACATTTTAAATTTTCACATTTCGTAAAAATACGAAAATAAAGCTGATCGGGGTTCATTTCTGTACTTTCAAAAAGTCTGAAATGTTTTTTCATGCTTTTTGTTTATGCAGATTTTTTGCTGATTATGTAGGTGAAAACCAGTTTAAAAAACTTTAATATGGAAAAATTATTGTTGGAAATTCGTTTCTATCAAGTCAGTGAGTCAGCTGTGTGCCGTGACTATTTTATTTTTTCCGATTTTGTTAAAACGTTTACTCTTAAAAATATAAATTAACAGTAAACTAATTAAAGTACCCTATTTAAAATGGAACCTTTGATTTATAAACATATTTAATTAATGATGCTTGTGAAATCCAGACTAATCTGTGACTCCAGTTTGAAAATTCTGAAGAATACGTTCCCTTTTCTACCAAATATTGTACCATCATTAAGTAAGTCTATGGCCAGCTATTACATTTTTCTGAGTAAGGAGGAACGTAAAAGACCAAAAGAAGGAAGAAGAGTGGATAACAATGTTTAAAACAAATATAAAAACGAGACGTTTTCGAGGAAATGAAATTTATTAGTCGGACCATAATTTTTGTAGAGAGGTTTGCTCTACCATATTAGTACAGCAAAGTACATATCAGATATATTTTCCTGCGTCAGCTGGTACTTTTATCGCCACCAAACAGTTCTTCATCATTTTTAAGTTTATTAATTTTACTGCGTTTCCAGTTTCTAACATAACGACGGCAACGACGTATTGTACTATAGGAATAAATAATATGTAAAACATGGTTTAATCTAAAATTAATTTCATCAAATTTAGTCACACAGACTTGTCCATGACTAACCGATCAATGTAAAAACAAGAATAGTTTACACGCACAACTATTCATTATGTAAAAAGAAATCGGAATTTTCACACGGAGGTTTTCCTTTTCACTTCCTTACTGTGGTTGTGTAACAAAGATGCGCAG
Organism: Callitettix versicolor; assembly: GCA_022606455.1. NCBI lineage: Eukaryota > Metazoa > Arthropoda > Insecta > Hemiptera > Cercopidae > Callitettix > Callitettix versicolor. The sequence continues at coordinate 48,246,235 of CM040183.1, forward strand.
TGCATCTTATATCTGGAGCACAAACATGCATTTCGCTAATTATATGGTAGCGTGAACGTCCTTAATTAATGTTTTTATTGCCGTTATGCAAAGTTTCGAATCACGCAAGAATTGTGTATTCAGCATTACTGCCAGTTACAACTATTGGTTTATTACCGTAACAGACTTTCTGAAGTAAATTGCTGGAAGCAGATTTGTCGTTACTTATGCTATCCTGGTAAAACCCTCTAACTGCAATTGCCCTCGTATCTAATAATATTACATAGACTACCTGGCAAAACACCCTCAATGAAACATTGGCTAAAGGGAAGGGACGTTAATGCTAGCACCCTCAAAGTACGTCAACCGCATTCGTTTTTTTTTTGTGCTCACTTTTCTTAAAACAATTGACAATGCCCCACTTATAGGCCTATGACCGACATAGATATGGGTTCCACTTCGCTCATTGATTCGCCTTCACCAATATTTGAAGGTTTGTTCTTTACTTCCGGTTAAATTAAACCTTGTGACAAGTTTGCTCCTCATTTTTAATTCCTGTTTTGTGCTTTCATTTTCTGATTGCCGACAGAGACACCAGACAGAATGTGTATGTGTAAACACCACATCCCCTCTAAGACAATCTACCAGACATCACCGTCGCTATCCTTCAAGAACCACTGCAGCCAGCTACTCAGTCCAAGTCTGCGTACTTTATTTATGTATTTAAAGGCAGAAGTAGAAGTGCTACCATCGGAGTATTATTTTACTTTAACGGAAGTGAAACCTCCCCAGTTTTTTTTCACAGAAGGATTGTAATAGTTTCAAAAATTTCCTTTACAACATACTTGGCCTCCTATATTCGTGTTTCTTTGTATGTTAACTTCGATGTCAGTATCAGTGGCAGCAGACAATCCACCATAAGTCATAACTGCCATTGACTCTTTTAAGCTGTCTGACTCCATTGAACCCAGAATAGACGAAGTTTGGTAGCCTGCTTTAGGATTGTTTGCTAATTCTTCCGCTGCGACAATGATAAGATTTTGAATGTGCACGTAGAACATGTCTTCTCTTTTCCAGTCCATCGCACCAAAATTAAAGTGTATATATTTCCATGTGTGTTGTTCTGTGTGTATATGCAATCAAGGTAGATCAATAAATGTGTGTGTGTGTTTTTTTTTGTTGTTTTTTATAGTAAATGAGTGAAATTATTATGAACACAATAGTCAGTACAGTAAACATATCAGCTGTTCACTGCCTCCGCAATCCGCCAGGCTGTTTATCTAGGTCTAATCAATTTTAAGTTTGCAAAACTGACATTCCGCTTGTAAAAAAGGTATAATTTTTGAAACAGCAATAAAAAAACAATACAGTAATTTACTGACTCGAAGTATGAGAATAATCGATTGAAATATGTCTAAATAATAATTAAAAGACAGATTGTTCGGGGAAATAAATATTAAACCTAAGGTTTTTATCAAGAATGTACAGTTTTTTCAGAACTAATTTTATTAAATTTTAGGATTTCCTGAGTCAAAATAAATTTAAAACGTTCAACTTAAATTAACTTTTGGAATTAACTGAAGAAACCAAAAGTAGGGCCTAGCGTTGTTCGAAATTTTACACTTATTTGAAATGTGAAACTAAATAATTACTTGCTCATTTAATGAAGTTCTGCTGATTTTTAATTGTTGAAATTGCGTGACTTAGATAGAGAAATTTTTTTATCTGAAGCTATAACGATTAATAAATTTAGAATTACTTAATTTTATGGTTGTTTGTAATAAAGCTTTTTTTGTAAACTCAAAAAGCAGCAGTAATTTTAAATGTTTGTTTTAAATTCACCAGTTGAATATGCGGTCAGGGTACTAACAGAATTACGTGAAATTCAACATATTTTTTCGAAGAAAATGTAGACAATGTTGTCTGCCGTCATCATTACACTGTAAATGCGAAAGCCTTTTCTGTTTTATCATTAATTCTGCCTATTTTTGGTAGATATAGAAGATTGAAATCTTACACAGCTTATGTTTTTTAAACATAAGCAAAAAAAAATAACATTTCTATAAGTTAAATTAAAGAAAGAGGATTTGTTTTAATGTTCTTTACTTTATGCCAATTAGACAAATGAAGATAGTACACCGAAAAGCCAACCAGATACCAAACTGCGTAAAGGTCTAAGTTTTAGAATAAATAAAAATAAATTATTCCATCCACTTTCTGAATACATACGATATTAAAATATAGTAAGGTATATTTACATAACTAGAAAAATAAAACAAAAAATAAAAATCACCATTGGGAGAGGCAAAATATTAGGCCTACTAGTAGTTTTGTTATTGTTGCATACACTTTAGCTTCTAAGGTAGAGAGCGTATAAGTGTACAATCTAATATTATTAGCGAATTTTCATTGAAATATAAGTTACTGGAGTGGCAATCATGGGTATGAGCGCCGCCCTGACATGTTTTGTGGGATTATTAAAATTATATATATATATATATATATATATATATATATATATATATATATATAATCAGACACTACAACACAGTCATAAAACCGGAGGTATTATATGCAAGCGAGACGCTAGCACTCCACACAAAAGCTACCATGGAGGGTATTTTGAAGGAATAACGCAAAATCTTGAGGAAGATCCTTGGCCCGAGATTAACAGAAGATGGATACAGGTTGCACTCCCGGAAGACCACAGAGAAGATATCGAACCTGGCAGCAGATATCAGAAGAAGGAGGCTTCGGTTCTATGGACACATCAGTAGACTCCCAACAACGAGACTTGCCAACAGAATCCTTAAGTATATACAAGGTGTCAAATCAACAACGTCGTGGATCGCACAAGTCAGAATAGACCTACATGACGCAGGAATAGACTCAACAGATGTTGAAGATAGACAAGCATACAAGAGAAAGATGCTCGGTTGGAAGGTCCCAGAGAATGAAATCCCAAAGAGAGCAGGGGTAAAATGGACGGAGGAGCGGAAGAGGATCCATGGGTACAGGATGAGGGAGGTGTGGAGGATTAGAAGGAACAAGACATAAGTCGGAGTGCTTTGCGTGATCCAACAGGGTCTATGCGCAGATAATATATATATATATATATATATATATATATATATATATATATATATATATATTTATATATATATATATATATATATATATATATATATATATATATTCAAATACTATTAAAATGTTAATTTAGGTTTCCATTAAATTTTGATACTACTGAGGAAATTCGTTTCCGTCACATCAGTGAGACAGCTGCGTGCCACTGTTATTTCTTAACTAAAATGAAACAATAATAGTGGAACTTCATATATTTATTTTCAATGGAATATTTTCAAAATTACGTTAAGTTTGATTTCGTGTTGTTGAAACGAACCGTAGCTGAACCATGGTAAACTTAAATGTTATTCAAAATTTGACAATTTTTGTCTCTGACTTTTGTTATTGTCTCTATTGTTTCACCCACGGGACAATGAGCGTAAGAAGGTAGGCTGAATAGTTATCGATTATTTACCGATTGGAAATAACTTCCGGGTCCGCTTTCACTGCTGTACCCACTGTTCCGGATATGGCTTAACGTTATGGAAATGAATGGGTCTTGTGTAGGTCTACATTAGCCGCGGAGGATTTCACAGACAGCTAAGCTACTGATTTGTTTTCAATTGCGTGTCCAAAGGTTACGTAACACAGCCACATAAATGCTGCAAAACATTCACAAATACTCTCACGTGCTGCTTTAATTTCCCTCATATATTTTATTATAGATTTTTATAAACTACAATCAATAATAAATAAAAAAATTAATACACCCATTAAAACAATTGTTTTGTATAAATCATATTTTAACCTCAAAATTAGTATTTATCGTCTCCAGTGTTGCCAATAAAAGATTTAAAAGTTCCCGTTAATGAAGATAGTGTAACGAATTTGATATAAGATAAATTTGCGACAGCCGATATTGTTTATTTTATTTTTTTTCAAATTTGCTGCAGCGACTTGTGTTTGAAATTCGTTGTATGATAAGATTTGAACAAAAATTTAATTGCGATGTATGCTGAAAAGATTGTCAATGTTGTAATAAGTAAAACTGTAGCTGGTAAGACAGTCTCAACAATTTTATTATTATTATTTTTTATTTTATTCCCCCCCCATACTTTATGCCTGTAGGGAAATGAGGATGAGAGATCAGTGTGTGATAAGGGTAAAACAACGAGAGTAACAGCGTCTCGAACCCACAACATTTAGGTTAGAAGTTCGGAGACACTGTAGAGTAACCTTAGCCAAAGAGCCCTCAGTCACAACAACGTGGAATTACTAAAAAATGTTTTAATTTTTCATTAATTGAAATGGTACCATTCCACCAAAGTGCCAACAGTCATAGGTATAAATAATTTAAAAACCAATTTACTTATTCTGAAGGAATAAGATTTTTCCATTTTCAAGGATAGCACTATTGAACCTGATTCCTTTGTATGTTTATGGATTGATTTAATGTATTGGATTGAGTGTATTATGGATGAGGTTGATTTTGAGAAAATACGACTTTTATTAATTTTCACAAGATTTTAACCATAACATTTTGAAAAAAAAACTCTCGAGAAATTGACAAATTAAATACAAAAGTTCGTAATCGGTGCAGTCGTTTAGTCTTCACACACTAACTGACAGGCAAATCGAAAACCTTTTGTTGAACATAAAAACTGATAAACATATTTACAGGAATTTCAAGTTAGATTTTTCGCTATCACAATACTTTCTCCATACCGTGTATAGTGGGAAAGTATTATTGTAATTTGATCTTAGTTAATATTAATTAAAAACTGAGCTCCTGTACTAAAATTCAAGTCAGAGCGAAGCTAAAACCACTCGACCACAACAATCGCCTCTTCCAGTAATCCAAAGACAGATAGCTAGCGAACTGAGTCATTTGACGCAGGATAGATTCTGTAATCATTGCCAGTATACAACTTCATTGTTTCAAAGAATTTTTAAAAAATCTAAACTACATGTTATATAGAAAGTTTTTGTTCGTTTTGATACCAAACTTGTAGTACAATGTTCACAGCAAAAGATTAATTAACGTATTGTTATGAAGTAGCAGTTTTTTCAAAACCTCTAGAGGACAAAATGAACTGAAAATTTCAATGTAACATGTAAGTATAATTTGTTTATTTAAGACATAGAGGTGCTGCAGTCATCTACTATGACTTACTGACTCTGGTCGAGGCTACCTGTCAATAGACACTCTCACAATGGTCCACTGGAGGAAGCAATTAATGTGGTCTACTGGCTTCCGCCTCAATCGTTAGACATTCGAGTCATTGAATTTTATTACATAGCGTCCATCATGATAAGACCCTAAATCTGATCCTGACCTCTAAATTACTTTTAGAGGAGACGATTAAAAAATGTGTGTGTGTGTGTGTGTGTGTGTGTGTGTGTATATATATATATATATATATATATATATATATATATATATATATATATATCCGTTCAACAGTTACAAAATAGCAGCCATTTCAAAAATGTATACTTTTTTTATTTTAAATTTTTTATGGAAAATCTGATTTCATCATTGTAATCAACGTTAAATTAAAATCTGCATGCATTAGCATTTTATATTTTCACAATGCATTAAAATTATGAAAATGAATTTTATTAATGCCGAGCTTCTTTTTCGTATTTTCAATGTAGTTTTTATGTTTAAAATGCTATTTTACGCAGATTTTAGTGTTCATTATGATGGTAAAATGTAATAGATTTTCAAATGAACGTAAGATTGCAAACGTGACTAAATTCTACTTTGGCTGAACAAATTGGCTACCTTGAAAATTCATTTTCAAAATAGCGGCCATTCTTAAACAACAAAATTAATAACTTTTTACCGCACAGTTTTTGCGCCATCGTAACGTTCAAATTTGTATTAATTTTCCTTTTTTTTTAATTCTTAATGTAATTTGATTTAAAAAATATTAATACGGGCAGACTTTAATGACGTAATTTTGTCAAATTCGAGTACGGAAATTTCGTAAATGCATTTTTATTAAATGTTGTTAATGTTTTCTTAAAATCGCTTCCATGACTTTAGCAACACAGTTGCGTGCAGCGATTATTTCAGAATACCTGTTTGGGTTCTTTTCGTTATCCTTTACATAACTAGGAAGTGCATATCTAAAACACTGTTAGCACTCGGTATGGATACATGCACATTAAACAAACATTATGTTACCATTTGCTACTTTTATGTTCATGTATTATTATTAGGCTACATCTAATCGTGCACTAGAAATGAGCGGACGAATACTTAAAATTGATCATAAAGTGTTGTTTTAGTTCTGCAGCAGTTTAATGGTTTTCCATTGTGTATGTAAGTTTAATGGTTTTTAAAATTTTCATTATTTTCTTATAATTCAACATAGGAATTTTTGTTTAATTTTTACGTAGTTGATCGTGATAAATTTTATGTGTGTGTGTGTGTGTGTGTGTGTGTGTGTGTGTGTGTGTGTGTGTGTGTGTGTGTGTGTGTGTGTGTGTGTGTGTGTGTGTGTGTGTGTGTGTTAAAAAAACAGTCGCACAAAACAAACATATATAAAATCTTAAAAAATTCCGCTTATGATTAATCGAAATTTTGTCTGGAAAATCAACTTGGTTTCTCAAAATTTGATCTTCAAATTTTGATTATATAAAAAACATTTATAATTCAAGTCACTGTAGCAAATTTGAAATAAAAGAAATTTTCGGCTCACCCTGTCTGTAGTTAGATTTTTTTTTTGTTTTTCAATTTAACAATTCGACCCATAAAACAATTCGACCCATAATTTTCATTTATTTCAAATTTAGTACATTGTTTTGGGTACCAAATAATATAAATAGTTTTTCATACGATGAACTAATTTTGTAAAATCCGGATTTTTCCTGTAAATAGTAGTTCAATATGAGAAAAATATTTGTAATTTTGTTCACTATTTATTTTTAAAAGCAGAATTGATCCCTGCAATTCGATTAGCCTCTAGCGATGGATTCGGGAACCTGAAAACGTTAAATCAATCAAAATTCCAAGATGTATTTTTTACACGATCACCAAACTTTCTGTATAAATCTTACAGTGATAAAGTAAAATCGTGGCTTTCTTTCAATTACAAAACAACTCAAAATAGAATTTTCTCAAAAACTTTTCGGTTCATGACGAAATAAAAAAATTCTCACATCTATCAGTATTGTTTTTATTTTTCATGTAAAACAAAAATTTTAACAAAATCTAGTCAAATGAAGCCAAAATCTAAGAAAATTGTCCGATTTTCCGAGTTTTTTGACATTTTGGATTTTGGGGAAATAATTGAATGATATTTTGTGAAGGATTTTTGAACAATTTATTGTAAACGAATTTCCATTGGAAAATGAGCTAATGAAATGGCCATGATAAGACCAAAACCCAAGACCTTGAAATGAGCGCCTATCCTGATTTCTAAATCACTTTTTGATTGGTCCTTTTAAATGTATGTGTGTGTGTGTGTGTTGTTTGTTTTAGAAAGCTCACATTCGCAATTTTGATTGATTTTGGTAATAGTTCATACAAGTTTCGTATGAGCTCATACAAAATTCGTTCTTTCAAATTGGCGGTTATTTCAAATACCTAAATATTCATGACTTATTTGTTTTAAATATTTTTGAATATCTGATTTCACCGGCGTAATCAGCGTTAAAAACTGCGTAAATTAGCATTTTGTATTTTCAAAATCCGTTGAAATTAAGACAATTTCATTTGACGGCGGTCGGGGCTCATTTTTGTATTTTCAGTGTAATTTGAAAGTTTCAAATGCAAATATAGTCAGACTTTAACGCTGCGATGTTTGTTTGTACATTTGTCATTATTATTTATGACATAACCAAGAGAATACAAGAAATTTCAAGATTATGAATCAACTTTTGTTATCAAATGTCTCACTTAAAACTTAAACTTAACATTTTTTTTTATTTTAAGGCGAAAAGCACATTCAGGCTACTATCGCCTCCCTAAATGTAAGTGTAAGTGTAAAGTGTTAAAGTCGTAAGTGTAGTGTTGTAAGTGTAAGTGTGTGTTAGACTCGGGTACCACGAGGGATAGGTGCAGCTAGTCTGCACCCCCCTGCGGGGATAAACTTAACAACTAGACTATAAGCTGTATGTCTAAGCTTATGTTAAAATACCAAACTAACAATCAAGGGCTGATATCCTCAGGTCAAATATAAAAGTTCAAAATTAAAAAATAATACTTACATTTATTATTTGAACGTATATATCTATTATAATCTTTTTGTATTACTATTTACTATTCCTTATTAAAGACAATCGAAAGCAGATCTGTCCCTCAGTAAGTCTACCTGTCCGTAATACAAATATCCGTAATAGAGTATGTAACAAATTAGAACAAGGTCTTTAATGTTATTTATTAGTTGAACAACGGCAAGAGGTAAATATATAAGGAGAATCCTTTAATCTCCTGTAAAATAGAAGACAAGTAATGAGTGTAGTAATCAATGACCAATAAATAATGAGTTGTAATAATGAGCAATGAGTAATGCGTAAGCAAACCTTTCACCTTAACTCTGCAGACCGTAACAAGATAAGTACTATAATCAGATAATCTCTCTGTGTTCACAATAGATAGATAACAATAAACATACTTATTAAGTCACGTTACCTGATGCCACTCTCGGCTCGTCGTAACGAAAATAATCTAAAACGCAACTCTAATGACGTAACTCTAATGAATTCGTAAACAATAAAACCACATTTTTACACAAACAATTTTCGTATTTCAAAATAAAAACTAATAGGTGACAAAAATTTCTCTGTACACAAAATAGGTGACTCTTAACGATGTTTTTTCCAATTCTGATTCCACCATTGTAATCATCACAGTTATAAGATGAAAATAGAGCGAATATTTTCAAATTTGATTAAAAACACTAATAACTCTGACCGCCATTCAGGGCACTGAAAATTCAAAATATTAGGATGCATGCTGGTTTCAATGCTGATTACGGAAAGGAAATAAAATTTGTCTTCTTTTAAATAAAAACTATATATTTTATTATTATCTATGGACGTCAATTTAAAACAAAATAAACAGATTTTTCTGGATAACACACTGCTCCAAGTTATTAACGAAATTAACTTTCTACCAAGTTTGAATGCGATCAAACCAAAATTGAGTGTATAGAGTGTAACAGTGTAACACAAGCGCATTAAATAAATATATATATATTTGTATGTGTGTGTGTAACGTTTTCTTTAAATTTAATTTCTTCGTAGTATCAATGATTAAGTTGGCATAAATTAACATTTTTAATTTTGTAGTGAATAATTCTGATCTCTATCAGGTTTGTTTTTATATTTGACACCAAAAATTTTAAAATATTAAATACTATTTTAACGCTGATTACGATTGTTCTAATGGGAGATAAAAAGTTTGTTCTTTTCAAAGATTTTGACTGACCATCATTTTAAAACTGGGCAACGAACTTGTCCCAAGCTATTATGAAAATACATACTTTTTTGCCCTTTTGAATCAAATACCGACCAACAATGGAAATCCGCTAAAAAAACTTTAAACAAACCGGAACTATAGAAAAACTATTACGCAAAACTTACAAAACTAAATTCGACACTTTCAAAACAGGAACAAAACTATGGCGACTAGATTTAATGTCGAAAACTATGTTAGAAAGTTTTTTTTTCCTTTATGGATTGTAAAAAATATAATTTAACAAAGGATACAGATTTATTGTAGCGCAAAAGAGTGGTGCGGGAGAGGGGGGAGGTTGTGACTTACAAGTAGGGTGAGAGAGTGAGACAGTCAGTCAGTGGTTTCCGTGAGATCGTAGCCTACAAGAACTGTTCTGCTGGATCCACGCTCTGTACTTTGGATTTTACTCAGAGATAGTAAGTAGCAAACATTCTGCAGAATTTTATTTTAAAATACAGCGTTTAAAAATAACAAGAAATTGCGTTCGTTTTACTATTTTAATTTTTTTTTAACTCTAGTTAATGACCTACTATTTTTAGCAAATACATTTTTGAGGTTTTCAATTAAATAAATTAACACTAAATATTTAATTATTTTTGTAATAGCACCGAATAAATTCAAACGACAATAGTTTGGTCGAACCAAATTTAATTGAAATCGGACACATTAGATATAGAAACCTAATTTAAGAAGACTAAATTTTTTTAACTCGGAAGGGCGTATTTGAAAATTGAGTATATAAAAACAACACAAAACTATTATTTTGCATGATCACAACATCTTTGTATACTTCTTAATGTCAGAAAGTAAAAGTGATACAAAATTATTAATAGTCGATATTGTATTGAAACCTTCTATTTCGATATATCATAACATTTCTTAGTCTGTAGTACTGAGGTGAAAATGAAAGTAAAAATATGCATTTCGTGAAACGTTACGAAATATTTCAGAGAGAAATTTATGGTACGTTTGTTTAAATGAAAATCCCACTTTCTATTGGAAATGCGCTATAAATAAATATGTGATTATAAATAAATCTGTAATGGTCAATGAACTCAGTAATACACTGTAATAAATGAACCATCGTGCTTGGCTACAGCAAGTTATTTTTCTAATATTTATTAAGATAAAATGTATTTTTAATTAAAACTACTGCTGAAGGCGTAATATTTTCCTTTTTTAGCTATTCAGATAGAATAAATATAAATTAAATTATGCATAAATATTGTAAAACATTTCTCACGTCGATAAAAACCATAAATAATAATTTTTCAAAAATCAGTGCAATAGATTTTGCTCAAATTTTGGTCGTGTATGTACTTTTATAACTCAAATTAGTGTTTATAATTTGAAATTAAATAAACATACTGATCGAAAATAAATCGGCAAAACAAACCCCGTCGGTAGTTTGGGTTCATTTTCGTGTTTTCGATATACTTTCTAAAAGCAGAACTACATTTTTTATTAATACACTAACTTGAGTTATGAATTGTCATATGCAACTACAATTTGAGCAAAATCTGATGAACCAATTTTAAGATTTTGTAATTTTTTTGGTTTTATGTCAGTAATTTCCAAACCGATTTTTTGGGCAAATATAAATTTTACTTGCGTACTTAATGGACTACGTTTGAGTAACATTTGATCAAGATCATTATAGGTGAGTTTGAAACTATTTAATGTCTATGTTCAGTATAATGATCTGCCTTGCCTAGCTTCGTCAATTCTACTTTCGTTGACACGTTTCGGAGAACCTCCATCTTCCAAAAATATATCTGTACTAAATTTGAATACTATATTTAATTTCTTTTAATTTTTAAGTATTTTTTGCCAAATTTTGAATAATAATTAGTTACGAAACATGCTAAACTTCATCTAAATCGGCCAATTAGCACTTCATCGATGTGCACAGCGGGACAGACATCTTCGTAAAAACATGTTTATACTGGTTTTTTACGATCACAATACTTTCTTACTTTGTAAAATTCCTATAATGAAGAAATCGTAGAACCTTATACACTTAAGATAAACATTTAAAAGCGCATAAAAACCTTACACATTTTAAGGTTATATACATCCACTCATTCTTTTTACCAAAGTCCAAACAATGGAAAAATACTGATGGATATTTTAGTAAGAGCGAGAATTATGTACGTATTAGAAATGGACGAACACGTGTCCTGCCTCACTTTCTTAACGCCTGAAACGTGGCAGTTTTGTAGAGTAAATCCGACCAAAAACTCAAAAAAACTGTTGTAAACACATTATCGTTATCAGTAAGTAAAAAATTCAAAGTAAACATATCATGTTTGGGATCAGCTTGAATGTGATAGACTGCAGATTACAACTATATAATAAAAAAAATCAAAATGTTGGTCACGAAGAAAATTAAAAAATTATGCTGCCCACTTCCTATTCACGTTCAGACAAAATTCTCAATGTATAATTTAAACAATATTGAGAAGCATTGTAAAAGATAAAAGATAAACGTTGTAAGAAAATAAATCAATTGATTCGTTGTTAATTTGTCGTATCTCTGAACTACGTTTTTAATAAATTAAGCGATTTTGATGAACTCTTGCTCGAATTTAATATCTAGGTATCCAAACAGAACATACCCAAAATCCATCTGATTTCTAAAACAATTTTCTTAAGGTTTTGCCTAAATTTTGATTATTTAACTTATAGAAATAATAAAATCGTTTTTGAGAAATCAAATCAATTTTTCAATTCTTCTTCAGCTTCTAAACCTGATTTTTAAGGTAAATATCAAATGTAAGAAAAATGTATGCGATTTTGCACTTTTTTTCTTAAGTTTGTAGAAAGTAACGAATTTGGTCAACGGCCTGTGCCTACAAGGCTGAACAAATTACTATAACTGAATGAACGCAATGAATTCATAGATGTAGGCCTAATAACAGGTGTAACGGTCCAGAGCTCTGCCTAAATTTACTAGGAAATATTGTAATATTCAGGGGCCTATCGCAGTGACGTAATCACCTGCAAGCCTATATTATTAACTCCGCACTACCTTAATCACTTTTTATTACGTAAACAATATTTTGAGAACAATAGTGGCCTATTTTGTTTCATTTGTTTCTGTGTAGCTTCGGTTGTTGGTTGTTGATTTCGCCACAACCGTTAACTAAGACCAAGGTGTTCTCCTAGTTTTTTAACTTTTATAGCCCGCCATTAAAACTCCGCGTTATTGGAACAATGTTAAACCCACTGCATTAAACAATTTTTTCCACATTTCTTTTTCTTGCTAGAATTCAAATAAATTTTGTAACATAACCTTGATGTACTCAAATTGCCTTCAAATTTAAAAAACTTAAATAAAGAAAGTGGATTTAATTAACTTGAAATCTTTGAAGTGAATATTTTTAAGTAGCCTATAAATGTTAATTTTCATTGCAAAAAAAAATTATTTTATTATTTTTGAAAATATATTTAGAATTAATACATATTAAGAAGTAAAAAATGAAAAATGAAATACACAATTTGAAATTATGTGTGGAACAAAATTTGTATTAATAACATTTGTACGTATGCCAAACGAGTGAGCAAAATATATATATTGAAGTATGCATATATGTTGGAATATTTTTTCATTTCCAAAAATATTCGTTTTCAATCCCTTTTTTATAATTTTTCTACATTAACAAAAATAGGTTTATCTATAACTTTTCTAAATTAACAAAAATAGGTTTATCCTGAAACTAGATATATTCATTTTGATCGAATTTCGCTTATATGTAGTTCTTAATTACTAAAAAAACGCATCTCTCCAGGAAAATAAGAGATCTATCAATATAAAAACCAAAATTTAACCTGTTTTCCTAAAATCTATGTATCATAATTTTAGCAAGTCAAACAATTTTTGAAAAAAAGAAATTTATTGTTAGATAGTAAATAGTTTAAAATGAATGTATTCTAAATTTTATTAGACTGACTTCAGTTATGAATTTTCGCTATAAAATTTAGCAGAACCTTATAACTCATTTTAATAAATTGGTTCGATTATCTCGAATCGTTGTCGATAGTTTCAGAACCGGATTATGGGGAAATTGTAACTGCAAGAACGGTCAATGCACCACTTATAGTTGTAGTGTCACTTTTACTTAATATTCTAACGTTACAACTGGTATTTACTTAATTGTATACAGAGTTAGACAAACGTGAAGCAGTGAAGCAGCTTAACAAATAACATAAATGTACACACAGTATAGGCTATTGTGTAATGCGCAAATCACCTGTTTTTGTAATTAAATACCTGTATATTCGTTTAACTTTGAAATGCTTCATTTTTTATTAAGATAACAGTCTTTGCTTCTCCTAGGAATGTTATCATTACGTTGAGTACAATCTCCCTCCTTTTCTAGCTTTGTCACTTGTTGATGTATTCAGATTTCCTGCATTCTCAACTCACATTATTGGAGTACAAAAATAAATTTTTAGAGTGGAGATATTCAAAAGCGAGTCAACAAGTGAAGATTTTCCTTAGCAGAATTATCAGAATTTAAATTTATTAAAATTTATCAAACTTTTAGATTTTCAGAGTATTTATGTGTGGAACACAGAACTTAAAATTTTAATTGACCGCCATTTTGAGCAGGCCATTTTGATCGCCATTATTTTTCGATATTCTTCTTTCTTTTATCAAAACGTTAAATGAATGAAATGAAAGTAAGGTGTCACTCGATGTGACTAAATCTAGCATTTTAAAACAAGGATAAAGTTGTCCTATTCTCAGAAAGTACATTGTGAAAACTTTTAAACGTGTCTTAATTTTAGTTTGTCTGGAATCACTGGTGTCTACACTTTTATCAGAGCCGCAAATTTCATTTTATCAAATTTATTATACATTTTAATCAACATTCCTGAAGTTAGGAACAAATTAGGAACGTTCTGACCAAATGTAATCAAAAATTTTGTTGAGCTGATTTTTATAAATTATTTTTTTTAGATTTCCCTTTTAAATCGATATTTTCATAACCAGATTTTTAGGACAAATAGGGATCCGTATTTTTTGTGTTCTGAAGTGCTGTATTTCAAATAAAATTTTTAGAGGTGATTTTAAAGTCCTGTTTTTACAGTTGTTTTGAACAAGAAAATGGGCTTAAAATTTAAATTGATTTTAGTGTGATTCCCAACAGTATGCACAGGTAGACAAGCAAAAATCAGTTTTCGGACTTCAAAATTTTAATCTTGAATTTTGCACTATCGCACAATAAATAAATAGGAAATATTCAACAAGACCGTGTGTGTTTTGTCACGCCTTTTATTTTAACCGATACAATACTGGTAAATACACGAACAGGCTCTGTGGGTTTGTCCTACAGCCACAATAATGGGCACTTAAATTCGGTCTGTCCCACTGAAAGCCTATTAAGTAACTTCCTACAACAGTGACACACATAAGCTATAATAAAATGCAGTAAACTCGAATTTATTTCGTAAACTCGATAATTTCAAGCTTTTACTTACATAAATGCAACAGGTTAGGTAAGTGATACATTTATACGTTTCTAATTGGAACGTTTATAAATTCAGCAGTGAGTTTGGTTTTCTTCGGAATGTTTCAATTTACTTGCACAAAGTAGTCGCATTAGTATTTCAGTCAGAAATATTATTAATTTTAAGTTTAGGTAAAACAAGCAAGAAACAAATTTATTACCTAAAAAAATCCAATCATACGTTTTAAAATAGCAAACAACTAAAGTCCTTAAAAATAAAAACTTCTTTATAATTTGAACACCGTAATCAGCATTAAAAGCTGTATAAATTAGCATTTTAAATTTATAAATTTGACTAAAAACAAGAAAATAAACCTCAGATGTTTGTATGCAGAATAAACGAATGTATGGTCGCCATATTAGGTTCATATTTTGTACACGAATTTGAGTTATGAATTTCCATAAATTCCCGAAGTGTGTTTAAATGGTTTAAAAAATTATGCCTTGTAAATACTGTAAAATAGTGCAAAAGTATACTAATTTTCTTACATGAAGCTTTTACACAAAAAACAAAGCTCAAAATTGGTTAATCAGAAATTTGTTTGTATGAACGTTTACATGTCCAATTGGACCGACAGCGATTAGAGCTTCTTACAGTTTTTTCAATTTGCTCAGAACACGTAAATTTCTTTTTTTTCAAATTTAGGCATAATAATATCAGTATTAAATACTTGTATTTAACTAGAAAATAAGAAAATCTGATTTACTAATTTTTGAGAAAACTTAGGCCTATTTTTCAGGTTTTTTTGTCGTTACCTGCTGAATCGACTAAAGTATTGTTTAAGTATTTTTTATTTGAAAGTAACGACCAAAAAAGATCTTACAAATAAAAAAACTGAAGTAAAGAAAAGACTAGGAAAAAGGCAGACTACACCTAAATTCCACAGACTTCAGTGATGTGAACAAACATACTTGTTCTGACTCAAAAGACCAGAAACGGATACATTTATCAAAATTTCAAGTTATGTTTTTCAACAATCAATTATTTTTAAAACACTTAGTGCAGTGTTAGAGGATGGATCAGTGAGTATGAAATACGTGAAGCTTACAACGCAAGACAGGCTGTGTTTAGCCAACAGAACAGAATAACGTGTACACAAGACAAGATGTTTCCTATTGCGTGTTTTTATAAACTACACATTCACGCCATTATCGGACAAGCAGGCAACCAGTATCGTAAAGTAATTACGCGAAACTACTTTTATTCCTTGATGACTCCACGATAGCCCACAGATTGAACAGTTACATCACAGATAATCATAGTTTTACTAAATTAATTTTGACTTTCTCTTGGGTAATGCCTATGGTGTATGCAACCACTGTTACAGGTCAAGCGTTATAATTTAATACTTCAGCTGAAGCTGAACCAGTTAACGAATTCATGTTATTAACCAAACAATTATTTTTGATTTAAAAATATAAATAAAAACTTTATTAACATTTTTCGGGGTTCTGTAAAGAGTGGATGTAAAAT
Source organism: Callitettix versicolor (assembly GCA_022606455.1). Lineage (NCBI taxonomy): Eukaryota > Metazoa > Arthropoda > Insecta > Hemiptera > Cercopidae > Callitettix > Callitettix versicolor. Next base: position 48,262,742 of record CM040183.1, read on the forward strand.
GTTCCTTACTTAAAAACTGTTATTATTTTTATAAACATTAATTTTAGCAAATTAACAATGGGAAATTTAGATTTTGGAGCAGCTATCAAGGTAATATCCAGTCCCGGGACCTTGAAATGAGACCGGTCCTGACCTATAGATCATTTTTTGGGGAGGACTTTAAAATTTATATATATATATATATATATATAGAGAGAGAGAGAGAGAGAGAGAGAGAGAGAGAGAGAGAGAGAGAGAGAGAGAGAGAGACTAAAACAAAATATTCGCAATTTTGACACAATATAATTCAAACTTGGCACAAAAATTGATTATAATAATTTGTCGAATTCATTAACCAGCAAAATTCGTTCAACAGTTCTGGTGGTCATTTCAAGTTTGTTTTTTTTTTAATTCATAACTTTTTTTGTCTTAAATTCTTTTGAAATACGTAAGCATTTCAATGGAAATTCTTTCCATCATCGTAAGCATCGTTGAAATTAAGATATTTAATTTGACGGCGGTCATGGTTCGTTTTAGTATTTTCAATTTAATTTGAAAGTTTAAAATTGTAATATATGCCGATTTTAATACTTATTACGATGATGAAACTAAAATTTTAAAAAGATTAAGAAACGCTTTTGGAAATTCGCATCTCTCCCTCCAGCGAGATAGCTACGCGACACGATTAATTATCTCTATTAATTCAGATTAATTAAAACAATATATGTAGATCGCAATTTTTAATAGAGCTAATAGAACGTTTTCTTACTTTCAACTATACAAAGTACAAAGAAAGATCAGTGGTAATGGAAAGTGAATCTTAACTCTTAACACTTACAATAATATTACTTGAATAATAGCCTAATATAGATTTTCTTTATCAAAAACATAAATAAAATAATTATTTTCCAGTAAAACGTGAAAACATTGATGACTTTTTGAGAAAAATTTGGTTATTGATAAAAAGAATTGTAAAAGAAGTGAAAGATAATTTAAGAGTAAAACGTTGCAATCAATAAGTCATGGTTTATTGACTCCAGATCGTGATGTCTAGCTAGCAAAAACTAGTTCCAACTTAGATACAGTAATAGTTCTTGACTTTAGAAAGTTTTGCGAAGAAACCATTGCAAATCTCATGAGTCCCGAGTGACACACGTACTAGTGACATAATCGAGTTACCTGTATGTCTAGTAATCAATTAACAATAACATTCCATTGTTAAACTAACGCTATAAACATAAATATTGTTATTGACCAGCTGTTCATCTCTTTCCTTACTCTGTTGAAAAATAAAACATAGTGTTTATGTTTTTTACATTAGCCAAAAGGTACCACAAGGAGTGTTCCTAAAAATTCACAAGCTTATTTTCGCTCTCCCTTTGTAACAGTGGCATGAAACTGTTAATGAATTACAACACGCACAAAAATTTTTGCTTTCGCTTTGTGTTTCAACTAAAGTGTGATAATCTTTAGCTCTTATTACGAGCAATTAAATCTTTTAAAATCAAACGATTCTATTTTACCGAATTTTCATTACGTTGACGTTTTTTAAACTTGAGTCCCGACATATTTGGCAAATAAGTTTGTTTTTGCCTCAGTTATACTTACTAAAAGTGCAGTAGAAACATTTGTAGAAATCGACTACATGCACACAGATTAAAAAAAACAGAAATTTATCAAAATTTCAAGATTGAATGTTTACTATCAAAACACACACACACACACACACACACACACACACACACACACACACACACACACACACACACATATATATATATATATATATATATATATATATATATATAATAAGTTGTAGAAAATGGTTTAGGGCTTATTTTAAAATATTGGTTTCAAATTTGAGAGAAACCATACATTTTTCTGAATTAAGCTCTTAGAAAGGCTTTAAATAGCGAAAGGCAGCAATCAAATGAATGATAATGAACAGCTGTAAATAGTAATTAAGTTTTAATATTGGTTTATATGATAACAAAAGTCTAATTTTCATAACAGCCGTTGAATGAAAACAAAATAAATAAATAGCTAAGTTATTATGGTTCTCATGGTAACAATTTAATAACTGAATTTAAATAAATATGTATTTCTTGGAGTTCGCTTACAAGTGAGCAGGGATTTCCCCAATTAAACTCTATTTATATAGTTTCACTTCTTTGTATAGTGAAAATTTAAAAAGATGATTTCATTTTATTTGGTATTATTTAAAATGCACATAGTCTAAACTTTCATAAAGTTCCAAACAGTATTGTTGTTTTTATTTTTAAAAATGAATTCTAATTATTATAAATAAACTTTATTAATTATAAATAAAGAAATCATCTTAGACCTTAAAAAAGATTTAACCTTAATGCTACACCAGCTGTTAGTAAAACATCTGTTATTTTTACCAAATAGCAAACGTGTATTATTTACACCAAACAGCTGATATTTTGAAGAAACAGCCTGCAGTATATATCCTGTATATGTACAAATAACTTTACTTGAACAAATAAAAATGTACTATGTTTAGTATAAAAAGTATAAAAAACCTTATTTATTGTACTAAAAAGCTGATATTTTGAATTAATAGCCTTGAAACTTTATTTATAACCAACAGCTGATTGAATATTGACTCAATTCATATCAAATTGCATATGATATGAGCTATTGGATCCTTCCATCATGGTAACAAACAGAGCCGGGACCTTGAAATTAGTGACGATTCTGACCTCTAAATCTTTCTTGAAGAGTCGTTAAAATATGTGTGCGTGTGGGTGTGTGTGTGTGTGTGAGAGAGAGAGAGAGAGAGAGAGAGAGAGAGAGAGAGAGAGTTAGCATCAAACGACACAAAAATCGAATATGGTAATAGTTCGACAAATTCGTTAACCATCAAAATCCGTTCAACAGTATCAAAACGGCGGCAATTTCAAATCTTTAAAAATTCACAGCTTTTTTGACTTAAATATTTTTTTAAAATCTAATTTGACGGTGATCAGGGTTCGTTTTAGCATTTTCAATGCAATTTGAAAGTTCATAATGCTAATAGGCTATATGCATATTTTAATGCTGTTTGTCAATATAATAAAATAATAATTTCAAAAAGAGGAATAAAAACTTTTACTTTTGAAAATTAGCTTCCATCACGTCAATGAGACAATCTGCGTGCCGGTATATACATATATATATTGAACAGTATCTGTGGTGCACATGTACTGCTCAAGAGACGTTAGAGGAATTGAACTCTAGGTGGGCATGGCTTTTCTCTAGTAACGAAATGGTATGGCGAGTATTTAGTATTGTTACAATCAGGCTATACAATCAATTAGCCCAATTAGTGATTAAATTATCCTAAGAATCAGGTAGATATTCGTATTTATAAACTTGTTTGCAACTTGTTATGTAATATTATAGCAAGCTGTCCAAGCCTAAATGTGATCAAGTAAAAGCATTTAAAGAAATTCTTCTTTTAGTTATGTTATTTATTTAAAATATTCAATTAATTAATGCATTCTACCACTTTTTTTCCTTTTGGTTTATGATTATTCTTCACATAAAGAGGCAGACATTAAGAATCGCTACAAGCAATAATCACACTGAAATACCAGCAGCAGATTTTGAAAGCAAACAACAGTGAATAACGAAATGAATCTTGGTGGGCAAGTTGGTGTCCTTAATGGCTTACATAAGTTCGTATGTAGGTAAATCGGACCAACCGTTTTAAAATGGTGACAAACGAAAACCTTTAATACTTTCTCTTAGCGAATTTACACTGTAAAGTGTTTGTGTGTGTGTGTGTGTGTGTGTGTGTGTGTGTGTGTGTGTGTGTGTTTGCGTGCGTGCGTGTATTTTAACCAGGTTTAATTCAAACTTGCAACAAAAATCGATTATCATAATAGCTTCCACATTTCGTTAACCAGCAAAATTGGTTCAAAAGTTTCAAAATGGCCGTTATTTCATTTTCTTTAAAATTCGTAACTTTTTTGTCATATTATCATAATCAGCGTTAATAACTGCATAAATTAACATTTTATGTTTTCAAAATCCGTTGAAATTAAGAAATTTTATTTGACGATGGTGTGGTTTAATTTTCATATTTTCAATTTTATTTGATGGTTGAAAAAATCCTAATGTATGTAAATTTTAATCCTAATTATGATAGTGAAATCAGAACTTAAAAAGGGTAATATAAAGAAAAATTTTCTTTGAATTTGCTTTTATCACGTCAGCTGGACGGCTGAGTGCCTTAATTATATTTTTTTAATATACGGTAATCCTCGTTAATATATATGCAATTAGCAATTTAAATGTCAATTCAAAAGGTTAAAATTATTTTTAATTTAGTTTTGTTAATTTAGCAAAAATTCAAATCATGCCTACAATCAAAGTATGCCTCCAACGCATTTCTTTTAGAAAACTGGTTTAATTTGCTGCCAATTCAAAATTAACTTATCCTTCAAATTTAAACTTAGATTATAAGCGTTTAAAAAAAGTATGCTTATAGAAAAATTATTATTTTAAAACCGACTGAGTGAAGGGAACGTTTGTTGTTATTTGTGACAAGCACCGTTGATTATTAAATTTTAGGCTAGATTATTCAAATTTAGTGAAACCCGTTCAAACTTTGTTTCGATTTAGGCTAAACGTTTTTATTGTTTTTTGCTAAGGTACATTAGGCAAACATGTAAGGCAGGTAGCGAAAAAAATAATAAACAAGTTTTGCTACTTTGAGATGAAGTTAATTTGTCTGAACTATATTCTCTATATCTTCCTTAAGTTATAAAACCCTACATTATAAAATGAAAATTACAGTTCACATATATCGATATATCTTCAAAAGTAATAGACATATAATAATGTATGAGGGCATAAGACACGCCAGATTGAATGAAACCACATTCTGTCGAAACTTCAATAAGTGTGTGAATAAACACAAATGTACATGTCTAAAAGTTGTCATTGTTGCTTACAAATTTCGATATATCTCGAGAACTAATTAACAAACATATCACGATGTTTGAAGGCTTAAAACATTGATTACAGCACGTCGCATCGATTGCATTTTAATTTGAAAAAGCTTTAATGAACTACAGAGGTTCGTAACATTTAACTAATATCAAATTGTTTTTCGCCACATCAATTGTTGTGTTTGTGTTACAGCTAATTATAATCACACCTTTAACCAAGCTAACCTGACAGCTTGTAACTTTTGATAGCTACAACTGATAACTTCTTACTGACGTGATAGAAGCGAATTTATAAAAAGTTTTTTTTTAATCTTACCCCTTTTGAAATTCTGACTTCACAATCATAATCAGCATATATAATCTATTAGGATTTTAAACTTTCAAATTATATTGAAAATACAAAAAAAAAACCCTGATCATCGGACAAAACATGTCTAATTTCAACGGATTTTGAAATTAAAATGCTACTTTATGCAGATTTTAACGCTGATTATAATGGTATAATCAGATTTGTAATTTTAAAGATTTGAAATTGCCGCCATTTTGAAATTGTTGAAAGAATTTTGCTAGTTAATAAATTTGTCTAAGATACCACCATAATAGATTTTTGTCAAGTTTGAATCAAATCGAACACACACACACACACACACACACACACACACACACACACACACACACACACACACACACACACACACACACACACACACACACACACACACACACACACACACACACACACACACACACACACACACACACACACACACACACACACACACACACACACACACACACATATATATATATATATATATATATATATATATATATATATATAGAGAGAGAGAGAGAGAGAGAGAGAGAGAGAGAGAGATTACCGACTCATTAGCATGAGGTTGCTCTAATGAAAATGCGAAAAAACAAAATATTTTTAAGTATTCATTATTTCAGTGTGACTACAGATTTGACATTAGAAAACAAACAATGAAATCCAAACATTTAGTTGGAAAAAAACAGTATTAGATTGTGATGACTGCAATCATATGTTTAATTACAGTAAAATTATTTCAAGTATTATTTTGGTAAATAAATATATTTATAATATATCTAGATAGTTTATTCTAATATTAAGTAAATGGATAGGAGACCCTAGTATTCTTACAAAACCAAAATCTGAGGAAGAAATCAATGTTAGCACAGTTTTTTTAAATTTTTACTATTAATATTTATTGATTTAAACCTTTTTTTTCATTTTACTGTATCAAAATGTTCCTTTTAGTCTTATTTATCACTGAATAAATCTACAACCAGTATAGACTTGCTATAAAGATAATTGTCAATAACTGTTTTATACATTAAACGAAGTTTAACCGATTAAATTTTGATAGTTTAGCTGAACTACGTTCAACTTTAGTAGGTTTTAATCCAGGTTAATTGCTATTGAAATACCTACATTTTTGTTACAGTGTATTTAAATATAATTCAAGTATCAATGAATAATGTAAACCAGTTAACTGTTTATTGAATAACACTTTTTTGGTAAGAACAATGATTGGATTCAAATATAATATCATCATAGAACAAACACATTAAACCAAATTGAGTTAGGATCTTTAAAAATAATTTCTTGAAGGCACAATGATCAGTGGATCATTAACTGAGTCATTGATCTTATATATAAGATAAATGTGAATTGGCTTAAAATTTTTGAATACTGTGACGGGGAAATCAAGTGTTGTGAAGTGATCACAACATCATTTCTTGTTAGGGAAAGTCCTAACATACCTGTATTTAGACGTTAGGCCTAATCTGTACTAAGCCTGATCTGTTTTTACAACAAAACGTGTTTTCGATAAATTGCTGGCGACTCACAAAGCAAATTGTTTTATAATGATAACTACTTACTCCTATAACTGTTAACGATGTTCACGACTAAATAGCAATACATGAAACGCAATAACCGATAGTCATTAACTTTGACTTCTAACCTAACCTGTTAAGCCGAGAATCGATTAATTGATCAGGTTTAGCGACGTAGATTTTTCCACGCTTAAAAAACCGGAAGGTACGACATTGAAACGAACTATTTTAAAATGGGCTGAATTCGGTACGTAAAGAAAAGTAAGAATAGGGGTAGGGACTTTCTCAAAAGGACAAAATTTGTAAGAACTTCTGTTACCAATATGCCGGCCACAATCGTGGACAGTCGAACAGTTCATAAAACTTGAAGTTGTTTCAACGTACATTCACCTATATGCGTTATGACAAGTAATATCAGTTAGGTTTTCTTAACATGGTTCCAATGAGGTTAATTTGTAAATTATATGCAAGATATGTGCAAAAGCGAAGAGGAGAATTTTTAAATGATTTTAAATGTTCTTATCGACCTTTCCACTTGTGCGATGGTTCTTCATGCATTTCGCATAACATGAACTATGACAGAATGAAACCACGAGAAAGAACTGCCTGTAATCCTAAAATGTGAAGAGTAAAGCCAGGAATTCCCATTCAGAAATGATTTATTGGAGTGACCATCATGGTAAGATCTGGACTAGAATCCTGACCTCGAGAACCTAGTTTATCGTGAACAAAATTTCGTACATTCAAAATGTTCATGTAATGTTATTAATTTGTTTTCCATTTACTTTGCTCCCATCACTTCAGCGAGTTAGTTTCCTGCTACAATTATTAACTAATTATCTTTAGGAAATGAGCGGGACCAACCCAAGGCTCTTTTGGAGTGGTAAGGCCCACACCAGAGGCCTTAAAATGCCCCCGGTATCCTGTCAAATATATACTAGCACGCTCACGTTTGCAATTTTAGTCCGATTTGATATAAGTTTGACAATTAATTTTGATAGCTTGGACAAATTCGTTAACCAGCACAATTCGTTTAACAATTTCAAAATGACGGTCATTTCAAATCTTTAAAAGTCATAACTTATGTGGTTTTGCCATCGTATACATTAAAAACTGCATAAATTATCATTTTTAATTTTCAAAATCCATTGGAATGAAGACATTTAATTTGACGGTGGTCATGACCGCCTGAGTGTTTGCGCATCACTGGAGATCAAACCAATGGTGCATCGTGGTGGTTGTGCGACTGTGGTTTGTGTATCGTGTAGTTTTTGTAGACTATTTTGATTAAATTTCTTATCTACATCTGAGTTTGTCACATAAACAAATACATTACTCAAGTCAGTATAGCAAATAGTAAATCTAAAAATTTACTGTGCAGAAGTAAATAAGAAAAACCTTTTCGATTTATTCTCTAACTGTAAACCTGGTAGGCCTACATTGGTTTGAGCCATCAATCATCTTATTTGGCTAAAATTTGAGCAAATAAATTAATTAGGCCCATTATTTGGTTTTTCGTCAGTATTTTTTGGGTTAAATTATAGAAATTAATTAAAAGCGAAACATTGTACGTAATTTTTGTAACATTTATTTTATAAATTTTCGTAAATTTATTAAGTTTTCCTGCTGTTTTATTTATAAAAAAGAAGATAATATTTTTTGCAACTTGAGTCATCTTTCAAAACATATACTATATTTAAACTTTCGTTGAGTAGGCCAAAGTAGGTCTTGAAGTGACGTAAGAGATAATAGAAATAACACACGGTGTAAGGCTTTTAGATAACAGTAAATTATAGAATCAGATAAAACAATTAGTTGTAGTATAAACAGTGACTGCTGTATGTCTGTACGGGTGTAGTGACCTCTAGTAGTCTCAAGGAACTGTTCTTGTGATCAGGATGTGGGACTACGGCTAGACCTAGATACTAGTTACTAGATAGGTACCTGGAACTGTGCAATGTAACCACCAATCATAAGTTATGTAAGAATAAATCTGTTAGACTGTAATCTCGCAATACGACCACAGTAATGCTATGTTCCCATCGAGCTTATTTACTTTTACGGAAAGAAACACTTAACATAGTCTAGTCAAGTCATGATTACCTAATTTTCTATCGTGATTAAAAGTGCAATTAAATTAATCTCTTTGGCAAATAAAAAGTTACGGTAATTTAACACAGGAAAAACAAAACTTTCACACTTGAGGATCAGTCTTTATCCAATTAAATATAGCCTGTTAATATTTTCATAATGAAATCCGTACAAATGTATCTTGTTACAAATAGATAATGCCTAGTATGTAGAAATTTTCATTTTTGTCAAATTTTTAAGGTTTTCTCGATAACGAGATAATCACATTAATGAGCTGCATACGAAACTCAGTTCAGTTATCTTCTCACTGAGAAATTCGGCTTAGGTTTGTTTAGAATCAATTTTAAGAATTGATTATTTTGGAATGTTTTATTCTCGAAATTCTTGATGTTTTTTTCACTAGGAATGTTATTTTGTTGAATAAATACATTTGCTTTTCCTAGTTTCAAACATTTTATATTTATTTCGAAAAGTTTTCATAATGGAAGCATTCCGAAAAGCTTTAACAAATACAAAATGTTTGAAACTAGGAAAGGCAGATGTTTATAGGCTACTCAACAAAATATTTTATTGTCATATAAATTATAGGATTTCAGTAAACACAAAAAACCTTTAAACAAGCCAGCCATGTTAGATTGAATAGATCGAACATGTTGAACATGTTTATCCCAACGGGCTCGACGGACGCTCGGCTCGACAACTACACCTGACATGTTGGATCGTACAGGGGGAACTGTCGAATGGTTCGCCTGACACACCTCAGTTTCCCTCTTTTTCAGTTGTGTGCAGTTGAGTATCAGTTGTTCGCTATTACAGTAAAATAACTTTTATCATTAACAGGAAATTTTGTACAGAATGTACAGACTTGTACAGAGAGTAATTGTGGGAAGTGGAGAGTAAACGTTACAGCGATAGCCGAAGACTGGCAACAAGGCGTTCTTTAGCACCAGTAGAGTCACACATCGTCCTATCTTGCCTTTGAATAAGTTTGGAAATTAGACCAAGTAGTTTTCAATCATTCTTAGATAGTTTTTTTTTTTAATCTTGAGGGCAGTTCTGTTAGTAAAGCCATGTGGCTAAACTTGTTTCGAACTAACAGCCCTTGTTTAGACCACAAGCGTGGATGATTCTTTTGTTTTTTTTAAGTAAAGGACAAGAGCACATACAGCTACTGTTAACTCAAAATCCAAATCTATTGCACAAACGCCGATTTACCCAGCGTGCAATCAGGCGTTCGACTGTGTAAGACACTTCCAAACTTGTTAGATTCGACGTTGAATAGACGTCTGGTGAAAACCGACCAATACGTTCGCTCATGGATGACTTGATTTAGCTTACCATCATTGTTCATTTAAGCTATCGATATTCCTGCAGAAGTGTATTCAAAAACACTGGGTGCCTTTACCTCTTCTGTGTCTATACGTATTAGACTTTTAATTATTAAGTCTAAGAGCAACCCAGCACGCTCTTAGACTTATTATCAAATTTAAGAGCAACCCAGCACGCTACCCGAAACAAAATGAATTCCGTGGCCAACAGTACAAGCATGTAACTTTTGTAGAACTGTCGTCTAGAGTATCGTTGCAAACACTTTTCATCATCAAAAGAAAGACTAAAAAATAAGGAATAAACAAAAAAAGCGGTGCAAAACATTATATAAATTTCCTCACATTATCCCCCCCCAAATTGTGCAGCTATCGAAAAAAAATAAATTATGGTTTAGAAATGTAGGAAAACTACACCTACGTGCTAAATTTCATCAAAATCAGTCATTTAGATTAGTCTTCAGCGATGTGCACAAACAAACGGACAGACAACGATGTTAGATAAAATGTTCAAGAAAAAAGCTTTGAAACATTTCCGGATTTGTAGACCCCTTGTTTTTTATGTAGTATCAACCATGTAAATGTAAACTTTTTTTCAGAGTAATAGACTGAAATTTATAACAAATATAAAATATTAACAAGATGGATCAGCTGACTTCCGTACAGTCCGCACTTCAGCAAAGCTGACTAGATCGCACCGACTATTCAGGACATATCGTGCGGACGATATGTTACGTACGATTTTAGTGCTGTTTTTGAACAGCACTTGATGCCCGAACATAAAAATTACTTTTTAATCGTCCTCCGCACCGTAAAATGTCGAGAGCGGTATAAAAACTCCTTTCTAAAGCGTTTGATGAATTTTTCAAAACATGTTGAGGTCCATAATAAATACAAAATATCTAAAAAATAAATAGCCTTCCGAAAAATCCTGAGAAACCGTCCATTAATCTATACTAGGTTTAACCATAACCGTTAATCCATAGTAAGTTTATATATTTTGGGGATTTTTTTGAAATAACGTGTCGAAATTAGTGGGGAACATGAAAAGTTGAACTTTTGGAGAATTCTGTCTGCTCTAATAAAATCTTTTTTGTAATCTAGATTCAGAATCAGCATCACTTTTAGTTTCTAATAATAATTCACACTACTTAAATAAAACCAAAAAATAATTTTTCCCTTATGATTTTATTACTTAACTAGATCTAAATATTTTTTTCATCCCCTATAACTTTCAATGGTTCGGATGCTACAGTAACCACCAATTTTCGTCAATTGGTCTTACTGTTTACGAGTAAGAGTTGTATTACCGACGGACAGACGTACTCAATTTATAAGAGTCCTTGGTTTTGCCTAGCGACCCTAAAAACCACTTTTTCTGTCTCAGATGGTCTGAAAACGGAAATATCCAGCCACAGTTATAAAACCTCATTTGTAACAAAATTCGCTAAAAATAAACCTGATCGCTCGAAACATTTACAAAGGGCATTAATGAGGCAAAAGTACGTAATATGAGCGCAAATTGTGCACCAAAAAACCCGCCTTAATCAAAATACCAACCGAAATGCCGTTCAAGTAATGTGATCACGTTGTATGTGGAAACTGGAATACAGCCCGAAGCAAATTGTTTCCCCGTTCACCTTAACAGCAAAGCATTTCGTAATGTCTGCCGAACCCGCGGTTTTATAACATACGCTAAGGCACGGTTCATCAACCATTATGTAATTGTAAATCTGTGGGATTGTACGCACACTTCCTCTACAGTCACACTGTTGTCAAATCATTTTACATAAAACTGAAATAATGTTGAATAACCATTGACGCGTAGCTCTGTCGCTGACGTGATGGGAACGAATTAGTAAAACGAAATTTAATAACACAGCAAAACGAACATCCCATAAAATACGAAAATGAACCCTGACCTCTGTTAAACTTCATTTCCGTACTATCGAAGATTTTTTTGTTAAACGTCCATACTTTACTTTTATGCCAGTTAGACTAAATGAGAAATGAGGACGAGGGATCAGCGTTAACGGTAAGGGAAAAGCAACAGGAGTAACTGCGGCTAGAACTAAGGATCTTAAGGTGTGCAGTTCAGAGACGCAGCATACTGACGGGTGCATTACCACATCGACCACCGAGTCTCCGTATTACCTAACTGAGAAAAAAATAATGTATGCAGACTGATTACGGGGGGAACGATTTTCAAAAGAAAAGTATTGGCTAAGTTAAAAAAACTTATGATTTTTTTTATATATTATGATTTGGCGCTATTTTGAAACAATTAAATGGATCTTGACAGGTATCGTATCAATCTTATTACTATTTTCTCAATTTTGAATGCCACAATTTCGAATGCTAGAATGCTAATATACACTATCTGTTAAGAAATTTTCACTACAAAATGAGCTATTAAACCATCGTGGTAAGTATCATGACCTCTTTATCACGTTTTGAGGGGTCGTTAAAATGTATATATATATATAATTTCGTTTCGGAATTCTAGTTCGATTTGATTCTAACTTGATACAAAAATCGATGTTGGTACCAGTTTGAACAAGATCGTAAACCAGCAAAATTCGTTTAACATTTTAAAAATAGCAGCCGTTTAAAGTCTTTGAAAATTCATAATTTCGTGTCTTAAATATCTTTGAGAAAATCTGATTTTGCTATCGTAATCAACGGTAAGAACTTCATAAAGTTTGCATTTTAAAAATCCATCGCGGCGGTTTAATTTCACGGCGGTCAGGATTCATTTCTGTCTTTTCAATGCAATTTGAAAATTTAAAGTGTTGAGATATGCCGATTTTAGTGCTATTTATAATGGTGAAATCAGAGTTTCAAATAGAGGGTAAAATAAAAAAGGTACTTTATGCCGACTTGATTCACTATCAAGATTCTCTAATCTTGGCGTAAAAATGATTTTGGTTAGTAGCTTCAACAAGTTAACGATCCTTTGTACAGTTTCAAACCTTATAAAATCATACCTATTTATGTTATATACTTTTCTAAAAATATGATTTAACCATAAATCACTATAAAAATCTATATTCTTAGCTTTTTATGTTTTCAAATTATATTTAAAATACTTATAACAGGATCAATAGTTATGTTTTAAACTTAGTAATTTTATTTTCAACAAAAACTAAAGTCAACAAAACGTTAAAATAATTTAATTAAACAAAACATTGTTAACATTATTTTTAGCCAGTAAAACAGCAGACTCTTGGGCTACCGCCTCTGTAATATAGGGACCATCTCGTGGCTCTGAGGCAATAGTTTAACTCCAATCTGAACTAATAATTATGGTTAATAAAACCGAATTGAAAATCTAGAACGAATTTGAATACCGTGAAATTACTAAAATTACTAAAAATAGACGTGTTGGGCCTACCGCGTGAAAGTGTCGACCAGCTGTTGCCAGATGTGACCTTGGCGAACATGTGACAAGATAGCTTGGGGCAGGTATTGTTTAGCCCAATAAATCAAAACATACTAATCTCTGGTTTTGTGTTTACTTTAGAATCATTCTCGGAGTCGTTATACCACCACATTATAAACATATTATAATCATATATCCTAAAATAAAATAAACTTATAACTATTATACAGCCTTACCTTGATTCAAACGTGGCATAATAATCAGTTGGACAAGTTGGTAAACCAACAAAATCAAAGCGGAGACCATTTCAAATCTTAAAAATTTCTATATTTTTGCTTTAACAATTTTTTTTAAATCTGATTTCACCATCTTAATCAACTTTAAAAACTGCACAATGAGAGTGTTGAATTTTTAATTTCACTTTTATACTTTCGTTGTGATTTAAAAGTTTAAAACGCTAATATAAGTAAATTTTAAGACTGATTATGATGGTAGAATCAGCACTTCAATAAAGCGTAAGATAAAGAAAATACTTCCGGAAATGTGTTCAACACGACAGCGAGACAGCTGCGTGCCGCGATTATTTAGAATATTTGTGAGTGAAACAACGCTTTCAAGTTCCTTATGTATCGTTTTCTTACTAGTTTCCCTCTGTCGTATTGCCTTTCTAGCACTTAAACGTTAAATACGTACATCAAATCCAATTTTTTGCAGAAAACTCTAAAAAATATATCGCTAATAACACTCGAAACAGGGTCCTATAGGGCGCGATTATCTGTTATAAAAGCCATCTGTTATTCAATACTTTTATTTTTTTAAATTAATCAGTATGCCTGCCACAAACTTTTATAAACCTTTGGATTTAAGAATAGTCAGGATTTATTTTCGTGTTCAACGATATTTGAAAATTTAAAGTGATAATTTTAGCGAATTTTAAACGACGATTATGATTGTGGAATCAAATTTTCAATGTTTTTAAAAATTTGGAAAGTAATGAACAGTTTTGCTGGATACTTGTCTAAAACATTCCCAAAATCAATTTTTATGTCCCAATTTGATTTACTTGTACCCGTTCACTTGTTGTTGTTCTATGGTTGTTTTTTTTTTTTAATTTGCTTGCATCACGTTAACAGCAGTGCGTTATCTAAAGCCGTAAACTGTGTGCAATAGTTTCTAACCTATCCAAGAAACGCGTGACTTGAAGTGTCGAACAGATCGTGACTTCAGAGCTGCTACAAAGCATTTCGGCATTCGTTCCAAACAAAACTCATTAAACGAAACCAACACTCTCTTCCTGCCATTTAATTACTATAATTCCTTCTGGTGTGCTGAGGTTACTCAATCCCTCGTCAAGTCTGCTTTGTTGTCACGGCGACCAAATACTCGGCAGAAAACTTTGAAATAATAATCTCAAATGTTTTAAATTTATTTATAACCTGTTTTTTTTAACGGAATTGTCTTTATTTTTCCTCCAAACAATTCTGTTCTACAAAAAATTCTGTTTTACTGACAAAACAAATAATTGGCAGCAAGCAGTTGACTCGCTGACGTGATAGAAGCGAATTTTCAAAATTGTTTTTTTATCTTACTCTTTTTGAAATTCTGATTTGCCATCATAGTTATCATTAAAATCTGCTTATATTCGCGTTCTAAACTTTCAAATTACATTGAAACACAAAAATAAACCCTGACCGCCGTCTAAAAATGTTTTTAATTTAAGTGCTAATTTATGCAGTTTTTAACGCTGATTAATATTTTCAAAAACACCTATGACAAAAATTGTATGATTTTTTAAGAGTTGAAATTTCTGATATTTTGACTGTTGAACGAATTTTGTTGGTTAACAAAAGCGTGCAAGCTATTGAAATCGCTGTTTGTGCTAAGTTTGAATTAAATCAGACTAAAATTGATCAAAATATATAAATTTTGCTTGTAAGTACAGTATTAGTATGTACTAACGACCCCTCAAAATTACTTCATGTCAGGATCGATGCTCATTCAAGGTGGGATCTTATCAAGGTGCTCATCTTATCGTGATGGATGCTCCAATTGCTAATTTTCCAATGGAATTTCGTTAAAAACAAACCTTAAAATTTATAAATATAAACAAAGTTTTAATCCACTATAGAGTATTAAACTTTATTTTTTTTAGAAACCTGAATATGTTTGGCATCCACGTAGTT
This sequence comes from Callitettix versicolor, assembly GCA_022606455.1. NCBI lineage: Eukaryota > Metazoa > Arthropoda > Insecta > Hemiptera > Cercopidae > Callitettix > Callitettix versicolor. Next base: position 48,278,526 of record CM040183.1, read on the forward strand.
CTTGAAGCCTCAAATTTCAACCAAAAAAATACCTCCAATGTTTTCAAAAAAACTTTTCGCTTTTTACCCTCACACCATAATTTTTATTTCACATTGCAAGTTTTTAACTTAATTAGCTAATTTATTATTGTACTGCAGGACTTCAATAGAAAATTCATTCATTAAAAACGTATTCTTTGCCTTTATTTCAATATCCAAAGTATTGCTATACTATGAACTTTTATTAGAACTTCAATAAGCAATGTATCTGATATATACAGATGACTTTACTAGAACTTTAATAGACAATGCGTTGTTATATTGCAGAACATTGCAGGACATCAATTAACAATTTTATAACTTGTATTTCTTTATAGTATAAACGTCAAGAATCTTGATTTGAACTTTTCTTTTTTCTATTGCAAAATCTCTATCATAATATAATGAGAAAGTTGAATAAATAAATAAATACAAAAGTACACTGCTGGTACTGTATTCATGAAAGCCAAGAGAACGTCCATGACTGCTATCTTTGAAGGTGACAGTTCCGTTATATCGAGGCCAAAGAAAGAAGAAAAGCGAAATTGCGTAACACTTGGTGCAAGAGAAAGTAGGACCAGACGGGGAGGCTGTGTATCAAGTCCCATTACATCAGATCAATCATTCACGGAAGGCATTGTTAGTCCATCTCAGAATTACGTCATCAGTTACCTAACCTTTAACGATTTTATAATGCTTTATCTATGAACTATGAACTATTACTTTTTTATAAAGTATACGTGTGTAGGTGGTTCTTTGCATTTTACAGAGTTAGGTTACTAACCTCAGGCTGGTTAAAGTACTCGGTGTTAATTCTTTGAATACATTATGATGTAAGCAGATGCTAAGGGACAAGCCTGCCTGCTGATGAGCCTGCTGTATAAGCAACGTATTCTTATAATATGGTGATTTGTAACTGATCAATTATTTACACACTTTAAATATATTTGTGCTTCAAAAAACATTTGTTACAAACAAACAGAAATTCAAGAAGCATAGACAAACCAAACCGACTTGCCAAATTTTATCAAAATCGGTTGATTATTCAGCGAGCTTTATAAATACGGATATTCATTGAACTTTAACTTATTCATTGAACTTTAAAACGGATAGATTAACCAAAATCTTAAAATGATTTTTTTCTTCTTACAATCACAATACTTCTTTACGTACATTTCGTATAAAGAGGAAGTAAAATGTGAATCAGCTGATCGATTAATAAACAAAGAATTAACATTAACAATCTGCTGACTACAGTGTTTAAATTCTGTATTCAGTGAAAATTTTTAAGTTAAATTTATTGGAAGTTTTTTTAAATATATTTCCAAACTTGGAAAAACCATTAAAAATTATATATAGCTAATAAAAGTAAGTATAATCTAGAAGTTCTATTTGCAAAAATACTGATCTGCTTATATAAGTTAAAATATACTAAATGCATACGCGACTCTGTTCCAGATGGTAAAGACGTGTAATAATGAGGAGTATGTGAACCCTCTGAGCGAAGGCACACGAGAGTTAGCCTTGAAAGAGTTGCGGGAAGATGACGCTACTAGAGAAAACGCCTTGGAACAGGTCAAAGCATGGATCTCGATGAACCCACGCATCGAACATTGCAGGACAGGTATGTTTCTGGCATAACATAGGCCTATATACTGTATTAATCGCTCTGCTTTATCACTTCGTCCACTGGTAAAAGTCAGTTCTAATAGATTAGAAATTTACGGGCTACTCATATTACTTTTAAATAGAAAAAAATTATAAACAAAGTCCTAAATTTAATTTAATGCTTCGTTGGTTCGTGGTAGGGTTGGGATCATTAATATAATTACTATCTGTGGAGACAATATTGAGTCCAGAATGCGCCCAGAAGCGCGACACATCCAGAACGTGACATTCAATAACGCTTTATTGAACATTCACGGCACGTCCTTGCATCAATCAATATTTCAATCCTTTACAAAGCTAAACTTTTATCGAACCTAATTGTAATTTATGAACCTGTAAGGCATTGTTACAAATTTTCCAATATAAAATTAAATGTTAGCAAATTGAACTTTTTTTTAAGCAGAAGTCACTTAAACTAAAGTTTTGATAAGCGATAACTAAACTTAGTACAGTTAACTGTGACAATAGCTTTGAAAGTTCTTTATCCAGCAAAATATGTTCACATCTAACAATATGGCAGTCATTAAAAATTTGTTTTAAAGAATCGTATTTTTTTATGATACACTACTTGAATCAATGAATTTCTACGGTTACAATTGCACTTTATAAATGTATTGTGTCCCATTTCTTTATTACTAAGATGTTTAGGTACGGAATAACATCTCTAGCCCTGGTCTCTTCATAAAATCTAGATTTGGAAAGAATTGAAAGTGGGTAGCTCCCCCTTCTAATTTGTGATCCAGTTCATTACTGAAGTGCTTGCAAAACTTGCTCTGCTAGTTCTATTTCAATTTTCCTATTTTCTCTAACCTTATTATCAGACAGAGATCCGTTCAAACAGAGCTCTGTATGTATGGGTAGGGCTAAGATACACTGGAAGGTCGCCAGGTATCCCAGGATTTCTTTTGATACACTATTAGGTAGGCATCATTCCCTCCATCAGTACGAATCGTTTTACATTTTAGAGTTACAAGCTATGTAGAGTAACGAATTGAACATGAGTGTGTCTTGAGCAGATGAGTAAGATTAGTATGCTCTAGATGTGCTGTGGGACTGCTAAGCCGATCAGCTGTTCACTCCAGCTGCCTTCGCCATATTTTAAAAACCTGTTTTTAGTAAAGTAATCAGTTGCGAAATTTGTAAAAGTTTGTTTTTCGCATATCGAAATGTTATTCAACAGTGTTTGAAAATTCTCTTCCCTCCCGTCAACGGTACAACTGAGTGTAACGATTGTTTAATTCTAAAATACCTATTAAAATTTAAATATGTTTCAGACCCTAGTTTCCTGCTGAGATTCCTTCGGATAAAGAAGTTCAGCTTACCCATGGCTCAGGAGACCTTGGAACGGTATTTACTGCTACGCCAGTCTTACGGTAGCTTGGCTTTCAATAAACTTGACTGTACCTTTCCTGAAATCGATTTCCTCACAAACGCAGGGTAAGCATATTAAGTGTTCATTGATTTTTATTGGCAATTGCTTGACATAACCTATACCAATAATAATGACAATTTTTTATATAATTAATAATATTTCTGCTGCGACATACTAGTTTATACATGGACATATAAACGATACATTCGTTGTTTATTTTTTTTAATGACGTATTTTAAACGTAATTCACGTATAGGAAACGTGACCAGTTTTTCTTATAACTTCCACCTAAAAATTGGTGAATTTTTTTTAAACAGAAGCTTAACATTAGTAATTGTAGCCTATGTCATCTAGTACAATTTCAATGAACTACTTTCCGTAGTATTTATTGACTAAACCTAGAAATTGTCGCGTTTCTAGTTTCAAAGCTAGAAAAATAAAAATAAATACATTTTGTTAATACTAAATAATTGCTGCACGCGATTGTCTCGATGTGATAGAACGAATTTGTAAAAATTAACAAAATTTAACAACACCACATTTTATTATTTTTGTATTTAATCTCGAAATAATTTTTTTTCATATTCACTCTAAATAGCGTACAATTAGTTACAACAAATTTCGTTGATGGTTCTTGTATTGATTTTTTTGGGAGAGGGAAGGGAAATGACACACGTTTTGTTCATACTCGGAAAAATTCGATCGAAATAGTTTATTTAGAGGAAACTTGTCAATTTGTAAAGCTTTGTAAAAGTATGAATTATAATTTTTGATTAAAAATGCTCTCGAATTATGGGAAATACCAGTTCGCGTAGCCTACTCTTTAGAGGTACAACCAAGGGTAACCACTTTAAGGAATCTGGAAACAGATCTGCTTATATGTGTCAAAATATCATGATCATTTTTTTCACAATCACAGTATATTTTATAAAATCATAAATATTTTATAAAGATATTTATAATATCATGGCCTATAGTTAGACAGTAATAAAATAAAAAATAAAAGAAATAAAAGAATGCCTTAAAATAAAGAATGGAATGTTCATTCTTAAAATATTCAAGTTCATTTTCATTTCACTCAGACATTCAAAAATCCATTACTACATTCTGCGCCGGTTTTGCAGTCAGACATACATACATCCTGCGCACTGAACATATCGAGATCTGAAGCCAAGTATTGAGGCATAACACCTGATATGGAGGCTATTTGTTACGTTCTCACACTTAGAAAGCTGATTTAACTTACGCAATCAAGTCTGATAAAGTCGAGAGAGTAGGCTTGGCCTAAAAGCGAAAAGTCTGCGTATCACCATAGCGTGTTTGATGCGAAAACTTTGCAGAAATAGGCTTAGATTTAGTTTACAATTTGTTTTCAACACTATTTCTTAACGACGGAATATTCAAGTTATTATTTTCTTAATCGGAAAGTTGTTTATAATTTGTGAACAAGGCTTATACTGTAAAATAATACACGACGTTTCGTGATTGCCTAACCTCAAAAAAATCTGATTCTGAAACTACCGATAAACAGAAATCGGCTTCATTTGTATCAGTTCATTAGATTTTGCTCAAACGCAAGTTATTGTACTAAATTTTAAACATTTACTAGCAAATACAATTCTGACGGCGATTAGGGTTTATTGGTCTGTTTGTCTCGATTCACTACCAAGCCGTAACTTTATAGTTTAAAATACCTCATCAAATCTCTGGTAAAACACTACTGGATCGAGTGAGAAATAGGTACAAAAAAACATGTCAAACCGAGAATATTGTTTGACTGTGTGGTCAATCAGAGAAGTGTTGAATGACCATGGCAACAATAGAGTAGTAAAAATTGCTAGGGTCAACTCATCCGTAAGCGGAGAATTGAGGACCCATACTACGATATGGCTACTATCTTAACACTGACGGAAGAACAGGCAATGAAGAATAAGAAGAAATTGAATTTCAGAATAATTTAATGTTGTTTGTCCAGGTACCTGTTCGCTGCCCCAGGGAGGGATAAGTTAGGGCGAAGATGGATTATTGCACGGCCCGGTAAGTAGTTCTTATGTAGTAATATCTAAACTTACCTTTCACTACTTAGGTTTAGATCTTATTATATGATTTCGTAATGTAGTAAGTCCACAGTGAAACGGAACATTGGAGCAGAAGATAGAGAGATATTTGAAACCCCCAGAAAACTGAAAAAAGTTACAAGTTTTGCTAGCCTTCCAGGGATTGTATATACAAATTTTCATTTTTCCTATATGTTTCAAATGTAAGGCTTACAGGCCCCGTTTACATTTTTGTTGTAAATTTCTGACGTTGCAGAATTACAAATTTACAAACAACACAGAACCACGGAGTGAAAAACATGGGTTTCGTAGTCCCATACACCCTTTACAAACCTTTCTGTAAGGTGTAGCCTTTTAATTCCGAAACCTAAATCTGAGCAAAAAAAAGTGCCGTACTGACTGGACAACTATGTTTCAAATACATTTACAAAATTATTAGTCTCAGTAAAAATGTTCACAAATCACAAAGTATTTAACGAAAATTTTGTTTGGTGTATTGAAATAAGTCAACATTTTTCTAAATTTGAACTTAGATTATACAATTATCTTTAAGACTTTCTTACAACATAATTTGAAAGAAGTATGTACGCAGATTTTTATTCTCTGATTACAGTGGTGAAATCAAACTTTAAAAAATATTTAAGACAAATTAAAGTTGAAACCTGTTTATTTGAGGCCTCATTTGCGTATGTTTTGAACAACGAGATCACGTAGACCTATGACCGAAAAAAGCGATCTGCGCGTTTGAATTGCTAAAACCCTATAGAGCAATCACAGTGGTTTTGTAAAAGTGATTTGAGAACAGTTCGAAACACAAGACTGGCTTCAGTAGATCACGTACCGTTTTACCTGCTATTTTTTACAATCATTGTTAGAAATATCTGCGATTTAGAACTATGCGAAAAGGTACACGAATCGCGGTAATTAATTAGTGTAAAATGTTATAAAGTAAAATGTGTGCTATTCAGCGAACATAGAATAAGAATCTGGTTCTGTATAGACCTAAATATAAAATGTGTTGTTTGGCTGGGGCACCGAGAGGTAGATGGAGATGGGCTGCAAGTACCCTGTTGTTTACAATTAGCTAATTATTTGTCGTGCTCACAAAATATTTGTTTATTTAGGTCAGTTTGACCCACAGAAGTTCAGGAACGTAGACATGATGCGGATCCACGGCATGGTGTACGAAACGCTAATGGAAGACGAAGAGTCGCAGGTGCGAGGGTTTGTTCATTTTGCTGACGGAGAAGGAGTCAGCTTCCCACATCTCACCCTGTTCACGCCCAAAGAGGCAGTTAGGATTGTTAAGAATGGAGAGGTAAGTGTTCCTCTAATGATTATCTTTTTTTACCGTTAAGGACAAGTAAAAGCACAAAATAGCGACTGGACGGAAAATTAAAATTCTCTGTAAAAGATTCATATTTTATTTCATATTTATTGTGCGGGGAGTCAATCACGTAACAATGTTAGAAACGTCAAGGAACGATTGAATATGTGCTTCGCTAACGTATTTTAAATTAATTTTTAGTCTATACATTTTATTTAGATTAGGCCTTATTGAAAATTGAATCTTATTATCAAAAAAAGTAGTTTTTACTTGAAAGTCTGTATACATTGATAGAAAACTATATTGACCGATTTTGATGAAATTTTATATGCACGTTCGAGATGCTTATATATTGGGAACATTTCTGTTTACACCCTTATTACAAAAATTATGCACTTTTTGTCAAAACTATTAAAACAGCATTTTCTTTCAAAATTGGCTCTAAACATTTGAATAAAATTTTCTTTAAAAATACTGTAGTTGACAAGTACCTAAACAATCATCGTTGGGGTTGTTTTTTTTTTTCAGTTTCTATTCTTGAATCATTAAAGTCATTTATCTTGCAGTTGGTATTCGGGGTTTAATTATAAACCTTAAGGCTTATTTTACCAAAACTACAGCAAAATCTGATGAACATACTTTGAAAAGTTACGCTGATTGCCAATTATTTTTGTTTACTATATCTTTTGAACTGAATTTTGGGGTGAAGGGAATGAATGTAGGCCTAAGTTGTATGAGGTTTTTGCATTTATTTTTCTGGTGACTTTTCCATTGCTTCAGTTTATTATGAAAGCATTGCAGCATACTTACGAATGTGTCAATGGAATTTGTCTTTTATATAAGATATACCACTCTCTCTTATATAAAAGACAATGATTAGCCACTTTCCACAAGGTACAGTATAAAAAAACGTTAAAAACAGCTGACTAATTGTGCTGATGCTGTCTTTTATATCCATGATTCTAAAAAATAAACGACATTTTATATTGCAAAACCATTTGAGTTACAAAACAATTTTATAAGCGGATACATTCCTCTAGAAAATTTAATTCTAAGTACTTTAGTAGCTGCATGACTAGTCATTAATTTGTTTTTATATTAAAAGTGGAGAAAATAATTCGTTGTTTTGTAAATACTTATAATTAACCAATATCAACAAAAAATGTACTTATATTTATGGCGTTATAACTTTTTTATGAACTCGAGTAAAAAGTTTCAGACTTTTTTTTGACAGTTACGGTTTTGAAAAATAATTTTATATTTTATAGGTACTTAAGTTGTAGAAAGTAAATTAGGTTGAGGCCTATGTTACAATGGAATGGCTGTAAAATTCAAATCTTTTAATTAAATAGTGCAATACAGCTATATGGTATTTACATTATTACTACAACTATAATTTTATTAATGCTGTTTTATTGTTCATCCAGAGAACACTGCCGATGCGCCACAAGGAAATCCACGCTATCAACGTACCTTCTTCACTTAAATTTGCTTTAGACTTTGGAATGAGTCTTATTTCAGAGAAAATAAGGAAACGTGTCAAGGTAAGTGTTAGGCTCTCTCTACTAAATTAATATTGGTAGTAAATTACTTTTCTTTGTATTTCAGATTTTGTAGGTTGAATTAATTGTAATGAAAACATTATTTAATTTTAAGTTATTGTAATATTTGTGTGGATAACTGCTTCAAAACCTTTTTAAAAAACACATTTTTTTAATTTTATAAAGTTATAAATGGAACTTTTGCAAGCATATTTTATATTACTTTTCTACAACTTTTCTTTGTAAAGTCATTTTTATGTATTGCATTTGAACACATATTGTCTCTCTTTACTTGTTTCACCCAACTTTGGGGTACACTAAATCAATCACTTTTTAATGTTCTGTGCCTTCCTCGTAGCCCAGTATTGCTTCATTTGTTGTGATCTTGCTTTTTTTCTGAAATATGAACACATATTGTATTGTATTTATAAATATTTTTCTTTATAATATATAACATTTGTTTAATAAAAGTTAAAGATTTTTAACTCTTCTACAAAGTTTTGTATTTTCAAAATTTAAATCCACAATTTTTTATCTACTCAAAGAGGCTTCTCATAATAACATAAATTACATAAGAAGGTTTATCAGCATTTTCAAAAGATCAAATTAAGTGTAACAGAATAATGCATTCATTTGTCACGTGTGAGAAAAAACTGGTACAAGTTTTACAGCTTTCACAAAACAACCATTATGTAACTACTACAAGTACATTGTGACATGTCATAGTTTGCTAGGTAACATATTAAATGTTTTTTGCAGATTTACACATGTATCGAAGAAGCTGAAGAATTCCTTGACAAGAAAATGATCCCCAAAGAATACGGAGGAGAAATGCCAATGGCAGAGATGATAGGTTAGTATTTAGAAACACTGTTTAACAAAATCGAACCTTTGTAGGCTATGCTTGAGTAATATAATATTTAGCTCTTCATACAAAATATGTTAATTATTTTAATGTATTAACATTTGGTGATCGCTTTGCATTTGGGTGATCACTACTATATTTAGTTATATACTTAATTATTTAGGGATCACTTATAAACTTCCCATACTTTTAACATTACAAATCCATACAATTTACAAAGTTTCCATTTTTTTTTTAATTGTTACAGATTTTCATTTCATAGACGAAACAATTTTATAAATATTTTCAAAGTAGTATCAACAAGATACTTCCTTTCAAACCATAATTTCCTTTTACTTAAAATTGCATACAATTACTTAAGTTATAAACTTTCATATGACCAAAATTCCTTATTGACTTTTTAGAAATTCTTTTTTTCCATAGTAATTTTATAGTTTTTGTCAACAGATCCTAAACCCATACTTTTTTTGACTACTTGAATAAGTTTTAACAGTTGAAACAAATTTAAACAAAAATTGTTGAAATCAGTTTTCAAAGATATTACACTTTTTTTGTAAAAGATCTTGCTCACAAATTTTTCAAGTGTTATTATTATACCAATTTTAGGCACCATCATTCCAGCCATTTCAGGTGAGACTATAAAAAAAAGGAATTTTTTCCAAAACCACTTTTTCAGAAATGTTTCACAAAAAACCAAAACAGATGTTATTTATCTGCTAAAAAGTAAAATTTCTACATGTATTACTGATTTCTACATTATTTAATGACTAAACACAGAACTTGTCGATTTTCCTAGCACCAAAAAAAAACAATATTTATGTACACACTGTATATAAAACATAATAAATGTTGTTTGGCATTTTATTTTATTTGTTTAATGTTATATTTCTGTATAATTTTAAACTTAATTTAATTACTATTTTTTTTATATATAATCCCACATTGGTCCACCTATGGAGGAATAAAATTGTTTAACTTCTTGAGGTTTGGTCCAGAGGTTATAACTCAAATAATTTAGATATTAAAACCTTTTTTGTATATTACTACATCATTTCAAATGTCTAAAGAAGATATTATCTAAACAGCTAACATCATACTAATTAATAATAGCTAATTAATACTAATTAATAATAGCTGTTCCATTTAACATCTTTTTTCAGTAATTAGGTGTATTTTTTAATTAAGGGAATCCCAGAGGAATGAGAGGTTGTTTTTTTACAATTACATAATATACAGAAAAAATGCTTTTGGACCAACAAAAACTTCAGTACATTGCCATCACAGTAGGAATCCTTTATAAAAAATAAGCCATGTACATAAACATTTCCCGCTCTTTATAATATATCACATCATACAGTAGAATACCCTACTCTAAAAAAAGTGACATTAAGATTGTTTTTTTTTAGTCTAGCTGTACAAAATTCTTCAAAACTGATAATTCAAAATTAAATGCTATATTTTGTTCCATATTGTGTACATGTTAAGTTTCAGTTTTTAAACTATCAACATTAAAATTTCCTTGTCACAATTTGAAATAGCTAAGTGAGTAATACTGAGTGGCTATACTTAACATTATTTGCTATATATTGTTTTAGAACTGTGGAAGAAAGAGCTGTTAGCGATGAGACCACAACTCCTATCACATGACAACATGAAAGTTAGGTTAGATTTATTCAGTGAGGCAGCTAGAGTGGGGGCTGTATCAGCTCTACGTGCAGGTGCAAATACAGTAAGCTGTGGTACTCCACAAGATAACATGTTAGTTGGTAGTTTCCGTAAGCTACAAGTCGATTGAATATGGTAAATAAATATAGTGCATTTAGTCTTTAATAATTACTATTCAGCACATTAGATTTCAAAATCAAGCAAAATTTGTATAAATTGTCTTATGCTTTTATATTTTGTATAGACAAATTTCCAAAGTTAATGCAGAAATTAATTCGTCTCTTAACTGATAATATAGCTACTCCTTTTTTTTATAAAGCATTTAATGTACTTAAAGGTTTGCATCAATTAATTATTATTTAAAAACTCTTCAAATGATTTTCTGTAATGATAATTAGATAAGTAGTTAGAGAATTGATTATTATTTCTGTAATAATTGCATATATTTCAGAACCAATTAAGTTAATGAACTATCATTCTTTAATAACACTTCAAATTATTTCAAAATTCAACTTTACGGGCTACTGAACCTTCCTTCAAGTACATATAGAATATTAATTTAAAGGATTTACACTGAACATACAGAAAACAAAAATATAATTAAAATGGAATAAATAGAGATAAGTAAAATGGATAAAAAAGTTGAAATATAAAATCATAGAACAAAAAACTTGTAAAAAAATTATAAATACACTAGCACAATGTAATTTATATTTAGTTAATAAGCACTGTAGCACTGAAAACATGCCTTACTGTATTTTCTTATTATGGGGAGATTTCAAAAAAAATGCCTCATGCAAAAATTATGTTTTATTCTAATTTTTAAGAAAGCAGCATAATTTTCATTTTTAATTTTAAAAAAATATTCAGCTTTATTATTATAAATGCATTAAATAAATCAGGTATTTAATAAACTTAATAGCAAAAATAAAATGTCTATACCAAGATTTATTTAATATATAATCTATCAAATTAGAACTTTGTTTTGTATAGACTGAGCAGTAAGAATGTTGGCCATCTGCCACTCTACAAGATTTAATATGTAATATATGTAAAATAAATGTAAAATATGTAATAGCTTAAAATTAATATTTAGATAAGCATTATTTTGCTAAAGTTTAAATTCATTTTTAGTTTTATGATCATGAAAATTGAAAATGATAAATTTAATATTTTGTTTTCATTAAAAAATTTGCTGATCTCAAAAATACTGATAAATTAACAAATTGTTTTTTGAAGCCAATGTATAACAATAAATAAAATTCTTCTTAGCAACCAAACAAATACAAAAAAAAATTTATATTTTTTTCCATTATACAAAAATATTTTTTAACTAATGCTGTATATTTTTACGACTGTAAAAAACATAATTTTATTAATATAAAATAGAAATGCTTAGCTTATATAGAAAATTGTGTGATGAGTTACCATTACAATTCTGTTTTTAAAATATTTTATTAGAAACTATTACAGCTGAACAAACACTTGGTTGAAAAAATATGGTTGTTTCGTAGAATGAATTTAGTGATTTATATGATAAACACTATTTGAAAATGAATAATTTTACTAACACATAAGTAAGTTCTTTTGGTAAAATTATATGTCACCTTCTTGAAAATTTAAGTCCAAAGTAATCTTATTTCAAAAAAAGAAAGTGTAATGATTACAGTCAACTCCTGATAATTGGGATTTGTTTCAGGCTACCCACCGAATCTTAATTTTAAACTCACTTTTTCCTTTGTCGTACACAACATTTGTATGCAGCAACATTTGTTCACTCGTTCACAATTAAAACTAACAAATAACAACACTGGGCTTTTTAACTGTGATAAATATTCTAAATTAGCACTTTCCTGCTACATATTTTCTTCTGATTAATTTTTCGTCAGCCAACGAATTTTTCAATTTCATCATAATATTAATTATTCATGTCACAATCATGGACACTATTACATACAATGAAATTGTTCACAGATCCTTTCAAATTTAAATCTCACTTTCACAATATCACACACATGTGCGTGCGCGCGCACACACACACACACACACACACACACACACACACACACACACACACACACACACACACACACACACACACAATTCTAATATATTTTGAACATAAATTATGCTCTTTAGCCATAATTTGAAATTAATATTTATAAGACTTTAACATTAGAGCGGTGTAGCATGATTCAACATGATACAAGGACAGCTATCATATTCTTCATAAACTGAAGAAGAGGATCTGTTATAAATCCATGTGACTGATACTTATAAAAAATACACTCATTGCAGCACTTTCCACATCCAATTTTGATTTACATGGTATTGAATTAAACACTATTTGTCCTTTCATTATCCCAGATAATCAAGAGTTTACTGTTTGTAAGTTAATAAAATGTAAGAAAGAAGAAAAATGTAAAGCAGCATTTTAATTTTAATTTTACAGATTTTAATTTTACAGCATACCGTACAAACAACATCAAAATCTTTAAAAGCATGATTTCTTTGTAACTTATTTGAAGAAATTAACAGATTTATAAATATTTTTCTTTGTAATTACTTAAAAAATACTAATAAAAGTTTGATTTGGGTATAATAGTTTCTAAAAAGAAATAAAGCTGGTCCAAACGCCACAGCAGTATTGTATATCATATACTGTATTATTTTACCATTAGTTTAGTTTAGTTAAAATAATACTTTTTAGTTTAGTTTTTATTTTACAATCCTTACATTTTAAGGTGTTTGTGATACAACTATTATTATATTAATTTTTATATCATGTAAATTAAATACAATCTTTTTAAAAAAATAAGATTAATTTATTTTTTTACAATGAATTACTTAAGCTCCTTCAATTTAAGCCACACTTGCTTTTTTTATTGCTAGATGTTTTAAGTTTGAAAACAGACTGGGATAAAGACTGGTCAGACCAGTGAGTATAGAAGAAAACAGAGGGGAAACACTGTATCTTAAAGCGAGACTCATAATAAAATCTGCTCTGACAGTGCATTTGAATCAATGTTTCCGCATTACAGATAAACTGTAACTTAACATACGAACAGAAAAGTTAAAATGTTTCAATTACACACATTTATGTTGAAATATTTAGAGATTCAGTCTAGTTGAAAATTTAATTAGCCTTCATATTAGTTAAATTTATCAAACATAATTTATTAAATAAAAAATTTGACAAAATGTTTATTCAGATGAAAATTTATTTAACTTTTGGTCAGAGATGTTTGACCAGTGAGAAAGTTCAATTTAACTAAGTAAAATATACACCAAAATTTTATCATTAGGTGTTAACGAACACAGTTGCATCACGCCAGGTCGCCCAAGCCACCTTTTTATGTGTAAGCCAAGCTTTTTTATGTGTAAGTTAGTTTTATTTTCTTTTATTAACAAATAATAAATATTATATATTGCATATTTTACTGTATATTGTATATATTTTTTTAGCAAATTATAAACAAATTGAGGTGCTGTGTTTGAATATAAATGTTGTATGAAAAATAATGTGTACATTAATACATCACACAAAAGCAATGACTTGTAGAACATCAACACTATGTAAGAAAACTTACTTATAACTACGCGTAAGCTAAAATTTTTTTATAAATTTTGATAAACAGTAAACACGCCTATTGTTATACAATTATTCTGTACACATTAACATGTTATAGAGTATAGGATTAAGTTCGCTGTGTATGTTAATAATCAGTATTAAATTTCAGATATGTTTCTTGCTGAAACATTATGCTAGAAGAGTTTATTACTATTTATGCTATAAACAGATTATTACTATTTATTCTTCTTCTAATTAATTCATAAATTATGTTAATTTAAAAATACTTGTAATGCATACAGTATTTGTTGTGAAATAATATTTTTACTGGTTGTAAAATGTTTTTTCACTATATGTGGGTTTTATATGTGTTTTTTTTTTTAGAAAATCAAATAAGGTTTCACCTGTGAAATAAGTGACACATTTCACAGGAATAAAACAGTATTATTGTAATAATGAATTGTACTTAAAGACATTTAATTTACAATATAACTTAACTTACAACAAGCTTATAGAATTAAAATAATCACAAAAATGTCAAGGTTTGCACTCTTCATGAAAAGGTTCTAATGCTCTAAAGTCCCTAAATGTAGGAGGCAGAGCACTGTGTAGATGGTTGCCACATCTCTTACAAGGATCACTGAATAGGTTGTTGTAGCTGTGAAACCATTGCTGAAAACAGTATCAACCATCAACCACCTTAAAATTTGTATAACAAAAGAATCAGCTGTTCCATGGAAAAAAATTACCAGCTGATAGATTAGTCAAAAATGTTTTCTGTGACACCTTACTTCATTTTAAAACATAATAAATGGAATTTTGGTAATTTTAACTTAAAAACTGCTACCCAAATAAATTAGTTCAGAACTGATAACTATACATAACTATGAATTTAAACATAAATACAGTAACATAACATTAAATATAGTATTTAACTACATAAATTCTTGTAAAATGGTAGAATAAATCAAAAACTATTCAAATTTTATAATTTTTGAAGATCATTAGTAAATTTCCATTGGAAAATGAGCTATTGGAACAGCCATCACAGTAAGACCAAAACCTTTTTGAAGCAAGCTTAAATTACGACTTTCAGAACATATTTTGAGTAATTATTAAATGTTTTATATATATATATATATATATATATATATATATATATATATATATGAATATATATGAATATATATATATATATATATATATATATATATATATATGAATGTCCCTTGTAGCTTTCCATCTGTAGCCCTGTCTCTAGCTGTCATAAACACAATTAGTTACAAATCAATGCTTTATATATTTGTATTCACAAATACATAAATACTAAAACATTATAAATTAAAATATAATTAATAATAAATTATTTTTATAGTAAACATTGACAATATACATAACCTCAGTTGACATAGTATTATAACACAAACAGCTGTAGTGTGAAATCAGCTGTTCAGCTGAACCTCCAACCACCCTCACTATCACTGCATAACAATTTTTCATTTGCATTTTAGACCTTATGTTTTTATATTTATAAAATAGATTGTGTGTATGTGTGTGTGTGTTAGATCTTAAGTGTTCAAAAATTTAGTTACATTATTTAAAATTTACAGAAAAATTGATTTTGAAAACAGTTTAAACAATTTTGTTACAAAGCGAAATATGTTAAATAGCAAGCCCATTACAAATTGTTTGTCAGTTTATGCATTATATTTCAATAAATTAGGCAACACTTAAAACATAATATTAAAGACTATTTATATTAAATAGTATAAAGAAATGAAAATACCATGAATGAACGAACTGCCAACTCTGGCATAGTAGGAGAATAGAAATGTAACATAGCTGCATGTGCATTGTCTGTCAGTTTGCGGAAAACTTTATGCCTTGACTCTGTCCATAGGTCTAATGACTCGCCATGTCCTTTCACAACCACCCATTCAATCATCATTCCTTTTAGTGTGAAAAGTGCTTGCAAAACTCGTCCTAGAGTGACCTGGGCAATGACAACCTGCAACACGATGACGGGACTAATTTTATTAATGTTTAATATTTTTTGAACAATCACACAATTACAACTGTTCCTCTCCTTTCATTGAAACAATAAATAGAAATAAAATAAAATAAGACTTATACTGCACAACTAAACAATAAAACAACAAAATTAATTCTTTCATAAAAACAAAATACTAAAACAAAAAACTGTAAAACAATGAACTTAAATAAGGTCTCTGACTGTCCCAAAAGAAAACTATATGAAAATTAATACAGGATATAACATAGGTTAAAACATGTAAAAATAAAATAAATTAGCACCTAATATTCATAAAGTACTATACACTAATTCACACGTACACACAAACATTAATTTACTCACACAAATCTGGTACTTCAAATAATCTTAAAATTAAACTATCATTCGGCAAAATTCAACTTAAATTCCAGTTTAAACCATATTAATTTTAAATTATGATTAGAAAAATTAATTTTTGGTTAAGCCACATTAAGTTATTCTCAAATTTGAAACATGATTGAAAAAAACCACCAAAATAGTAAGAAAATTAAATAACAGTGATCAACATAATTAATATGACTACAATAATAATTTAGTTAAATTATTGGTATATTAAATGAAGTCTATGGTATTTTACAGTACTTGCCTGAGGTACACCTGAATCGTGAAGGCCCTGAGCACTCCTCGACATTTCCCCATAGTCTCTACTGATACCTTGCTGAGTCAGTCTTACTTCAGGGCACATGCCTTGTGTCTGTAAAGATTAATATAGTGTCTTAAAACACTTATCACAACATGCTCATTACTTTAAATACTCATAACTTTGATCTAATTATTATGATATCTAAATCAAAACTGTTATATTGTACTTTCAAAGATTAAGAAGCCAAAAACAATACTTTTTTACAAATAAATATAACAAATTATAAGGGAACATCAATTATAAAATTTTGTGAACAATGTAATTGTTAGAATTACTTGTGAAGATGAATTATGTTTAAGGTAGTAACTGTTAAATTTCTAGCTCTATAAGCTTTTGCTCTATAAGCAAAAAATATTAAACAAATTCTTTTTCATACATCTTAAATCATTAAAGTCTTAATACCCAAAACAAAATTGTATGAATCACTCTCCGAAAATCTGATTCTACAGTTACTAACAAAAAAAAGGTTCAATTGGTAAAGGGATAAATTAAAAATCATAAATTCTCAAAAAACTGCTTGATAGAATTTTCTTAAATGTTTGGTCAAATATGAAAAATTCAAGGTAATGAATTAAATTTAAAATAAAAGTAATTTACAAGCAGTAAGGATTTATTTTCTATTTATGTTAGGACAAAATGCTTCTACAACATGTGTTTTTTAAGTAAGTACTGTTTTGAAATATGGCCACTGTAGTGCTGTGGCTGCCATTCCGTGCATGTACGCCGAGTACCTGCATCTGTTGGTTACCCAAAGACCTGATAGGGATCAGGTCAGAATTTGACCATGTTTACATCAGCTTGTGAATATTTAAAATGCCTCAATCAACTGAACATCCCACCGACTGAAATATGCGCTACAATTCTTAATACAACAGATGGGATAGTGGCTGAAATTTATCAGCAAAGTGAATGGAAAAAACACTATAAGCAAATGGAATGGTAAGAAAATTAATTACAACTTTTACGATAGCCACATAAATGTTCATGATAAGAAACAAAATTAATGAGACTTGATGCAGAAAGTTGATGAAAGTTCAAGAGAACATGCACTTTAAAAATTTGTCTTTATGTAATAAATTTTCTCAAGTTCCAAGGCACGTGTTTTATGAAATTGTGGCTGAATGCTTAAACTATCATAAGTTGCAATCACGCTGGGAACCGAAAATGTTAAGTGAGATGCACAAAACCTAACGTTTTGTCAGTGTGTTGACTTTCCTTGAGTAATGTTGTACCAGACTTAAAGCAACAATCCATGGAATGGCGGCATTCAACATCATCCAAGAAATCAAAGTTTAAGCAAACAATTTCAGCTTGGAAAATCTATGTATTGTGTTTTAGGATATGTAGAGAATGTTGCTTGTGGATTTTTGTCTTATGATGACACAATGAATTCTGCAACCTATTGTGAGATCTTAACTAAAACGTGCCATGCAATTAAAAACAAAAGACATGACATGCTGAATAAGGGAATTGTTTTGCTTTATGAAAATGCCTATCCACATGCATCTAATCGAACTTAAGAACTATCATCACTTGGTTGGGAACAATTTGATTACCTGCCATAGAGTTCCTATGTGGCACACAGTTACTACCACAAGTTCCTGTCTTTAGAAAGCATCTGGGTGGTTAGGGTCATAACAACAATGATAAGGTCAAAACAGCCGTGTTGCACTGCATATCAAATTAGGCAGCAGATTTCTATAAGGATGGAATTCAAATGTTGATTGTACAATATGATAAGTTCTTTAGCATTGGTGGGAATTATGTTGTAAAGTAGATTAAGATCCGAATTTAAAATTTGGTATATTAACTTGAGTTGTCCAAATTGGTAAATTTACTTGACCAAATTTCAACAAATATAGTTTTTTAATTCTTTCTATTACCAATGTTTCATTTTTTTTTTTCAATGTATCTCCAAGTCAAAAGTTTTAGTGTGAAAGAAACCATGTAATATACAAAGAGATTTAGGATTGGTATATTTTTCCAGTGATTATGTATGAACACATGAAAAACAAAATATTTATGTATAGGTGACAAAATAAGTAGTCTAGACATTGACTCTAAGAAGGACATACAACCATGTGAAGAGTATAGATATTTGGGCGTAAAGTTCGACAAAAGCAGTACAGATGAAAATGAAATAAGATCGATAATAACAGAAACAAGGAAAATAATAGAATGCTTGAACGGCTTATTATGGAGTAAGAATATAACAAGATCACAAAAGCTCAATATATATATATATATATATATATATATATATATATATATATATATATATATATATATATATATATATATATATATATATATTATTAAGAGTTTTTTAATATATGGAGTTGAGACATGAAGAATTAAAGAAAAAACCAAAAAAAGAATAGAGGCTGTAGAAATGGATCTGTTGAGAAAATCTGCTAGGATATCAAGAGTCCAAAGAATAATAAATGATATAATTCGTCAACAGATGGGAATAGAGGACACGATTATACAGGATATTGAGAAGAGTCGGTAAATTTGTTACGGTCATGTCAAACAGATGAGCTAAGAGCAACTGCCAAAACAAGCAATGGGGTGGGTGCCGATCTTAAAAAGGGCAAAAGGAAGACCAAGAAAGAGCTGGAAGGAAGGAATCCGTAAAGCTATGAGTGATCAAAATTTACAAATCGGATAATGGGAAGATTGGAAAGAGTGGAATCTAGACATTGGACAACGTCACTGCACGTTTTAACCGATATTATATATATATATCTTTTTTCAAAAAATTTGCACTTAAATTTCAGTATGTCTCACCTGATGTGCTGGGTTATTGCTGTACACACGACATACTGACACACTCATATCTGGGTACAGTCTATCAATGCTGCTTATTAAAGATTCCACAGATCTGAAACCGACAATACGTCCAAAAATATCTTGAAACACTTCAAATGATAATTTTAAAACTTAACCTAGGCTATGGCATAACTCTATAGCTACTTTGCCCGAAAGTTGATTATTTTAAAAACATACTAGTTTAGATTTATTCCTTATGTTTAATCCTTGAGGTATATTCTATGTGAATTTAAAATCATAATGTATGATCATTTGGACTGCAAGACCATCATCTCTTAAAACTGCCATATTGAACTTTTATATTCATTGCAATACTTTCCATGTATAAAATAGTGAGAAAGTACACACTTACGTTGTTGGAAAAATTTCACAAACTTCCTCATATTAAATTTTCTTCAAAACCTATAAATCAGGGAGGAATATAAATCAGCCTAATTTCTCAAAATCAATTCATCAGCTTTTGCTCAAATTTTGAACCTATAAAAATTTTAATCAATGTACCAGATTTTAAATAAGAGATTTATGATTCTTTATTTTAAAAAATCTAGTCTGCTTGATCGAATTTGTTTTGGTTCCTGGTCATTTATTTTATAATTTTTTTAAGTTACTTGTTTTTATTTTTGTTCACCAATAAGACCAACATTTGTATTAATATATACAAACACGTATCCATGAAACAGCTGTTTCTTTCAACAAAAAAAATCATAGAGAGAAAAAAGAAAGTTAATAAATTCTAGTGAACAATATAGAGCTACGAAGGTACTGGTTAAATCATTTCAATCAGTAGAAAGTGAAAGGTAAAATAAGTTTTGTGTGTGTGTCACGCACGCGTGCAACCTCAATTTGATAATTATAAGAGTGTATGCCCTCAAAGTATGGTGACAATTAGCAAAAGGTTAAAGTAATACTTACTGTACAAGGACATTGTGGCTGCTAGTTTGTGTCCTGCGCCTTTTGGTGCTGCTAGTATTATAGGAACGTTTCAATGAGTTTTGACTCAGCAGAGCAACAGCAAGACTGCTATACTCATGTACCTGAAATTATAGCCTAATTAAACAACTCAAAATAATAAGAAGAAGAAACTTGATATAAATAAATGGTGCAAACACATTTATAATAATAAATGCGTTTGTACCATTTATTTATATCTAGTTTCTTCATCAAATTACACATCACATCCGATTATTTACCTTATAAATTCTGTTCAAAAGCTAAGGAGAAAAATTTTCTCAAAATCAGTTTATCAGACTTTGATCATGTTATAGGCTACATTAAAAAGTATAACTCAAATCATGCACCACATTTGAGATAATCATAATTCATGGTTCAAGAATAATTGCAGTCATAGTTTTTTTTCTCAATTCACTCCCAAACTATAAATTTCTGTTACTTCAAATCTGGTTTACTTACTTGAGTTACAAATTTTTATACATTACTAATATTTTAACAAAATATAACAAACAGAATTAGGCAGTTTTCCAGTTTATGGTCGATAATTCAAGAACCACAAATACTTTCAGGAGATAACAAAACCATATATTTAGTTTGAATATTTATACTACAACTGAGCAAAATTTAACCAAGAAACACAATTTTGAGGTAAGTAAAATACTTCAGAATTTTCAAGGATTTTATCAAAAAACAGCTTCAAAAATATGTTTTTATACAAAATGGCCTTGAAATATGGATGAATTACACCTACTCAAAATTCCATCAGAATTTTCTTTTTTGTTTTTTTTTTATTCTGTACAGATACACAATCATAAAAGTTTTGTTTTTTTGACTCAAGTGACCTGAAATGTATGTATGTATGTATGCATGTATATATGTATATGTATTCATGTGTGTGCTTGTACATGCGTTATGTTGGGTTAGGTTGAGCTGGGTTGGGCTGGGTTAGGTTAGGTTTAGGTATGTATTTGCATAGTATGTGCGTGCATGCGTGCGTGTGTGCATGCGCGCATGTAGATACATACATAAGTATGTGTATATATATATATATATATATATGTGTGTGTGTATGTATCCATATCATTAAAAAAACTTAAGATCAATATTTTTCACTATCACCATTTTTTCTACATACTTCATTTGCAGAAAACAGACACAAAATAATTTTTTTTTTTTAATTGATTAAAAGCTAGCATAACAGGTTATTTAAATATAACATTACTGGTATTTTCTCATATTAAACTATCGTCTTTTTGAGCAATTACCCATTATGAAGTTGGAGAAAATTAATGACAAAACCCATAAATAGGTGTACACAGTCACAGATAAACAGAGTTGTACAAGTTATTGCTATCATTTTATATGTTATTCTTAATTTTAAAAATATTTTAAATCTAGAATTTTAATGGATTTTTCATAACATTTACACTTTTGTTACTAAGGTATCATTTTGCAACATTTTTTTAGGACTTCTACAGAAAATGTCTTGAAAAGACAGTCAGAATCTTTTGACCACCTTAAAAGAATAACAACTGGCTCTCAAATCATAAATAACGTCGTGCAGGAAGACCAGGAACAAAACTATATTGTGCTAAAGGACAGTCTCACAGCAAGTCTAGACAGTCACTGACTTGATTGCTTGCTAGGTTTCTGCTTGCTACTGGAGCTAATGTGTAGAGCATTGCCTTGAATGGATAGTCCAATTCGTAAAATTGTACGCAAAACACTTTACTACGAAAGATGGAACCAGGATATTATGGAAGTTAGGGAATTCTAAGATCAGGGAAGATGGGAGAAATGGAAGAGATGGTGTATTCTAAATGTCCACTATGTATTTCATAACTGTTACTAAGCACCTTCTGGTTGCATGCAAAAGGCATTGGAAGAAAGGAGTTTTACTTATAGTCATAAGGTGCTAGTCAGCCAGAGTCTGGCAGCAATGAAGGGAATAAATGTGAATCAACTGTAAAATGTTTTATCAAAAGGAGAAATAAGTCCAGGAATACATCCCGTAAAGCTTTGTTGGAACAACTTATTGGCCCCTTTTAAACATTTATTCCTTGAGCACAATACATTTAATTGAACTTAATGTTACTTGAGAGATTAACATACCTTGATAGCAGTTAAATAAAAGAAACAAACATCAGGAACTGGATGTTACAGCTAGAATTAAAGCATTCCCAGCTGATTGCAAAGGAACTTAATAATATGTATGACTACCTAAACAAAATTTTATGTAATTCATTAAATAAATCATATCAGCTATGGATCAGTAACGTAGGGAATGTTACTACGTTATCAGATCAAACATCCAGTTGATAATTTCTAATCAATCAACAGACATGTCAAGATACAGTGATGCCAATGTCTGCTATGCTTTTCATCATCTTCAACAAAACCTTTAAACTAATATCCAAAATGAAATAGAACAGATTAATTCCCAACGTGATATTAAAAAATTAGATAAATTTAAAAAAATTGTTATTTATATTTTGAAAAATATAACCAACCTTATCAGTCCATTTATAACTGAGGACTAATTGACTGTACAAGGCTTGACGTTCTTGTGTACACTCTTGGCTAAGGAAACATGTATTACCCAATGTAAATGGTCCAGGTTGATGGGACAGAGTGCTGACAGCTTGTTCTACATCCCTTTCAACAAACAAAATGTATTTTTATTTTGAGAAATTATACTGATAATAAAACTGTCTACTAAACTTCAAAAAAATAATAGGTATATCAAAACAATTTCTATAAAACTAATTCTGTTTTATTAGATACAGAATTTGTATAGTTTGAAAGTTGAAGAACAAATAGTATATGAATAATTTTAACACTAACAATGCAGCAAAACATAAAGGATGTACTGTCAAAATAGCAGTAGGGCCCTTATATGTTAAAACTAAAAACATTTTACACATGTTATAACTAAAAACAATTAAAAATATATTCTGGCAAAAGTAACTTCACAAGATGGTTCCCAAGCACAACTATCTAACAGTATATGTATAACCTTAGATATATCTATAACTTAGTAACCTTAGTTATATCTATAACTTAGTAACCTTAGGTATGTCTATAACTTAGTAACCTTAGATGTGTTCAGTGCATGACTGTGTAGTCAAGCAGATAACTATAAAACTTAATTTCACAAACTGTGATAAATTACTTTTGTTATTTTTATCATATCTCATAGTATTTTACATCTGCACTTTGATTTTAAAGTACTTTGTAATGATAAAGTGACCCTACTCCATAATAATTATCTACTAAGCTGCATTTTCTTTCTAGTTTTTCATTAACTCTACCATTTTGTGATTAATAGGCTACATATCAATCCCTATGTAGGATACACACATCCTATATTTGTGAAGCATAAAGCAATTTGCAACTAAGTAGAGTTTATAGCTGTTGTGTCAGAGTCACATGAAGCCAGGACTCATGCGCATGACTTATACTTATTACAGCATCCCCAAAGTATAAAAATAATCCTAACCACTAATAAATTACTTACCTAAGGTGTGTTGTTACTGAATTCAACAACTCTTGAAGTTCAATCAAAAACTTAGTTTCTCTTCCTTCATCCCCATGATCAGCACGCAATCCATTCCCCAGACTACTAAAAACTTGACCAGCACTTGAACGTAACACTTTTATGGCATATAAAGCAGTATATAAAGGCTCCATTATGACCCTTAAAACAAAAGTAGTAAACTAATAATTAAAAAATATAAGGAGATATATATATATATATATTATTATTAATATATTTCTTTAATTTTACTTATAATTAAAAACATAGGATCACTTTTAATATGTTATACCCAAATTCTCACCTAACCAAACAATTAGTGTTAAATACATAGAATATAGAGACCAGTAAGATTTTGTGACCAGTAAGATTATCTGCAGACTTAGCACCTATTTGACCATACGGTACTTCTGCACTTTTGGGTGATTTACTAAAGTTTGAATTGTACATTTTTTTTATTATTATATATATTATTATTGAATTAAATGATATTCACCTATGGAAGATTATATTTCTTATAAGTTATGATTTTATGCATTTTGTAACAGAACTATAATTTGACATTATTGCAGTTTACACTGCATGGGACATGATGCTAGATGTGCTACACCAAGTGTGTCATCCAGTTATCCCGGTTGTGTTTATGCACAAGTTATTTATTTCTTGTTAATGCCATAGAGTTCTTTCTAGTTATTTAAATATAAATATGGCAATTATAAGCAAAGAATTCACCACTTTTACAAAGCAGCAGCTGCTTAATATCTGCTGCAATGACACTTTATTACAAAGGTTAGCAGCTTATACAGAACACTAGTAATATACCCAACAACAGAGTCAAATTAGGTAAACACCCGACAACCATGTTGAGTTAATTTTTAAATTAAAAAAAGTTTATATTCTTTTCATTATTATTAATACACATTTAATTATTTTTCACGATAAAAAATATGTTACTTACTTTTGAAGAATATATATTTCTGCCTTTCTTAGTTTTAAAAACACTTTATATTCTTTGACATGTTCCAGAATAATTCAATTTTCTCTGGTAAAAATCATTACTTTAGTAAATGTGCCTAACCTGCATAAATACTGGACAGAATACCCAAGAAGAGGTATAATTTAGGTTTAAAAAAGTATGATTTCATTTCTTAATAATTATTATAATTATTTAGGCTATAAATGTTATCTTATTCTTATTAAGAAGTGACTGTAGATGTTTTTAAAAAAACTGAACATTTCCACCAATATTTCCCTCAATGTAAACAAATAAAAATAAATAAATTATATTAATGACCACTTTAACCTATAAATGTTTAGCCTACCCAAAATTAAAAGGTATTAGATAACCACTTTACAAAAATTTTATTTTACATTTTATCAATTTAATACACTTACAAAAATAATTTATATTATTCCTTATTTAGCAAATAAGAACATGCATTTCCTTTCAACTGTATTATAACTTCGTTTACAACTTAAGAACCATACATGACTAGAACGCCAGAACCAATTCAGTTGTTCAGTCAACAATTTCCAATTCAATCATTCAATCAAGCTAATACAGACAACTGACAACACACAAAACACAGTTGCACAGCAGTCAGTATAGCTGTGATCTAGATCTAGTGATCTGGCTGTAGCTGCGATACCTAATTAGCTATGTATGCTATATTGCCGGTGTGTGTCGAAATTGGTTACCCGAGTTACGATATTGGTTACCTTGTGCTTACAATTACCTCTCATAACTCAAACAACCAAATGATTGTCATTTAAAACTAAAATTTCACCTTATTACTTATATGAAAATGTTTCAAGTTTATGTCGGTTTCTTTAAAAATTAAATGCTTTAAAGTACAAAATATTTCTTATTCCGTATTTAGTAACAAAATCTATAATTGCTGTATATTTATTTAGCCGTATATATAACAAAATTAATACTGTACCAGTTTTTTTTATATTAAAACCTTCAATTAATTTCCACTGCAAAATATTTTATGTTCTGCAATATTTCTATATATATATATATATATATATATATATATATATATATATATATATATATATATATATATATGATCTTACAACTTTTACATTTTCACTTTAATTTTCTTATGAATTATGTGCTTATTATCTGTGATGTTTCTATTAATATACGTTCTGTAATAGAATACAGTACAGTATTGTATTTCGATAATTGAATACAGTATGTACATGTTCAACTTAATCGACATCTTCCATAATCCGTAAAAGGTATCTACAAATCTATGGTTAATGTGTATATGTAATGTATGTATGCATTCCGTTCCATTTCATTTTTCCATTCCTATTCCAATATTTCATCAGTGTTGCCAATAGGCGGGTAATTTTTGAGCTTGCGGGTAGACGTGAAGGTAATGAAAGAAAGATTTGGGTGACAGCGGTTAATTTAGGTTTCGTAGAGATATACAAAAATTATCAAGACAAGTAACTTACTAGCATTCTTTTTTGATCCAATTATAACTGGCTGACATTTTTTTCTCTGTGGCTCATTTTGTATTCAGAGTAATATTTACATGTAATCCATGCACAGTTCACTTTTTATGTTTGTATAAATTTCAATAATAATATTTACTATTTATCAATATTTTTTTATTTATATAATTATTATTGATACTTTATAATATTATTATTTACATAATAAAATTCCAACAAAATTCAGATTTTAAAGGTTGAAGGAGTGTTTGGAGATCCAGAGCTACACAAACACACAAACACACACACACACACACACACACATTCAGGATCGGTGCAACAGGAATTATAGAGAGGTGGATTTCTATCTCACACAGATTCTCACTGGGCACGGTTGCCTCTGAGCTTACTTGTTCCGTTTCGGGCTGGAAACGGACTCGGCTTGTCCCCTCTGTCTTCCAGCAGTGGAGGAAGATGCGGAGCATGTGTTTTTTCGCTGTCGGAGATTCGACAATGAAAGGATGAAGCTGCAAACATATCTGCGAGGCAGCATTGCACCGGAAAGTCTGGTTGCGACTGATTGCTTCAGAGGCCAACTGGAGGGCCATTGCGGGATTCGCTGCAGTGATCATGAAGAAGTTGAGGGCTGAGGATCGAGAAAGGAGAGTCAACGCTGTAGAGGAGTAGGCGTTCAGCCAGTCCACCTTCCCATGAAGTAATGCCTGGCGGCGGTTCCGTGGGGAGGTTTACAGAAGAGGATTGCTTTTGGGGGTTTTTTTAGTGGGTAAGAATATATCTTCACTTGAGTTTGAACTCAATTTGAGTCCCACACTCTGGGGTAGTGCGTACCCTACCCCAGGTAGTTTATAAATGATTTTTTTCCACCTTTTTTAGCATCGCAAAAAACACACACACACACACACACACACACACACACACACACGTGTGTGTGTGTGTGTGTTTATATATATATATATTAAAATGCGGGTAATTTTAGGCTGCCGTGGATAATTATTACGGTTGAAGTTGGCAACATTCATTCCATGCTTGCTTATTGTCTTGGACTTTTAGACTCTGCATGACTGCATGTCAAGTTATTAGATGTATGATATATTTGTTTCACAATAATTAATATTAAGCATATAAATCAGGGCTTATAAAAATGGTAAGTTTTTATTTTTGTTAAAAAACTAGATTATTGTTTCCATCTCATTTGTTTTGCTTTTTTAAATATAAAACATATGGGTAGCGGTAGAAGTGAGGTTACTGTGATTTTTAACATTAGGTTTATTGATGTAGTAATAATATTGTAATTAAAATTTTATGTGGTAGGCATTTTTTACCCCACAAAACATGAAATATTAATCCCTTACCTAACAACATAAAATTTGTGTTTGCCTGGGAAATACTTTTGCCTAAGCCTAGTTGAATAATTTTCACATTTAGGCTATGATAAAACTAAATGACCTGATATAATTATGTAATAGCAACTTACTGAATTTTTAAGATTTTTTCCGTTGCATTAAATTATTAAATTGAAGGATATCAAGTTTTTCATTTTTGTTTGAAACTAATCTATGGTCAAAAGTGTAACTTTTTTAATGCAAATAATTAATTTTTAATGCAATACTTTCAAATCAATAATTAAAAAGAATTTGTCAAACATTACGTTCGCACTCAATATCACAGTGCATTACAGCCGCCATACCCTACAAGTCTTTAAAGTGATTTCATACAGATTATCATTATTTATGTAGTTTAGGTCGATTTTTTCAAATAGTGATTTTTTTCAGTATTTTTTCTTATATTACTTATTAATAATTCACCTTATTCAATTAACACATTCACTTGCAGAAGATATTTTTTAAGGATTACATATGTTTTTAGGCTGTTTTTTATGGAACTATATTGTAACGTCATTGCTGTTTTCATTGCATGGAACATATTACATTTCCTACACCTAATTATTACTCATACATATTAACATTTATTGCACCGACTTACTGATCATGCACGTTATCACATTCTAATAGGCATTACTTAATATGTATTACTTTGTTTGTTCGTGTAGAAAAAACATTGTTAAAATGGTGTCTGTTTAATTAAACCTCAAAATGTGGTGTGGCAAACATAACCTCAAAATAACTACAGTACAAAAGTGAGAAATATATTTTCAATAGCAAAAATGATAAATTTCATGGGTTATTAATAATGAAAGGAATATAATTTGTTTTTTTAAAAAAAAACTCCATAACCTAACTTGACCCAGCTCAACTCGGCAGTTTCATGTTTTTATTAACAATTAAAAGGATATATATATTTTTTTTTAAAGAAAGAACATAACCTAACTCGCCTATGCTGTTCAACATTTAACTCAGTTTTTATGTATATTCCTGTATATATACAGGAATATTATGTAGTATTCCTAAAAAGTACTGACCTTTGTAAGTAATGTCAATTAGGCAAATATAAAGCTGCTGCAGCTTTGTAAAAATGGTGAATCCTTTGCATCTTTTGATTGTATTTGCATGTGCACCAGTACTAAAATCAACAAAAGTAACGAGTGGTTAACTGGAAGATGGGTGAAACAAAATGTAAGATATCAGAAAGCGAAATGAATTTGAGAAAGAATATGATTCTTTAAAGGTGCCATGATTTATAAGAAATTCAACAACACTACAGTAATTCAAACTTAAATTGAAAAATAGCCAATTACTGGCCAAGTTTACAATTACTGGCAGCCATTTTTCCAAACGAGGATTTCAGAACAAAAACTGTCACGATAATAAATGATTGATTATAGACTGCATACTAATCTAATAAAGCAACTTAATCATACAAAGTAAATATACAAGCAAATCCATGTAAAGTAAACGTGCAAGTACATTCATGCAAAGTAAATATCAGTGACATCAGAATATAGTTTCATAATAAATAGCTAAGAATCTAATTTATTGTACATTTATCATAATGTCATCTTCTGCACCTTAATATCTATCAAAGAAATGATATAACACATAATACAAGCAAAAAAAATCGGTGATATAATGATTTTCACGAAGTTCCTAAAGTGCAGAAATACCAAAATTATAAAATGTTCTTTTATGAAAAAAAAAAATATGTATTTGCTCATCTAGTGTAACATGTGGAAATAGCTCGCTTTTCCTGCATCAAGTTGTTTAAAGTGTGTCCTGTTAATTGAATCAGAAAATAAGAAAATTAGGCTATATGAAATTAGTCCGTCACATGCTGTGAAACATATTGCATTATCAACAAACAGCTATGATTGAGATAAAAAAATAATGCTCTTTTTAACCCTTAGTGAGTGGTTGACATCTAAATTACAGATAAATATATAATAAATTACAATTTTTAGCCATTAATTGCAGAACTATATGCTGATGTCCAGTTTTACAAAGCAACGGTAGATTTATATTTGCCGCAATAACACTCATTACAAAGGATAGTAGAATAACTGAGTTAAGTGAGGATCTGCAGTTCTTTTTTTAAAAAAAAGGGTTATATTTTTATTACTAATATTAATATAACATATTTCATTAATCATTTTTGTAATGAAAAATGTGTTTTCTACAACTGAGTAAAACACCCAACAACCAAATCGAGTTGTCTGAAGTTCTTTTTTAAATAAACAATATATTCTTTACATTAATAATAACTCACACTTAATTAATCTCACGATGAAAAACATTTTTTGTTTTGTGTGGTAGTCATTTTGAGATTGTTTGCAACTTCTTTTTTTTACGCCATTTTTATACTTTTATATTTTGGATTACTAATACTGGGCATAGTGTAATAAAGAATTTTTGTGCAAAAATTACCAAAATTGATAAGTCCTGTAAACTCAGTTTTTACAACCTTTGTTACAAAATAAAAAAATTATATTTAAAACCAAATAAATATAAATCATAGGTTGAAAACAATAAAATGGACAAATAGGCTAAACAAATTTATATAGGATGTTTTTAACAAAAATAGGCTATGTGTGACCTTCAGAAAATAAACATGTGAAAATTACAAGTTCAGGTTTTTTAATTATTTGCACTAAAAAAAGTTATTTTCTTTATTATAAGGTCAAATACACGCCTTGATATTTGTTTTTTTACATAGGAGTCTGTCAGAGCCTATATTTAAGTAATATAGGCCTATAGAAGGTGCTAATCTATACAATGCAATGCAGCAAGACCTTTTATTTAAGTAACTATTTTTGTTATTTACCAGGTAAACTTTTTAAATTTGAAAATCTACAACTCAACGACAAAACCATGTAGATTTTCATAATAAAAGAATATGTGTTAAATTAATGAGATGCACTGCATTGTTTTACAAACTTTCAAATGTAAGTTATACATTGACTTAATCATTTTATTAGTTCTATCAAAGTAAAATCTTAAAATATTAATGATTCCCTAGTACACATATTTAATCCTACATAAATTGATCCAGTTAAATTTATTTAATTAATCTAAGATCTAATTAAACACTGACTATTTTAAAACCAATTTTTAAAGTCATGGAAAAGCAGTTTAATTAGTTTTATGCAATAAAATTGTTTTTGATAAGTTAAAATGTTTATTTTAAAATAATTGCCTATTAAAAAAAAATTTTAACAATAATTTTATTGCCTTATTTCATTTTGACCCTCTTATTTTTGGTCTGCTGATATCAGGAACATACATTGTCTAATTATAATATCTAATTTGCAGTGAGTGAAAAATTTCCTCATACCTCTTCTCACATTATCTTGTCAATAAAAGTCAGCCAATTTATTCCTGTTGTTTTTAACAAGTTTTTGTAGTGCCTATTAATGTTAAATATATTAAGACTTAAAAGTATCGTTATATAATATTTAATCATCTTATTTTACAAGTAATTTTGTGTTTATATACATTTTGGTTGTTACTAAATCAATATGTTTTTGTTTTTTTTTTTAGAAACCTTTCAGTCTTCACGGGCATGAACGATCCATTACACAAATTAAATACAACCGAGAAGGTGACTTACTATTTTCTTGTGCAAAAGATCATGCTCCAAATGTGTGGTATTCTCTAAATGGTGAGAGACTAGGCACATACAATGGCCATGTAGGGGCTGTGTGGTGTATTGATGTTAATTGGGATACAACAAGATTAATGTCAGGTTCTGCTGATGAGTCTTGTTTCCTGTGGGATGTTGAAACAGGTATTTATTATTATTTTTTTTTATAACTAGGCCTTCATAGATTTTTTTTTCTAAAGTATTTTGAATAATAGAAGTTTCTGAAAACAATTATTGAATTTTATTTTGTTTGCAGGAGTTGAAATTGGAAAAATTTATGCCGAATCATCTGTACGAACATGCAACTTCAGTTATTCTGCAAACATGGCTTCCTATTCAACAGATCGTAGGAAAATAACTTATCCTGATAATACTTCTGTTATTAAAGATTGTGAAATTGTCATCATAGATGTAAGAAATGCAGATAGTTCTATCAGTAAGTTTTATTTATTTTTGCATACTTTTTGAATAACATTATTTATGGTAGTTATAATTAGAATATCTAATTATATTTCTAATTAATGCACATCCAACAACATGTGTATTTTATGCATAATATACAATGTCTTTGTAAGACATAACAGAACTACAAATCATTGACACTATGCTCATGGACAAAACAGCCAAAACAATAACCAAGGACAAGAAACAACGGTTCTAAGGCAAAGTCAAATCCAAGCGAACGATCTAAATCTGACGAAGAAAGAAAAGCAAGATCACAACGAATGAAGCAATACTGGGCTAGAGGAAGGCATAGAACATTAAAAAGTGATTGATTTAGTGTTCCCCAAAGTTGGGTGAAACAAATCAACAAGAATTATTTATGGCATTATTAAATGCATATTATTTCATAACATTTTATAATCTTTACAAATTTGTTACAATATAATAATAGAAGAATGTCAAAAATTCATACTTGTGCTAAAAGGTATTTTAGTCTAATAAGCAGTCTTGTCTAATTGATATTGTATTGTATTTGGTATTAGTTACCATTGGAACAAAATATAAGTAGTTATACTATTTAATGTTGTAAACAAAGGAAGTATTGAAAGAATAGTCACCTTCAAGCTATCGTAACAAAGTTTATTTTAATATAAGATGTTCAGTTTATATACTTAAATGTATCAGTTTACTGGTGATAAATTGTAAATACTGTAAATGAGTTTATTTAATTATAAATGTACTAAATAGTCTTTATTGTCAAGTTTGATTATTATGTTTTAAAATTTGAAAAAATGTATTTTCTAATTTGGTCTAATTCTAATTAATCTGTATTTCTGGTGCTAAACTTTATGTGTAAAAATATAATTATTCCATGTACATGATTTACTTTTAACAGTTGCTGATATAAATTTAATAAAATATTGAAATGTTTCAGGTAGTCAAGATCCTATATTAAGGATTAAAGTAGATAAAAGTAAAGTAACATCAATGTTATGGGGGCCTTTAGATCAATCATTGATCACAGGACATGAAGATGGAACAATTGTGCAATGGGATCTTAAAGTAAGTTACAGCATACAAATTATTGTACAAGTACATGTTGAACCCACATGTTAATATCAAGGGTTGGTCCTTAATAGTAATAGATACTATAAAACAAAGTTTAAGCGCTCTGACAAGATTAGGTAGTCCTGTTTCATGTAAAAAATTGTTTAGTCATTTAAACAACTGAATTTTGTTTAATTTATAGAAAAATAAACTTTAAATTTGAAAATCTACAACTCAACACAGAACCATGTAGATTTTCATATTAAGAGAATCTATGTGATAAATTAATTAGATGCATTGTTTTAGAAACTTTCAAATGTAAGTTATACATTGACGACTTACTTAATCATTTTATTAGTTCTATCAAAGTAAAATCTTAAAATATTAATTATTTCCTAGTACACGTATTTACTCTTTTTTAAATTGATCCAATTCTTTCTATAAATCCCAGTTTATGTACATGTCCAAAAATCAAAATTTTTAAGGTTTTTTATTGTTTCAATGGTGTATTAACATTAAAAAAATGTTAATATACATACTTTAAAGAAATTTATTTTTGGTCCCTTTTTTACTCTGTTTTTAAGGAAACTGCAAAGTTTTATAATTAGGAACTAGAAGTATACTGGTATACAATAAGAAAAGTATTGATCAAAATATGTCAATTTAAGACCAAACTGATTAGGTAGGTTAATTAGTAAACCATTTTGTAAAAAAAGTTCAACAAATACAATCTTTTTAGATATATTACTGCCATACCTTAACTTCATTTTGTTTTTGAGTGAAATGGTTTTAATATACTTTGTGTTATACTTCTTTGCATTTTGACCTCAGGAAATAATATAAGTACAACTAGTTGGTATTCTGTGCATTGCTGCCAAAGAAAAAAATATACAATAAAAAATATAATGAAAAAAATAATATTTATTTTCTTGTTGATTATTAGTTTGCATAATATTGTAGTGATATCTGTCTTGCCCCTCCCAGTAAATGGGATTCTGCCTATTTATAGGCTATTTACAATACGGCATATCGTATGATCGATATGTTTCAGCAACCCATTGAATTGTATTATTTCATCACTGAAGATTAATATCACGCATATCACATTCTTTGCTAATTATGACAATCGCAATTTCATAGATGGGGTGTGCATTTTAGCGTCCAGCATGCTCTCCAAGTAGTGTTTTGTCAGCTCATATTTGAATTGCATAATGATCCACAATAAGTTGTCCATTGAAGTTTTAAAAAATCGTACCAATGCATTGTGTTGATAGAAAAATGTTTGCAAATAGTATGTAATTTGGCATTTGGTGCCTGGAATTGCATTGCAACGTTGATCAACTTGTGCATTATCGTCATCCATAAAGTAGATGTGTAGAAATTTATGTTCAGCATTCAGAATTGGTAAAAATGAACCAACAAGGTGATATATTTGTTCTTGAATTTTGAAAGTAGGCATGTACTGATCTTGTAAAACTTTGTCGGCTCCAAAAGATATCATTTATAATGCTGAATTATATTTGCGAATATGTTATACTGCAAAAAGTGTTTGAAATCAAGTGAGTTGCTTAAAAGCAATGACAACAATGGATAATGTGGTGGATGCAATGCCAGCAATTTAACTTTGCTGTTAGCACAACACATACTTTATCAATTTTGCCAATGTTTACAGTGTTACCATCATATTAAAATGCAGCAAGATTCAAAAACATGTACTGTTTGTCAAGATAAAGTAAAACGTGAACATTCTATTTCTATTCTCCCTGCATAATGGTCTTCTGACTAATACATGCGATCGGATGGCTCATGAACATTCTCTTTCTTTTCTCGATGCATGTTGGTCTTTGGATTCTGATGCGTGCGATTGAATAGCATGTAAACATTGTCTTTCGATTCTTGCAACATGTTGATCTAGAGATTCTGGTGCACATGAATGTGTAATTCATAAACAGTCTGCTTTATTTCTCGCTTGTTGTTCCTTGTTTGTTTGAAAAGCTCGAATTTGCTTATTCTACTTGCTGTGCTGGTGGATCTACTAAGTAACAAATGTTCTGATGATGATAAAATCCAAATAACATGTGCCATTTGCTGTAGCCAAAATATTGTGCACATTGAATAGATGAGTATTCATTGAAGAAAAAAAAGCGGAGTAAGACACAATACAATGCTGATATTGTTTTACACTGAATGTTATTATTATCCGGTGTTTGTCTTCAGAACAACAGTTCACTATTATAGACGTATCGTTTCTAATGTATGATTTCTTTATTTAGGCCCACTTTAACCACCTCTTGGTAAAGTTGTTGGTAGGTACCTTTAATACACTTTTTACTACAAAGGGTGATTTTTAAGGGTGAAGGGGTTGAGTAGTGCAACTCTTTTATAGCCTATAACCTTCCCGGAAAACTTCTGAATATTTAGCAAAAAGCCCCATCATAATCGGATGAACAGTGTGGAGAAAGTTTCGAAAAACATGTTTTTCACTACAAAGGGTAATTGTTAAGGGTGAAGGTGTTGAGTTTTACAACTCTTTTTTATAGCCTATAACCTTCCCAGGAAACTCCTGAATATTTAGCAAAAAGGCCTATCACAATCAGATGAACAAAATACATTTTTCATCGCATAAAATAGGCAGCGCTTAAAATACAACCAAATAAACATTGATTTTTATATATTAAATATGCAGTTAATACATACGTTTTGACTATATTCACTATTTGGCTACTGCTGTGGCTCCATAATTTTTGTTGATTTAAAGCTTATAGTTTCAATGTAACTTCATTGTACATTGAAGTAGTTTAAGAAATTTACTTCAACTTCTTTTTCTTACTTTTTCTATAGATGGGCAAAGAGATATCCAGTCAAAAATGTCACGACATGCAAATAAATGACATGCAGATGAGTAAAGATCAGATATTTTTCATAACAGCTTCCAAAGACACCACTGCTAAATTGTTCTTGACAGATCAGTTATCAGTGCTAAAGACTTACAAGGATCGGAGACCTGTCAATAGTGCTGCTATATCTCCCATTCTTGACCATGTGAGTATTTTATAATAATAATTTCTAAAAGTCGAAAATATTGATAACAAAATTTGTTTCACAACTCTAGGACATTTTTGATATTCAGCGTTGGTTTATATATTTTTGATCTGGTTGTCTTTTATTTCAATTATAGATTCAGGTTGTAATGTTCCAATATAAACTTTAACCAGTCAAAAGGTGAAGATACAAACTTAATTATTGCTTTTTAATATTTTAAAATTTGTTTAGTTAATTAAAAACCAATTTATTTATTGAGCCATTTTTGAGTTTTATTTACAAAAAAAATGTTGGCTTTAATAGCCTTAATGGTCAGAAGAGTTAGAGAGAATACAAAAAATAGTATTTTTGCAAACACAGTTATCTCATACTTTAGTCCTTGAAATGATATCTTCATTGTAATTTAGGATTAATTAGGCCCCTAATTAATTTTAGCTCAATTAGTGCCATTTTAAATTTAATTAACCTTTATAATATTGTCTTTTTTTAGAAAAAATATTTTTGAGATTTAAAAATAATATGAAAGGGTATTTTATAACTTTAGGCTTATGGACTGAGTTCTGAGCTCATTTTCACACTCAGATGTTATCAAAACGATTTTGTTGAAGGCTAATAAGAAGCAATGTGTAAATAATTAATGAGTAAAAACATATAAAAATGAATTATATTAATTTAGCTTTCATAACCAGTGTTTGTAGAGGGAGGTGTTTTTGTACAGGTTGTATTAGGAGGTGGTCAGGAAGCTATGGAAGTAACTACAACATCTACACGACATGGAAAGTTTGAATCCCGTTTCTACCATCTAATATTTGAGGAAGAATTTGCCAGGGTTAAAGGTCATTTTGGTCCTATTAACAGCTTAGCATTCCATCCAGATGGGAAGAGTTATGCTACTGGTGGTGAAGATGGTTATGTGAGAGTACAAGTGTTCGATCAAAACTATTATGATTTTGGATTTGATTACTAAGTAATATTCAAAAAACATTTATAATTTCATTTTATACAAGATAATGTATAAACTCTTAACAAAAAATACAAATTGTTATTAATCAGTGAAGTATTTTGGTTGTTTATTGTACTTACTATTCTTATATTTAAAGAAACATATTTAGGAAGATACAGGTTTCAAATGACTTGGTAAGTCAAAGAAATTAAAACATGGGTACACTAGTGTCTTTTTATAATACTTGGGAAACTGATTAAAGTAATGAGCAGAGCTCATAAAATATTTTATTTCGTATAAAAAAACTGCATAGTTTGAGCTATGATACAATTTTGTAGAAAGACGTATTGGAGATTTTTGAAAAATATAACAGTTTAGGTCATGCAGTATATGAAAATTCATAACTTAGTTAATGTAAAAAAATTTCATTTTCAGTTTTACTGTTTTTCTAATAAACTTTAACTTGCTTCCATTGCTTAAGTGTACTAGTTTCAAATATGACTTGTTATTTGTTATTTCTTTGTACAAAGTTTGGTTTTAAGAATTATGCCTTTTTACTTTCACATTCGTTTTAAGAATTATGCCTTTTTACCTTAGCTGATTACTGGAATTTTGCTGATACCTTCCAATTAGAATTTTCAGAAGCAACCATTTTATTGTATTTTTTTACTTATATGCTAATACTATTTTTAAAATTACAGGGAAATTCAAGGTTACCTAGTTCTAAAGTTTAAACCAAAGCAATAGTACTTATATTCGGCTCTTGAATGAATAATATGCAGACTGACATCCACATAGAGACAATAAAAATTTCAATACTGTACTTTAACTCAAAATAGAAATTATAATTAGGAGCATATAATTATTATATGAATTTGTATAATTTTACAGTATTGTCATAACTTAGAAAAAGTTGTCAGAGATAGCAGCACCTGACAAGTTTTTTTCCCTAATTTGTTAATATGTTGAAAAATTCAAACCAAATTGTGCTGCCAAAAAGTTTAGTTTTCTCTTAAAAAATATCTATATTTAATTCTAACAGGAGATTTTTTTTTATAGTAAACAAAACAAACTGGTAAGAAATTTTCATTGTAGACTTTGAATATATTATATGGCTGCTCTCTAGTGACAATTTTTGAAACTAAGTAAATGGTAAAATAAAAACAGTTGTAGTTCTACTGTGTTACTCTGTAATCTGCTGCTTCCTAGGAACACTTTTTCCAATTACTTTAGTTGTTACTTTATCACTATACAAAGTACATGAAAAGTTTGGTGATCATGAAATGTCAACGAAGACCTTAATCTTTTTGCTTTCAAAGTCTTTGATAAATTGACAGCTTTTTATCAAATTTGTCAGATTTATTTATAAAAATCTCAAGATTTTTTAAATTTAAGAAGTATTTGAAGGTTTTTTATAACTGTTTTGATCAAATTATGCTAAAATGTTAGTCAATAATTACCCAAATAAAACATTTGTGTATATCCTCAAAAATCCCAGTTTAGAAGCAATAAAAAAACCAAAAATTCTTTCTAGTTTCTCAAAATTTTGTTAGAATATTTCCAAATATGAAGTTTAGTAATAAATTGCAAAAAAACAAAGAAATAAATCCTAACAACTGTCAAGTTTTATTTTTTTACTTACTCTCAAACGGCAATTTTCTTTTATTACAAATATGATACACTGGCTCGTTATGATTTTTCATATTTGATCAAAACTTGAGATAAACTGATTTTGTGAAATTAATCATTTTTTTATTCTTTAACTTTTACATTATTTTAGGTAAATAATTGAGTGTGAGAAAGATGTGTACTGTTCCTGCACCATTTACTTTACATTGCTATATTACCTGTATACACATTAGAAAAATGAACACTATGTTGTATATTATAAGATTCGCTACCTTCGGTTAAAAATATTGAATATGAATCTGGTAATCTACATTGAATATGAAACAGAATAACTATTATATTTTTCAAAATCTGTAATTAATAAAAGTAATTACACAGGGTTTATTATTTTTTTTAATTTAGAAAATATTAGTTTACTTTTTACACAATAATAAAATTTAATACTTTTTTGTAGATAAATGTGGAATGTTATTTATTTCGGTTATATTACGAGAATGATTATCACAATTGCAATAACTTATTTTGATTTTAAAAGTTTATACTGACAGAAAAATAATCAATTGTATTAAAGCCTAATAATCAACTTAATGTTTGATATGATGTTACAAACTATTTCTGTTAATTTCCCAATTTATATTTCATTTCATCCACTCTTGTCTTGCTTATGACATATAGATGAAGAGTTTCTTAAAACCAATGCTGTAATTTGGTAAATTATCATAATCATTAAACCATTCACAAAATACTAAATAATTTTATTTTAACAACTTACAATTAATTGATTATACACAAAGTACAAAATCTTAACAACTAACAAACTATTCTACAGTGACACCGTTCTCTTCTTTTATCAAACTTTCATTTTGAGCTTGGTTTTTTGATTTCATCAAATTCTCGATCATAAATAATGAAGTTTTGACTGTCTTTTTGTTAAAATTTGTGCTAACACATTGGTCACTACTACTACTAACACTGGGTACAGGTGATAGTGAAGGCTGGCTTCTCTCAGGTACAAGAGTGGTTGCATTTGGCTGCAAGGCTTCCATATAGCTAGGGTCAATCTGTAATACAATCATTCAATTTACATATATTTGGATTCAAAATGTTTTATTACATAAAATTACAACTTCTAATATACTTCTTTTAAATCAATTTTAATAAACTAAGAAACCTATAAGTAA
This sequence comes from Callitettix versicolor, assembly GCA_022606455.1. NCBI lineage: Eukaryota > Metazoa > Arthropoda > Insecta > Hemiptera > Cercopidae > Callitettix > Callitettix versicolor. The sequence goes on from CM040183.1 coordinate 48,318,434, forward strand.
TCATTCAAAAACAGGGGAAAATAGCAAAACACAAATATCTTGTAAGTGAATTTCTGAAATGTTGCTTTCATATTATAAACAAAGTATTGTGAATCATGAAGAAAAAATTGATTTTAATAAATATGTTCATTTCAAGTCTCCTGAGACATTAAATTGCTTTTTGCTCACTTCAATGTCCATCAGTGTACACTTCTATTCCCATCCCTATTTGCTCAAATGTAGTCTATAAGACTACTTCTTCTATAAGACTACATTTTGTAACCCAACAACGTTAATACACTCCAAAAAGATTCGATTTGGTAGCTATTGATAACAAACTGAAAAACTGGTCCAAACATATGGGTTAACCAATCCTAGACGTCAAACTACATTGAAATCAGTGAAAGCTTTAGATGTGTATAGATGGTTTGACAACAAGGACATTCCGGTCAAAACCAAGGAGCCTTGAAAATGAATACATTTACCCAATCCTTAAGATCAATTTTTCACATTTCTAACACTTTCTTTTCATTCAGAAAGAAAGCAAAAAATTCATTTTTTTTAAGTAGGGTTCAAGGCAACAAATAAAATATAAAAAAGAAAGAAAAATAGAAAAGTAAATATTACAAGCAAACCTACCAAACTTCTTTGACGCCTCGCTCTCCTCCTTCTATAATTTCCTCTCTCAAACATATTTGCTGCTGCCACAGGATCTAAGGTCCAGTAACTTCCTTTCCCTCCTCCTTCGCCTCGATCACGAGGAACTTTTACAAAACAATCATTCAGACTGAGATTATGCCGGATAGAATTCTGCCACCCCTGACAATTTACCCTGTAGTATGGGAAGTGTTCGATGATGAAACGATAAATACCACTTAAAGTTAGCCTTTGGTTTGGTGCGGAAGTGATTGCCATGGCGATGAGAGCGATGTAGGAATATGGAGGTTTCTCTGGTCGGGGATACACTACATTAGGTCCTCCATGGTATAATGGCTCCTTAAATAAATAAAAAATATTAATTAGTTTTCTTAAATTAACTGACAAAATCCTAAATATTAATGACAATATTCATCACCTAACTGAATGTAGGGCTAAACCCATCAAAATTAACATTATTGTTTATTCAGACATTTCCTATCACTTTTTCATATAAAATATCATATAAAATACATTTTTATGTTATGTTTCGAGAGTTTCGTTTGGAGAGTCTTAATTTTATTTCCTGTTTTTGACCAATTAGGGAATCTGCCCTAAGTATTTGTTGTTAGTTTTTAATTTTTGTAACATAGGCTTAGGCCTAAAGGCTAATGTTCTAATGTCATGTTTATATTTTAAATTAGGCACTTACTTGAGTTGATCCACACTCTCGAAATGTAATGTATTGTTATGTATACACAAATGTTTCAATAAATATTCCATCATTAAGTAACAATTTTAAAAACATTCACAATTATTTGAGTGACTGAAGAAATTCAGATATTTTACTCGTGGACTAATTCTAGCAAAATTTGACTATAATCATTAGGAACAATTTCGAACAAAATTGATTTTGAAGTTTTTTTTTTAAAGAAATATTTCAAAAAACATTTTTTTAATCATAAAATAGTAAACAAAACCTACATCCTATGTTCTGTCAAAATCAGTGAATTAGTTGCCTCTAGCGGCATGCACAGATGTTTTAGTAGAAACTATTTTTTTACCTGAAAACAGATTAATCATTAAAATTTCAAGTTTTATTTTCAATGATTATCATGCTTTCTTTATAAAGTTTTGAATTTAAAAAAAAATAGACATGGCTGAGTTCTTCGAATTTAACACCAATAAGTGACCATTAGGCCTTCTATTGTCAGATTGCAACTAAAATATAAATTCACTACTCAAATGACTAAGACATAAAATATGCTCGTTCCCAAAAATTATCGATTTTGGATTTTTCGTAATTCCCATCCCAACACTATAGGACCCGGGAAGGGGGACCGTAGAATTGCTTACCTTCAGAGACTGAACTAAAAATGTTTCCTAAAACAAATTTCGGTATAAAGAATTTAAATTTTAAATAATAACACATTTTTGATGACAAAAAATCACTAAGCTTTCCTTGCAGGTAATCGAGGAAATAGTTAATTTTGTTAATAAAGTGTTGGCCTATTAAAATTAAATCAGTTATAAAAATCAATGAACTCTGGTATATTAGACAATCAATTTTATTGTTTTATTTTTATTTTGAGGTAAAACACATTATTCAGTTCCTGATAAGGGTGAAGTTCATATCATGTTGTTTATTTACAATAATTATTTATATTAGATTAATTAATATCTATTTAACTGTTATTAGTTCTGTTTTTAAAACTGTCACTTAATAATGGAATATTTTTATCATTATTATAGTAGGCTACTTTTTATTCAGTCATTTTCCATCATTTGTGTAAACCCAGTAAACTACCAATAAACTATTAATTCTCACCGGCTCACATTTCCCGTTTGCTAAGGTATTTGCTAGTTTTTGTGTAGATATTTTCGTTTTGTTATTCGGAGTATTTGCCTCGAGCTTTTGTTTAGTTTCGTAGTCCTAGGCATACAGGTTTATATCCCTACATCTTACATTTTAGGTTAAGCATACTTCCACCACTTCCAAAACGTAGTGCGTTGTTTTTATATAAATACGATACGTTCTCCTGAGGACCTCCAGCAGAATGATTCTAGCCAGGGGATTGCTAAAAACTCATTGAGGGCACCAGTCTAATTGAACTTGTATCCAAGAAGCTTTTTTTTACTAAAGAGCCAACACTTTCCCAATAATCTCAAAATTAAACCTTACCTAATCTTATGTTTATTTCCAATACCTTGGAACCTCTTTTTTACAAATTATCATTTCAAATCATTCTTAGTAAAAAAGCCAGAAAATCTGATTCCTTAAAAATTGGTTAAAATAATTTTGATAAATGTTTGCTTAAATGTAGTCCTCGGTTGCCAAAAGATAAAGTATGAGGACTACTTTATCGTTAAATCCCTAAATATTTCGGTTCTAAAGCTGTTGGGGAAAATGGAAAACTTATGTATAAGCTGCCAGCTCGTATGATTCAAGGGGGAACAGAAAGGAAGCGTTAGGTTCTTGTCTATTTCATAGAAAATCCCAGTATGTAGACTATCAATACAAATAAAACTAAATTAGAAATGCTGTTAAAATCAAACCAGGAAATTAAATAACTTTTATTGATAATCTGAGTTTGTGTAAACGTTAGAAATTTAAAGACAAAATATTTACTTTTCATTTATCAATAGTCTATTCAAACATTATTTAAAACAAATATAGTGCCTATAATTCTTCCAAGAACTGAGTTAAAGTCTATACGCCCTACACAAAATGAAATTGAAAATTCGCAGAATGCATTTGTAATGAGTTTAAATACTGTATTTACATACTGTAATAGTACTTCATCTTACCGCTCTTTGCACTTCTTCACTGTCTACAATGGTCGTTGTTCTAATAAACAAAATCACGCACGCAGTCGTCTCGCTGACATGTCAAAAACCACTGAATAACATCACGTGAACGAACATTTCAAAATGCGATAAAACTCTGTGTACAAATTGATTTTTGTTTTAAGCAAGCTCATAGCCTAGCACCATTCGTTTAAAAAAATACCTCATTTCTCAAAATCGGTTCGTCAAATTTTGGTATCTGAAGCTGGTAACTCAACTCAGTGTTCCAAATTCGAATTAAAAAAATACGGTTCTAGAGTAAACATAAAAAAGCAAAACAAACCCAATGAGTTGCCAATCTGTTGTATAATCTCTGGCATCGAACAAGTATCAAGACCGATCGCCATAGGCCTACTTTTTACATCGAGAAAGTACGAAGGATAACATATGTGAAAGAATCTGTTTGAAGAGACTGTGTTTATTTGTTTTAACAATTTTTACCGATTATTTCACAGACCAGTCTTTTCATTAGCGTGTTTTTGTTCTTTCATTAACACTTTTTGTAACTGTTTATTGAATGACTATTTCCACTGGACATTTCAGTGCCTGAATGTACAAAAATAAATAGGGCTGAAACTGTACACAAACTTTCCTTTCATATAAATTCACGGTTCGAGAATAATACAGAAAAACCAAGGCAGTCAAGGGTTATTTTACTTTTTAGATACACTCACGAACCGTAAATGTCTTTTTATTTCAAATTAGTTGCACTGAATTTTGGGGGGAAAGTGGGTAACAAATTTTGTTTGGGTACTTCGAGCAAAATTTTGGTTAAAATCAACGGCCTAAATTTAATTGTGAGAAAATCCAACATTTTATTTTAAATTTAAAACATTTTCACAAAAAATATTAGAGAACTATTTTGAATTTTTTTTTAATACTGATATGAACAATTTAATTTTAAAAAGAATCAATTCAGTTATTGTCCAGCGATGTGCATATAAAACAAACGGACAGACTTCCGGACGAACAGAGAGTGAATATAGCCAATATTGTGTGTTTTGAGTGCGCAGCGCGCTCGCGTTTATGATTTTGGTCCTATGTGATTCAAACTTAGCATAAAAATCGACTTTGGTAATAGCTTAGACAAATTTATTATCCAGCAAAATGGTGGCCACCACTATTTGTCTGACTTCATCATCGTAATCTGCGTGAATTAAAAATGAAAATTTTTTAAATCCATTAAAATTACGAAAGTTAATTTCACGGCAGTCACGCTTTATTTTCGTACTGTAATTTCAAGCTAAACATTAAAATGCTAGTTTATGCCAATTTAATTGAAACTTGGTTCAAGAAGTCACTTTTAAAAAATCACTTATTAAACTTTTATGTTACAATATTTATAAAATCTGATTTCATTACGTAATCTGAATTAAAATCTGATAATTTAAAATTTTCAAATTCCATTAAAAATAGGAAATTATTAGGACAGGGATTAGACTTCATTTTCGTATTTCTAATATTTAAACTATGCAGATTTTAATGCTGAATAGTGATGATGAAATCATTTTTTTTTTAAATTAATCAAATTTGGTTTATCTTGAGTCTAAAATTTCCATTTCCATAATAAATAGTTGGTAACTCCCGTTGGCTGTCCTGATATGTGTTCCAAAACTAAATAGAAAAGCTTTGTATAAATTTTTCATAAACTGTTGGAGATGTTCAGTTTTTCAGTTTAATTTTAAAAAATTAATATTTATTTTAAATTAGTGCACTGTCTCAAATATATCTCTTCATATACACGACCGGATTTTGAGAAAAAATGTATTTATCTAGATTTTTATTCTTAGCAAAATTTGAAATTTTTCGCTTAACAACCTACTCTTATTTAATAAAAATCCTAACAACATAGCCTACGTTGAAAAATAAGTTAAAATTGTTTCTGAGAGGCTTTTTTGCAAAAATAAGATTCTGAAAAATAAAAATAGTCGTGATAAAACGGTTCTGATAAAAATGAGAAGCATTATTTTATAAGAGGCAGAACACCACTTTACAGATAAGAACACTTCAAGCACCGACCGGCAATTTAGGCCACAAAAAATAGTATAAAAACATTACACAAACTTTCTCACACTACATTATTTACCTAAGAATTCGAAAACTGTCGATATATATCTAACTTCTCAAAATCTGTTACCAGATTGGTCACATATGAAGAGTTAACAAAATTTAAAATAAAATTTACCGTTTACAGTAAATCTAAAAAACAAAATAAACTCCGACGGCGATCAGTTTATTTTGGCTTTTTATATTTTACTTATATTTTATACTTTACTCATATTTTATACTTTACTAATTTTAAAAAATGGTCTCGATGATAATGACAAATTATAGTCCTACATTCATTCTAAATTTCATCCGAATTTGTTTAAAATTAATTTATAGACGACAGAATTGTGCTCAGAGACAGAATTACATACTCAGTGTCCTAAGAACGAATAAATTCATCAAAATATTATCATCGATTTCTTTCAAGTAACCATACTTCTTTAGTACTTTGTATAATAAGGTAGTAAAGATGCCCAAACACAACCGATTGGGAGCTAACGAGTGCAGCTGTGGTTGCTGGTTGCTACTCGACAAAAAATATCAGTGATACAAGGGTGTATCCATTTTGCATAACCTGCGCCCGTTAATAAGACCTATACAAAGCCAGCAGTCATTAAACCAATGCATTATTACGGCCTACCGTTGTAACTTAATTACAATATCATTAAAAGAATTTTGATAAACGTTCTGTTTTTATTTCCTCATTATATAAAATACCCAGGAAGTATGGTTATCGTGAAAAAAGTAGATTTTGATGGGTATATTCATATTCGGTAAAAAAACATTCAAAAAGTTTGTATAATATTTTGGTTAAAACGCCTTAACAATTAACAAAAAAAAGGATTTTTGAAACGATTTTAATCAAACTAAAATGTCTAAAAAAACCTCGAGTACCTACACACACGTTATTGTTGGTTCGCAACTAGTAACCTAATGTTAAACATCAGTTTTGTGATTTCACTATTCGCATACCGTTTGAAGCTAGTCTACATTGTGCACAGTATTCCAAGCTGTGATCTGTGCTACCTCAGCATGTGTACATCGAGTATTAAAAAAGGACTTACAGGTAAGGACATTATAATACTTTCACATAGCTTGTGGCAATAAAAGCTCTCGGTTCTGTAGAAATGTCATCCAAATTGGTACCTGGGCATCGGGATTGGGGGAAACGAGAGAACAGACCTGATGGCCAGAACAGGAGATGATGCTCGACTTGTGTCACCAGAAACCGCGTGCGGAATCAACCGTGCAAATGCGAGAGGTGCAGTAAGAAATGGGGTAGGAAAGAACACATCATACGGAAACCTCTTCTCTCCGGACCAGACCCTGCACTGACAAGGACACTTGATCAGTTCAACAGGAGGTCACTGAGGCAGGTCGTATCCATGATCATAGGACACGGTCACTTCCAAAATCATCTACGTAAGGTGGGATTGCTACAAATCTTGACCGAGTGTCGTCCGTGCGAGCAAGAGGCTGAAACTACAACACACATACTCATCGAGTGCGAGGTCCTGGAGCCCAAAAGAGGACTTCCGCAACCAGATAAGGAGTTTACAAGGACATCTTGTACAAGATTCTGGAGCTCATCAAGGGCACTGGAGTCGGATTAAGGTGAAGTAGAAGGGGAATACAAAAAGCTTATAACTAACGTGATGGAAGCCAGTAGAGTATCCCCAGGAAAAATAAGTATTTTAACTTAAAAATATGCTTTACTTTCGACTTTTGAATAATTTCATATTTTTGTTATTGATTGCATCATTTACACTATATATATATATATATATATATATATATATATATATATATATATATATATATATATATAAGGCATCGCGCGATAATAACCTTAACGGTTTTTGCCGGAATATATATATATATATATATATATATATATATATATATATATTAAAAAAGTGTTAATTTTTACCAAAACTTTGTTGGTCAGATTTACCCTCAAACCGTTTTTTTTTTTTAGAAAATTCCGTACTTCTTAATATAAACCTTAGACGCCTATACAAAACCAAATTTGAAAAATTAGTTATGTGTGGGGGCGCGTATGTGCGTGTATGTGTATGTTTTAGCATGTTCACGTTCGCAATTTCGGTCCAATTTGATTCAAACTTTGCACAAAAGTCGATTACAGTAACAGCTTCGACAAGTGCATTAAGCGGCAAGTTCAATAGTTTCAAATGTATAAAAAAATCACAACTTTTTTGTCTTGATTTTATCATTGTAATCAGTGTTAAAAACTGCGTAAATTAACATTTTTCTTTCCAAAATCTGTTAGAGTTAATAAATTTTGTTTATGGCGGTCACGGTTCATTTTCGTATTTTCAATGCAACTTAAAAGGTTTAAAATTCTAATATATGCATTTTAACGCTGTTTATGATGGTGAAATCAAAATTTCAAAAAAAGTAAGATAAAGGAAGATACTTACGGAAATTCGCTTCTATCACGTCAGCGAGACAGTTGCGTGCCTCGATTATTACATATTATGGTTAACACACTATTGTTCCCAATCTAACAAACACAATGTTGAAAATCTGATTTCGCTATCTTAATAATCAGCATAAAATCAGGGTTAATGTTTTTGGTTGAAAATACGAACAGTAACCGATGGCAGGATTTGTTTCAAATTTAAAATTCTAATTTATTCGGTTTAAGGTTTATTAAGATTACAATTGTTGTGAAAGCAAATTTCCAAAATCGTACAACAAAGAAGTACATTTCATTGCTTTCTGGGCTTATTTTCATATTACTATTGTAAAATACAAAACTGCGAATGATTCGTTAATATGAAGTTAATAAATTTCTTATGCTACGTTTTTTTTAATTTTTAGTTATATTGACTGTACTTATCTATAATTCTTGTTTTACTGAAAATTTTTACAAATATAAATTTAACATTTGCTTGACTGAGTCTCAATTTAAAGTTGAACCCAAATAAACATTCAAACTCGACTTTTTCTAATAAACGCTGCATGAAAATTAATTTACAAAAAAGTACTAAAAAATTTAATAAAATCAAGGAAATGACAATAAAACGACAAAAAACATTTTTATATCAATAGCTAGGACAGCAAGGCCGTATTTTTTAAATGACGGCCATAACTTATCTTTAAAAATTCATGACATTTTTTAATTTAATCTTTTTTTTAATAGCTTATGATTTCACCGCCCTGACAGCCTTCGGGTTTATTTATAATGGCATTAGAAAATTTAACTGCATGTGCAGATTTAAACACTATAGTTCGAGAGGGAACGAATTTCTCCAAACTATTAAAAAAAATTGTTAATCAATTAAATTATTGTTTTATATAATTAATACAAAAATTATGAATAAAATAACGAACGATTTTTACAACTCTAAATAATTCTATCAAATTTTACAATACTTTTCAGTTCTTATAATGTTGTGTTAGCCTATAATTAAACATTTCTGTAATACGGTTATTTGGTTATTACGATATATTATGTAACAATAAAGAGGAAAAGCAAGTCATTAAGATTGTTACATTACGAAACACACAAAATCCCAGCCCACGTTAACTTATCAATAAACTAAACAGACAAGTAGGCTGTGTTTATCTTACTCTTTTTATCCTGGCGTGTTGTAAGTACGGTAAAAGTCTTGCGTGCAGTTCGTATTGTTGCCGGTAAAACAATGGTAAAGACCATGCGGCCGCCGCCAGCTGTTGAGCTGTTAAATCAGCTGACGCATTTTGATCCTGATTGGGGGGCGCCAGAGCTCGCAAACTTGGTAACATTTTGAAATTTTCAACACGAAACTAACATCACAATCGTATTTTCCTTTAAAAAAAATATAAGACCGACAAATTTATTTATTTACTGAAGCTGCTCCGCACAGCTGATTTGACAAAAAGTATCCGATAAACTAAAAACTCAACAATACTCGAACTCGTATTGTAGATGTCGCCAGTGTAGCATCAGTTCTGTAACTAAAGTGATGTTTTCTAGCCTGGCCTAGGCTGGCTTAGGGAGTATAAAGCAAACATTCAGACTTTGTGGAGGGGAAAGGGACGAAAGGGGGGACGAGTTTATTTATTTAAATATGAGTTGTTTAGTTCCCTCATCTGTCCGTATGCAAACACGAACACATGTTTTGATTGCTTTTTGTTTGTTTATTTGTCTGACGTGGCCGATAACGCGCCGAGTGGATTGAAAATGAACTAAAAGGAAACATTAATTGTATATTTGTTTTATTGATTTATTGTTACTGTGCTGAATTTTAAGTTACTTGGTTCTGATGAGGTTTTAATGAGTTATCAATGCCTTTAAAAGATTTAACAGTTTTGCGTGCATGTATCCGTATCGCAAAATTGTCTGTTAATATCGATTTAATTATTATTTGATGACATTTGGTTTGCATAATTTACATAAAGTAAATACAGTATACATTTTACTTGGAAGTCTACTTTTTTTATTTAACAGTATTCAGAACATTGGAATATTATTGTGATCCTGAAGTAAATTGGTTTGGAAATTTGTGTATACCGATTTTCACGTTCACAAAGTTCAAAAACTTATTTTCGATGTTAAACCGTCTGTATTTGTAGTTTCTGCCACTGGAGGTTAAAAAAACTATATAATGTCAATGGAATTTATTGTGTAAATACATTTAGAAAAAAGGGAAATCAGCTTAATTTATAAAAATCGGTCATGTATAAAGGTCCATAACTCAAGTCACTTACTTTTTTTAATTACCAACTTTATATGTAAAATTAACGAACAATCAAACATAACCCAACGTTCTCGCTAAAGTAAATACAATAACACGACAGTAGCTTGGCTAAAATCTTCAAGGCCTCCTCCCTCCCCCCTAAATAAATACGAGTATAAAATTAGGTTCACATAAAAAGAGATAAACACTGAATATATCAACTGTATCACCTTTTAAATCATTTTTTTAACTTACTAAGGTTTTGTTATTTATTATGCTGCTAGTATACAAATACATAATACTATTAAAATATTTGTTTGGTTACCATAGTCTTAAATATTTGTTCTTAAGCCCGGTTCAAACGCAGACTTATCATTGCAGACAAGACGGTGCTTCCCACAGCACAGTTTTCAGCGTCACTTTTACCACTCAGTTCTGCGGAAATGACCGTAGAGGAAGTTCTACTCTGATCAAATCATAATTTCCTGATCATTTGAAAATCCTAAAAAATCATAATACAATACATAAACATACTCGACGCCAACTCCTGAATGAATTGACTTGCTTAATTTTCTAACTCTTTACGTAGACGGTACTTACAGAATTTATTTCTTTTTATTCCTTTTATTTCCTTTTCTTTGATCGCCGCTTGTATTAAACAATCCCTTTATGATTGTTTACCAAAGCCAGATAGGAATAATTACCACAAACAAGGAAAGCTCTTAAACCCATATAAATCAAATGCAAGAAATACTCATGACTATTAAAAAAATATTTTCCATAGTAAAAAAATCGATAAAATAAAACGATTTCAACAAACACGTTTACTCTGTGAACAGTGTTTATGTACAAAAACAAAGGCGAACTGTGTTAGATTTTCGGCGAGAGAGGTGAGGCTGTGAATGCTACCACTGCTACTGAGAACACTGTTGGCACTGGACAGGCGTCAGTTGTGATCTTCAACCAACCTGCTCTCTGGTCACTGCTCAGTGTTCAGTGCTGTCTTGCTCTTGGCTTTACAAGGAAATTTATGAGCGCAAAGCTTATAACAGAATATGGAAAACTAATAGAAATTAACTTATTATTGATGTTTATTAATTAATTATATACTGTTTATTTTACTATAACAAATAATTAAGGCCTAATTGTTTTATTTTCTATTAATTAGGTAGATGAAAAGCATATTTTTTTTACTAGTTGATCATAGTATCAAGTGCTTAACTAATAATTAATTATTTTATTTATTATTATCTTATTCTTTATTTTATGAATTTGAAGATATATATACTGTATTTTATTTATTGTTGTTTTAAATAGACTACTGTGAAAACATCTACAAGCTCTTTCTATTACTTTAATTAGACCATTATTTTATTAACTTGTTTTTTTAATTATAATAATATGAATTTTTAATAAAATCCTTTTAGCAAATTTAATGTCTTTTGCCTGTACATAATTGTTGCGTCATGTACGGTGGTTTATAATTTATATAGCAAAAAAGTATAATTTTATGTATATTTTTACGCAATAATATAAATTGTCTGCACTTATTTTCTAATTGTATAATAAACTTGTATTTTCATTTCAAAATTTTGTATTAAGGAGTATTTTTGTATAACAAATTTACTAGCGTAATAGACAGCACTGTGCAATGAGCAGTTAGCAGTTAGCACACTAATATTATTATTATACTGTTCTCTAAACTGTTATTAAATCACTGCTACTCTTCATTGCTCTTTTATGTAACTGTTCAGAGCATTCACTGCTAACAGCCGATTAACAGTAGACTTTGCAGTGTAGTCCACCGCTCCACGACAGCAATACGGGGTGCTCGTAACCATCGAACATTTAGGGGAAGTGTTACTGGACCCACTTTATTAGAAATATGGGTCTCTTTTTCCATGAAGCGGTCAAAATATGATAGGTCTTGCCATTTAGCCAGTATTAGAGGAAATAACCAGAAACTATAATCTTAATAGTTAAATCAACTATGATGGTAGGATAGCCGCTATCTTAAAACGAAATTGAACGAGAAGAAATATTACGCATACGTCGTTAGGGCTTTATACAAGGCAATATCGTACAAAATTTGAAAATAATCGGTCAATGCGATTGCTAAAACTGTGTACACACGTCATCTGCAAATCCGAGCGCGCCATTTAGAAACAGAAGTAGGCCTAAATGTGGGAAAAATCTTACACTTACTTCGTTCATGCGTTTGCACAAGGTAACCAAATTGTAAACACAATCGGTCAGTGCGTTTCGCCAAAACTGCGTAACAAACAATCAAATAACAAACAACGAATCAAATTGAAAGAGACCTCGCTTCGCTTAGTCAAAAATAGGATTTTCAGTTTTTGGCAGTTATTTTTGATAAAAAATTGTATATATTTTTTACAAAATTAAAAAAAAGTAGTCCTCAGATAGGGCAAACCAAACCTAAATGCCAAACTTCAAAAAAATCAATCGTTCAAGAAAATCGCTGGTTCAATCTATAGCGATATGCTTGCTCGCGCGCGCGACACACACACACACACACACACACACACACACACACAACGATTTTTCTCACGATCCCTAAACGTTTTTGTATGGTACTTTGTATAGTGAGGGAGTAAAAACTAGTAAAGTTAAAACAAAACATTATTTACATCTAGCAAAACGCATCATCAGCTGTCTCTTTTGGACAATTTAACATTTAATCCGGGAAGAAAAATTCAAGTAACAACTTTGCGTACTGTACGGTGTCTTACTTATTTAGTGAAATGTCATTGGAAAGTAAGCTACTGCAGCGGCCATCATGGTAAGACACAAACCCGGGACCTAGAAATTAACACCGATCCTGATCTCTAATCAGGCACTAGACCTAATTGTGTTCCGGTTAGGTATCTACAAAAATTGATTTTGGCAAATTCTTTGCCCAACAAAGTCCGTTCAACATATTTAGAAAGCGGCCAAACAAAATCTTAAAGAAAATCATACACATTTTTTTGACAATCAGATTTTACTGTTGTCAGTAAAATTTACCTGCGTAAATTTTAAAATTCGTTTGATTTTTTTTTCGAAAAATCGATGGGGTTATCATTCGTTTGAAAATAGACAATAGACAAAAGACTTTCCAAGAAAAGTGTAAGATTAAAAAATCATGACATTGTTATTTTTTCGAAATTCGTTTCTATCACCTGAAGCGAGCCAGCTACGTGTCTTGATTACCAGTTTTCTTTATGTACGACTTTACAAACTTGAAACTTATTACAAATAACTTATAACACATTTATACAAACACATGCACTCACGAAGGTTATACACTTGGAGTAGTGGTTTGTTACCTATGGCTAGGCTAAATGACCAATATTTTATTATGCGGCCAGCAATCCCAATCAAGTTCAGTAACGTGGGCATTTACTTCAGGCTAGAGGTGAGACCGTGAAAGCTGTCACTGCTACTGAGAACACTGTTCTTAGCACTGAGCAGTTGTAATTGTTCTTCAACTATCCTGCTCACTGCTCTCTTGCTTGCTCACTGCTCAGTGTTGGATGCTCTTTGTTTTACAAAGAATTTATGCGCGCAAAGCAATGATAAAAGAATACTGAAAATTACGTGAAATAGAAGTCTATTGTTGATTTTTATTAAGTAATAGCATATTGTTTATTTTACTATAACTAATAGTTAAGGCATAGTTGTTTTCTTTTCTTTTAATTAAATTGATTAAAAGTGTATTTATACTTTTTATTAATTGATCACAGTTTCAGATGCTTAACTAATGATTAAAAAAAATCATACAAATTATTATTTATATTCCTTATTTTACAGATTTGAATGTTAAATCTTTGTATATATTTTTGCTTCACATACGCTATTGTGAAAACATCTAAAAGCTTCTTTTATTATTATTTTTATTACACTATTACTTTATTAACTTTTTTAAAGTTATAATTATTATTATTTTGAACAAAATCATTTCTAACCTATTTATTTTTTGCCAAATAATTATTATGTTAGGTACGGTTGCTTATAATTTTATGTACATTTTTGCACAATAATAAATTGTCTGCACTTATTTTACTAATGTGATAATATACTTCTGTTTTAATTTAAATTAATAGTAAGTATTTTTTTATTAGAAAATGCTAGCGTAATAAACAGCACCGAGCAGTTAGCGCAAGGCAGCACGTTGTCTTATTAGTAAAACAGTACTCTAAATTGTGATAAAATCACTGTTACTGTTCACTGCTCAGAGCATTCACTGCTAACAAGAAAACACTCTTAAGCCCACCACTACTTCTGCCTTTGAATACCACTTGTCGGGGCTGTTTATTATTGAGTAAAGAAAAACAAGCTTACAGTTTAGGATCGGATATTGAATACTCTTTACTGTATGTTGGCAACACTGCAGAGCAAATTTGTGACATCCTCTGTTTGTTGTATTTGAGCCTCCGCCTGCCAGTATAAATACATCTAGAGTTTGTGTTACAGATTAGGCTACTGAGTGGCTACTTCTGGCGAAAGACTATTTTCTTTTAGTTGAATCAACCTAAAGGTTTAGAAAATTGAGACAAATCGCTTATTTTTGCAAATACTTGTTTGGTTTTCGATAAAGGTATTGAGAAACACTTTTAGGAAAAATGTATGTAAAACTAAAGATAGAACATTTAACTAGTATTTACAATTTATAGTAGAAAATTTTAATGACGTTTAATGTTACGAAGAATCTCCTGTTACACACAGGAATAAAGAAAGGACAAAATTAAAAACTCAGGCTTAAAGAATCTGGTATTACAGCGATAAAAAAAGAATTAAACTGCTAAAATTAGAACTATTAATGCTACAAAATAAAAATTCATGATTTGAAAATGCTAAAAATTAGATATACGGTATGTCCAGTAAGAAATCAAAACTATAACTATAAAGTTTTTGCAAGTAAATGTGTTGATAATTAAATGTTTCCATTTAAAAATGTTAAAACTTAGAAATCCAAAAAATTTAGAATTCAGAACCATAATTATAAATACATAAATGTGTGTGTGTGTGTGTGTGTGTGTGTGTGTGTGTGTGTGTGTGTGTGTGTGTGTGTGTGTGTGTGTGTGTGTGTGTGTGTGTGTGTGTGTGTGTGTGTGTGTGTGTGTGTGTGTGTGTGTGTGTGTGTGTGTGTGTGTGTGTGTGTGTGTGTGTGTGTGTGTGTGTGTGTGTGTGTGTGTGTGTGTGTGTGTGTGTGTGTGTGTGTGTGTGTGTGTGTGTGTGTGTGTGTGTGTGTGTGTGTGTGTGTGTGTGTGTGTGTGTGTGTGTGTGTGTGTGTGTGTGTGTGTGTGTGTGTGTGTGTGTGTGTGTGTGTGTGTGTGTGTGTGTGTGTGTGTGTGTGTGTGTGTGTGTGTGTGTGTGTGTGTGTGTGTGTGTGTGTGTGTGTGTGTGTGTGTGTGTGTGTGTGTGTGTGTGTGTGTGTGTGTGTGTGTGTGTGTGTGTGTGTGTGTGTGTGTGTGTGTGTGTGTGTGTGTGTGTGTGTGTGTGTGTGTGTGTGTGTGTGTGTGTGTGTGTGTGTGTGTGTGTGTGTGTGTGTGTGTGTGTGTGTGTGTGTGTGTGTGTGTGTGTGTGTGTGTGTGTGTGTGTGTGTGTGTGTGTGTGTGTGTGTGTGTGTGTGTGTGTGTGTGTGTGTGTGTGTGTGTGTGTGTGTGTGTGTGTGTGTGTGTGTGTGTGTGTGTGTGTGTGTGTGTGTGTGTGTGTGTGTGTGTGTGTGTGTGTGTGTGTGTGTGTGTGTGTGTGTGTGTGTGTGTGTGTGTGTGTGTGTGTGTGTGTGTGTGTGTGTGTGTGTGTGTGTGTGTGTGTGTGTGTGTGTGTGTGTGTGTGTGTGTGTGTGTGTGTGTGTGTGTGTGTGTGTGTGTGTGTGTGTGTGTGTGTGTGTGTGTGTGTGTGTGTGTGTGTGTGTGTGTGTGTGTGTGTGTGTGTGTGTGTGTGTGTGTGTGTGTGTGTGTGTGTGTGTGTGTGTGTGTGTGTGTGTGTGTGTGTGTGTGTGTGTGTGTGTGTGTGTGTGTGTGTGTGTGTGTGTGTGTGTGTGTGTGTGTGTGTGTGTGTGTGTGTGTGTGTGTGTGTGTGTGTGTGTGTGTGTGTGTGTGTGTGTGTGTGTGTGTGTGTGTGTGTGTGTGTGTGTGTGTGTGTGTGTGTGTGTGTGTGTGTGTGTGTGTGTGTGTGTGTGTGTGTGTGTGTGTGTGTGTGTGTGTGTGTGTGTGTGTGTGTGTGTGTGTGTGTGTGTGTGTGTGTGTGTGTGTGTGTGTGTGTGTGTGTGTGTGTGTGTGTGTGTGTGTGTGTGTGTGTGTGTGTGTGTGTGTGTGTGTGTGTGTGTGTGTGTGTGTGTGTGTGTGTGTGTGTGTGTGTGTGTGTGTGTGTGTGTGTGTGTGTGTGTGTGTGTGTGTGTGTGTGTGTGTGTGTGTGTGTGTGTGTGTGTGTGTGTGTGTGTGTGTGTGTGTGTGTGTGTGTGTGTGTGTGTGTGTGTGTGTGTGTGTGTGTGTGTGTGTGTGTGTGTGTGTGTGTGTGTGTGTGTGTGTGTGTGTGTGTGTGTGTGTGTGTGTGTGTGTGTGTGTGTGTGTGTGTGTGTGTGTGTGTGTGTGTGTGTGTGTGTGTGTGTGTGTGTGTGTGTGTGTGTGTGTGTGTGTGTGTGTGTGTGTGTGTGTGTGTGTGTGTGTGTGTGTGTGTGTGTGTGTGTGTGTGTGTGTGTGTGTGTGTGTGTGTGTGTGTGTGTGTGTGTGTGTGTGTGTGTGTGTGTGTGTGTGTGTGTGTGTGTGTGTGTGTGTGTGTGTGTGTGTGTGTGTGTGTGTGTGTGTGTGTGTGTGTGTGTGTGTGTGTGTGTGTGTGTGTGTGTGTGTGTGTGTGTGTGTGTGTGTGTGTGTGTGTGTGTGTGTGTGTGTGTGTGTGTGTGTGTGTGTGTGTGTGTGTGTGTGTGTGTGTGTGTGTGTGTGTGTGTGTGTGTGTGTGTGTGTGTGTGTGTGTGTGTGTGTGTGTGTGTGTGTGTGTGTGTGTGTGTGTGTGTGTGTGTGTGTGTGTGTGTGTGTGTGTGTGTGTGTGTGTGTGTGTGTGTGTGTGTGTGTGTGTGTGTGTGTGTGTGTGTGTGTGTGTGTGTGTGTGTGTGTGTGTGTGTGTGTGTGTGTGTGTGTGTGTGTGTGTGTGTGTGTGTGTGTGTGTGTGTGTGTGTGTGTGTGTGTGTGTGTGTGTGTGTGTGTGTGTGTGTGTGTGTGTGTGTGTGTGTGTGTGTGTGTGTGTGTGTGTGTGTGTGTGTGTGTGTGTGTGTGTGTGTGTGTGTGTGTGTGTGTGTGTGTGTGTGTGTGTGTGTGTGTGTGTGTGTGTGTGTGTGTGTGTGTGTGTGTGTGTGTGTGTGTGTGTGTGTGTGTGTGTGTGTGTGTGTGTGTGTGTGTGTGTGTGTGTGTGTGTGTGTGTGTGTAGAGAGAGAGAGAGAGAGAGAGAGAGAGAGAGAGAGAGAGAGAGAGAGAGAGAGATTTGAACTAAGTTTCTATAAATAAGCATTTTAAAATTTAAAATTATGCTACATTAAAAATTCGAAAATAATTTTGAACGACGCCAGATTCATTTTTACGTGATTACAATTTATTTTTAGCTAATTTCCATTGGAAAAATGAGCTACTAGAGCGGCCTGGTCCTTCAAGACCTGGGTCCTTGAAGTAAGCACCAGTTTTAATTGACCAGTAACCTAATTTTAAATCAATTCCCTTAGACTTGGCTTAGTATATAAATGACCAGCCGGAGAGGCTACAGTAGGCCAAATGTTAAAACGGTAAATAAAAATAATAAATCACACTTTAACCAAACGAAAAGTATTATAAAGTTAAACACTTTAAGTGAAGCAAAAGACTTCAATTTGCTTGCCACTTATTTCAGACCGGGAGGGACAAAATATTTATGAAAAATATTTTATTCTGTTATTCTAGAAAACTTGGGGGGCGACCGATCCTTGGACAGATGTTTTATATTCGCATCGATTGCATCCGAGACTGGAACAAATAAACACACAACAGCACAAGTCAAACAAAGGAAAGGAGGGGAGCGGCAATTAAATTGTAAATACTGTATCTTAACAATGCTTTCAGTAGCTCTGATGTCAACGCAGTTTTTATTGAATAAAAATCTTTTTGAAATACTTAAACTCCTTTTTCTTTTTTCCGTCCAAACGATTTTTCCGTCCTCTGTAATAATTCCTTTCCTCTTCTATTTCTCTCACTTGTTCACTTTCTACTCCTCCATCTCTTACCATATCCTTTACGTAGTTGTTGAATGGTACAGTAGGAGAAGAATGTCTAGGATCTATAAGTTGCAGAGTATGACACTTTTGACAGCAACAAACCATTGTTCTGGCAATCTGAATTGATCTTCATCTTCGCTGATTATTCACTACATAAATTTCAAAAGAGAAAATGGACGAAACTATCTTGACGCTGTTCCAATAAATTTAGATTAGAAAACCATTTCTGTGAAACCTAATCATAAGGGTTTGTATCTTGTATCTATACTATTCTAGAGTCAACTGGTTTTAGCACTTGAGGTTTACGCACGGACCTGGGTTTGAGGCTACAACAACATTATATTTTGCTCGAAATTATAGGCATGCGCAGAGTACATTTTATAAATCCATGTGCTGCTCTATTTCATTTGTGGTGGAAGTAAAGACAAGATTTTGCAGTGTTTCCCCAAGTGCCAATAATGAATGACCCTTCTATATACATAAATTTTTAAACCTAAGCTGACGAATTTTCGCCTGCATGTTGTAATAGTAATACTTATAGAAATACTTTTATCTGATTATTCATGGTTGGATGGTTTAGATCCAACCATTGTCTAATGTTCTTATTGTCGGAAATGCATAGTATTCCAGATATCTGCCATATAGTTTTTTTGCACTTGAGAATGGTTTGACTGATTGAACTGAAACTGCACGAAAATTTATTAAGTAGATCAAAATCTAATCTCAAAAATAACCAACTTCATCAATTGATTCGTTTCAAAATGGCCAGCATTTAAAATTTTAAAATCAAAATAACTCGAACATAACTCATTATAAAACACATCGGTGCATTTTTTTGTAGCACTTTTAATTTCCAATCGAAAAGTGTAAAAATAATCGGTTGATAACGGTGAAACATAGTCGATTGGTTCATTAGAAGTCCAATTAGCCTATAATTCATAGATTTCGTTATTTATAATGAGACCTATAATGTCACGTTTCATTTTCGCATTTTTAATGAAATATAGTCTATTAAAAATCTAGATGCATGTAGATAAAAAAGTTATTTTTTAAAGATATTGAATAGGCATCACTTTGGAAATGTTTTTTTTTTCAGGATAAAAACTTGTCCAAGTAACAACTAGGCCTGTACGTTTGTATTCAATCTTGTTCGTTTTTCGAAATTCGCTCCTATTGCGTGCAGTAGTTACGTTTAATAATAGTATTTCAGTGAGACTGAGCTCAGCTTATAATATAGCCTATAAAACAAGTTCTATCTACGTATAATACGAACTTGTCTCAAAACTGCCCAACGTTGCAATGTTATTGAAGAGGCCGTGGCTTGCAGTGGCAACACCGTAACAGATTACGATGCTTGTGGGCTCCCTTGTTTGTTTGCTCATGCTTCCCTTCTGTTTGTTATTGTACCCACTTGTAAATGGCCGTTTTATGAGTCTTGTCTATCTGTCTGTCTGACTACATGAAGTATGTCTCTCCTCACTTCCTTTGTGAGAACCACTTTATCACTTCAGAGAAAAACAATAAAAAAATCAAAGAACAGTCAGAAATTGAGATTTAACATTCTCCCCCCCCCTTCGGCATAACCTACGCCAAGCCCCCGATAATCTTTGTTTATAAACAAACCGAGACCGTATCCAAATTTTTATTGCTTTCTTTCAACTTGGAAATCTTTACTTTTTAAAAAACATGTGACGGCACAACTTGTGGGGTTTTGTGATTTTACAAGGCTCCAGACTGAAATGAAGTTTATTTTAGTTGATGCTGGTGTTGGTAAGCACGTACGAATCATTATAAAAATGATTAGAAGGTAAATACAAAACTTGAATACCGTTAACTAACTATATGTCACATTTTAAGCAATTTTTGGAGTAATTCGATTGGAGAATGTGATGAAATTATCATACTATAGCAGCGACATCATGATAAGATTTTTACTAGTTCGTTAAGCATATATTATTTTTAAATATATTTGTATTTTAGTAATTATTGTAGTACTTGACGCAAAAATTAATTCTGGCAATAAGTAGCTTGGACAAATTCGTTACATAACAAAATATTTACATCCATTTCAAAATGGCTGTCACTAAACACTTTTATGTTACAATTTTTTAAAAGCTGTAGGCTATTTCAGTCAGTTTAACGTGTCCAGTAACTTTAAGCTTACTAAGACAGAGAGTAAACAACTAACGTCAGTTAACGATACAGAAGTAACAGCGTAGTTACTATGCTACGGTAAATTTCCTCTATTTCAAGTTTTTATACGGTCTGAAATTAAGGATCTTTATTTACGAACAAAATCTGAATAAGAATTGATGAACTGATTTTGAGAAATTTGGACGAATTTAGGATTTTCGAAAACCACCTGAACGACATTTTTGAGGAGTTAGTGACCGAAACGTTTTTGTTTTTAACGTACGGACTGCATTCGTGTAAATTTAATAAAAATCGTTAAAGTATAATTTTACACAAAAATGATTACGCTTATAAGTTTCTTAACATATTTAAAAAGTAGCCCGGTTAATTTGATTAGTCTACAGTGATGGATACACAGACAGACAGATTCATCAGAATCTAAAGATCAATTTTTATCATACTTTACAGCTCATATGGTGACAAAAAAATAAAACAAAGTATTCATTAATGTGATTCAAAGTAATTTAAATAACGATAAGGCTTAATTAAGATTACTTTAAGGCTTATTATTTGACAACTAATACATAGGTTTCAGGTTACTATAAAAACTCTAATCAGATAAAATTCTGAAAATGTACACAAATTGCTTACACATTAAAAGGCTAACTGACAAGCCGTTTGATTGATTATCGTTTTTCTACTATAAATGGTGCAAAATGTGTACAAACTTTGGCGTAGGCCTATTCAGTTCATATTGCCTAATGTTGCACGCAACTTTACAGCTGATGTAATCCGAGCGAAATTAAAAGAGTAACAACGTTAGATTATTTAGAACTGCACAATTTATACGAACATTTTTGCATTTCACTATAAAATAATAGAAAATGAACACTGAAAATCCCAAAGCGTTTTTACTTAATTTTTTCTGTACGATTTCACTATCGTAATAAGTGTTAAAAATCTGCACAAATTAGTGCGACAAATTTTCATAACTCTACGATATAACCTACATTTTTAACGTATTTTAACCTTGATTACAATAGTGAACTTATTATTTTTAAGTGTCAAGTATAAACTTGTGAGTAGGCTACTTAAATTTTCATTTATGTGGTGTTATTAGATTTAGTTACATTTTTGGAAATTCGCTTTAAAAACATGAGCTGCGTGACGCGATTTTAACGGTCAATTAAAGCCATTAAGTACCCACACAAAACGTACAGGTTTGGCATAAACAATTCAGAGGCGTTTATAAATTTTTGAAAAGTCAAAAGTAACAATTTTTAGGGCTTAGCTCAAGGAAACCTGAATTGCAGATTGTGCGACCAACACACTGAAACAGCAGAACATTTTTGTTTTCAGAAATGAGAAGCACTGGGCGAAAAAGACTTGATCTGCCCTGCATGGTCTCCTACTGTAGTTGGAACCGAGCAAAGCAAGTTCTACACTGGGAAGTGTACAAGATCACTAAAGGGGTACCAACATTCGTTATGATAAAAGTAAATCAATTAATAATATTACTTAGTAAAAATTACTAAGTTAAACTTTAGTCTTAAAGTTAGTAAACAAAATTATAGGCATGACTTTTTTAAATTAAAAAACTACCTGTTATCATTTGCGTCGATACGAAGAAAAGATTACTTCTCACCATCTTTAAAATGTCCTTGTCTATGAAATGTAGCCTAAATCTAAAATTGTAAATGTAAAATGTAATTGTAAATAGCCTAACTTCTAATACGCTTGTAATCCTGAAAAAATGTTTTGGTTGTCAGTACGCTTAAATATGGAATGACTTATAGTTCAGGAAGAGTTTTCGAGATATCGGGACATATTGCATAGAAACGTGACATTACGTTTTTGGGGGCGTGTCCACCTGACCCACAGTGATCTCTTAGATCTTCTCTACTGTCAATTTTAGTATGGCTTGTCTATGGTTTCCAAACTCACTAGAATTTTTATTTGGAAAAATATCACATGTTAATTCACATGGTTGTAGATTTGTGAGAAAGTTAGTGCCGTACGTTATCTTAGCTTAAAAGCTATGTAGATCAAAGCAAAGCGCTTTCACACGCCGGTACTTTACAGTAATAAAGCATGCCTTCACAGAGTCTATCGTACTTTTAATGTGCTTTTTAACAAGAAACATTTTAAAAGGATGTAAGAATTACCTAAACTAAACAATGTATTTGTATTTTGTCTGTACGAGTTTGCCAATAAATACAAGCTGGAAGAAGGGGGGGGTTGATAGACTCCCCCATCTTGGGTGGTCCCCCGGCTGTGTGGCGAGGCAAATGCAGAGGAGATGACATTGCTTCCAGTAAATATTTACGTAGTGTTGAAGGATATGTAAGCCTAATCAAAGCCTTCTGTTGTATTGGACATCTGCTGTTCAGGTTTATAATTGCATTACATGAGCGTGATTCATAAAATATAATAAATTGCTTCAGTATATATATATACATGCTTAGACAAAAATACAAAGGTCTAGACTAAAAAACAACCCAATAATTAAACGTGCAAAAAAACATTAAGTAAACTTTCTTACATTCAAATATTGCGGAAATCGGTAAAATTTCTGAAAATTGGATCATCAGATTTTGCTAAAATGTTTGTTTTATAATAAAATACGTAACGCGTAGCTAATTTGAAATAAAATGAATTTAGGTTAAACAAAAAAAGAAATGAACTCTGAACACCGCCGTCTGTTTTTTCTCTATTTAAACGTAAATTTCTTTTCTTTCAAATTTGTCACACTGACTTGTCAGTTACTTGATGAATACCCGTGCTTCGCTACTGCAGGCTATTATGTCAGTGGAAAATGTTGACATTAGGTTAAATCAAGTAAACAATGCGTTTGTTTAATCGACAACA
The DNA here is from genome assembly GCA_022606455.1 of Callitettix versicolor. Classification (NCBI taxonomy): domain Eukaryota; kingdom Metazoa; phylum Arthropoda; class Insecta; order Hemiptera; family Cercopidae; genus Callitettix; species Callitettix versicolor. Next base: position 48,341,873 of record CM040183.1, read on the forward strand.
TACTAATTCAGGCAGACTATAGATAGCACTGTAAGCTTCTACACGGCCTGCCCATGCATTAATTAAACAATTATTACTTCGCTTTGACTATTAGTTTGCATTAGATTACACTAGACGAAGGGATTATAAAACCGCGATTGACAGACCTATTGTGCAACTAAACCTTAGTTTGTACTAGTTCAGCAGATTGGTGCCCTTAGTAGTAAGTTCCAAAAATCCAATGACTAGCTCTTGTAAGTCTCTGCTGAAGATCCCTAGAGTCCTAGAAACGAAAACCCCTTACACTTCTGCTAGCAAGAGCCTCACAATAGTCGGACGTTAAACACACAAAAAAAAAAAACATCACAATCATAAACTATGTGTTCTGCAGTTTCCTCCTCTTTACTGCATAATGTACGGTTTCTCCGTAGTACATACCTATCCTGTTCATATGCACCCTCAGACCACAGTGTCCAGTAATGAGCCTCGTTTTTAAGTTGTGCTTTGCCTAAAACATCTGCCGCCCCTCTAATTCCTCCACGAAGAACCTTACCCAAAAGACATCCTATGAGAATGTCCATGAAGGTTATCCCATCTTGAGTGGTGTTGCTTGTTAATCCACATATTTATAACAGACCCGGCCAAAGATAAAGATATCCCTAAAGGCGGCTCAGGTCCGATAAACTCAAATGCAGATCCCAGTCCAGCCAGTCGGTCTGACTCCTCATTATCCTCAACTCCCTTATGCCCGAAACCCAATGAAGCAACAGAGCACTGAGGTTCTTCCAACACTCCCAGACCAGCTTGGACCTAATTGTAGGAACCACAAGTGCTTCGACTGCTGCGTGACTATCGGTATAAATATGAATACGAGTCTTCTGGAAAGCCCGTTTCAAGTTCTCCCGAACACAGTCATTAATGGCCATTACTTCAGCATGGAATACTGTTGTGTACTGTCACAAGACAACAGCTTTTTTAGCCCTTGGTTAACCCAATATCTAAAGTAGGTATAATGTAAAATTTCATGACAATCCATGCAGTAGTTCAGATTTGTAATCCTGAACATACTTTTTACAACTTAACAACATACTAAACATGCTTTTTACAAATAACCAAAATCTCATTTACTTTTTTGTATAGGTAGCTCCCAAGAACAGATTTTTAGGAAAAACGTTTAAATGCGAAAACGTTTGCGCACTATTTACTACGATTTACTTTTTGTAGTCAGAAAGCTGAAAGTTACATTCCAGTGAGTATTGGCACCTTTGACGTCACAGAAAAAGTATAAGTTAAAATTAATTTTCCTAGAAATGTTTAATTACTTTCAGGGGCCCGATTTGCATTCCGACACAACAATTTTCTAATATCCGATTTATAACAGCTAAGCTATGTGACTTCCACCAGTGAATACAATATGACTACAGATTCATTGATTCCACGTAGGCCTCAGTATTCTGCACGCTTCAGCCTTCAGGTAGAAGAGGTTTGTTATTGTCAATAAATACAGAATCTGTATTCATTGTTATAGTTAACGAACATTTTGACGTTTCTCATATTTATTATTCTCTATTATTTACAACGAGGAGTGAGAAGTATATTTATTACTCTGAAGCAGCCTGTCGCCCTTACTCCTTAGTGTTCATAAACTTTCTCGGCCACATTTTTAACAAATTTCCATTTGAAAATGAGCGACCATGTGGCAAGACTCAGATTTGAAATCTTCAAATGAACGCCGGTCTTTAACTCCACGTCACTTTTTGAGCGGTCGTTAAAAATGTTACAAATATAGTGCGAGTTCAAAATTTAGGAAGTTGTTCTAAAATATTCGGTTAAAACGAAAGAAAACGTTCAGATAAACGTAGGTCCCAGTTGCCATTTTGTGTTTTAAGAAAAATATTAAAAAACAGTTGAGATACTAACTCAAAATTTGGTATGAATGTCTGAATGTCATTAGTATCTAGCTCCGTAATTGTACAAAAAATAAAACTTTTAGCAGTTTAAAAATAGTGCCTAATTTTAATATTTAATGCCAAATTTCCTTAAAATTCGGTAATGTTATTGAAAATGCACAATGATGATAAAAATATTATTTTCATTCTGAAAACAATTATACTCATTAGATTATTATAATAAGTATTATACAATAAAGATCAGTCCGCTATGAATTTTATATATAGTACAAAAGAAAAGAAAAATTTTATAAATAAATTTTGGTTCTAAATTTCTTTTCAAGTAATATATTACGCACAGTATAAATAATACGTAAATAACTACCACACACAGCTGTCTCGATGACTTTTACAAGCGAAAACCATGATTAACGATCGTTTTGATATGCGAATATTTTTACAATTTCCAGTGAATATAAAAAGATGAACCTGTTCTCTAAAAATCTGATTTCACTACTGTAAATATCGTTAAAGTCTAATTACTATTTAAAATTCTCATATTTCTTAAAGTACAGTAATTAACCTCTCACAGGTTTTCAAAAAAAGTTTAAAATAAAAAACTTTTTTTTAATTTTAAATAGCCGCCATTTTGAAACGGACGACAGAATTTTACTGGGTAACAAACTTGTCAAAGCTCTTTTTCAATTTTGTTAAATTCGTTTCCATCACGTCAGCGAAACAGCTGAGTGCCGCAGTTATTTTATCTTTATTTAATTAAATCATTACTCTTCACTACAGTGTAAAACCAGATTTACTGCGTTTTAAATTCGATAAACGTGAAAAAGATCTTCGCCCGCTGATAAAGTCGGTTTGTGTTTGGTTTCTCAAACACAGTTTTTATTCTACATGTTCAGTTCGTTAAAAAAAAAAAACAACGCTCAACATAAAATTACTTTCGAGCAATAGAATTTCATACACTTCGTCATACAAATTTTTACAAAACAAAAACGTTTCCACACCTGTATAAATTTTATTCAGTAAAGTAAACTCTAATGGTTGCCATCTGGTATTAAATAGGCTTTTACATAGGTCTACACACAATATATTCCGTTATTTTTATAAAATATAGAACAATGAAACTCAGTTAAATGAAAAACGTACTGTAAAATTTATGTAATTTAAGCTATACAGAGTGTCAGATATAACCGGTCCCGAGAGAAAAAAAGGAAGACCAACAAATAGTTATGAATCGTTTTCACTTATTTTTTACAGTGTTTAAAAGAAATAATTTGCAATACGCAACTGTATCGATGTGAAAACGAATTTATATTTAAAAAAATCGAATTACATCATAAACATTTCGATACGTGATCAGGTTTGCCAAAATCATAACTTTACGAAAATATGATTTCAATATAATCATAATAAGCGTTAAATCTGAACAAATTTGTATATAAAATTCGTTGAAAGTAGGCGTCCTACTTTCAACTAAACATAAACGGTTTAGTTTTAGTATTTTCGATACACAGACACAGGCACGCACACACACACACACACACACACACACACACACACACACACACACACATATATTTATTTATTTATTTATTTATTTATTTATATATATATATATATATATATATATATATATATATATATATATATATATATATATCGATTGTTCCCCTTAGGAGAGCGATTGAACTTGAAATACATGATTTAATCTTCCGGTGTTTGCCCTCTTTTCCTCCCAGAATCTCTTCATCCCATCCGAATGTTTCTTTCTCCTCTCAACTGTCCACTTCTTTCCAGGTTGTTGTGATGTTTTATGTTAAAATTTAATCTTCTTAATTTTATTCCCAAAGATTTCCTATGTTAATATGTTCTAAGTCCCTCTGGACTTCTTTCAGCCATTCCATGCAGCATTTACTCTGTCATAACCTTGAGTATTTTCTTCGCCGTCCTGGAGTCTTCCATTCTATAAATGTGTGTGTAAAACATTCAAATGTGCGTTTTCTAATTTCTTCCAATATTGGGTTGATCTTCAAATAGCGTTTTCTCTTGGGTCTCTTCATCCAAATATCATTTTTCTTGACTGTCCCGTAAATCTTTCGAAGGATTTTCCGTTCCTGCTTCTCTATATCCTGAACCTTGGAATGACCAGCCATCACCATTGTTTCGGCTGCGAATATTGCTTCCGGAAGAACCACCGTTTTGTAGTGCCTTAATTTTGTATTTATTGAGATACACTTCTTATTGTAATGTGCCCACATTAACCTGTAAGCTTCCTGCAACTTCGAATGTCTTTGTTCATTGACGATTCGATTTAGTCCCGAGGACTGTATACTTTCCCCAAGATATTTAAAATGGAGGGCTTGTGTGATTTTACCGTATTGTGTAATCAATAGGGATTTATTGTCTGCCATCTTTCCAGATAGTGGTTTTTTTCATAAGAAATGTGTAGTACGTATTTCATGTAACTTTTCCATTACGTATATTGCTTCCTTCCTGTTATCAGTGATAATCACAATATCTTCCGCAAAAGCGAGGCACTTGGACTCTGATACGGTTCTCCTTCTTTATACCAATCTGGATGCCTTTCACATGAAGTTCCCATTCTCTAATGATCTTTTCTAGAACAATATTGAAAAGCATTGGGGATAATCCGTCCCCAAGTCGGACTCCAGTTTTGATGCCAAAGGGCTCTGATACTTCACCCATAAATTTTACTTTGGACACAGTTCCTGTAAGCGTCTGTTCAATGATTTATCGGGTCTTCCTGCCTATCTCGAACTCTTCCATGATCTTAAAAATGGTTCCACGGTCTATAGAATCATACGCCTTTCTGAAGTCAATGAACACAATTACTGTATTTTTGCATTTCCTCACTTGCAACATCGTCTTTAAGCTCCAGATCTGTTCAGCACATGATCGGCCTTTTTTGAACTCGGCCTGGTATTCACCAATTAGTGGATTCGCTTGAAATGCCAGTCTGTTTAAAAGTGCCTTCGAGAGAATTTTGTAAGCAATCGGGAGCAGAGTAATTCCTCTATAATTATTGATGTCCATCTTATCACCTCTTTTGTGTAATGGACGAATGAGAGCACATTTCCAGTCTTCTGGTATTTGTTCCATAGCCCATATTTCCAAAAATGACGTGATGAAGTCTCTGCGTAAGTGCAAGATCGCTCAACTTCCAGAATTCGGCAGTGATCCCCCTGGTGGTTTGTAATTTTTGTGCTGGTCACTGATCTTCTGGATTTCTTGTAGATCCGGAGCTTGAGAGTCCGGATGCGTGAAAACTGGAGGGGTGAAGCCCAAGTCCAATATATATATATATATATATATATATATATATATATATATATATATATATATATATATAACTTCTTTAAGTTTTCGAATAGATCGAAATATTTGTTAACGTCTTACTATAGTCAATGTTGTAAGTGTTTGGAAACCGCATCCATGACGTCAGTGAAACAGCAGCAATTAGTCACCTTCTCCGTAAAGCGATATTTGTCTTTAAGATATTGGGATTTTCGGAAACATTATCTAGAAACCAGTGTTATCAGAATATCGGACCTACTGATAAGCCAACAAGGCCGAACATAACTATATAGACAAAATAAATAAGCAAACATTTCGCCTTTGACAGTATCGCCGCCTGGCGGGCAAGGCCATAAATACACTTTCCGGTTTACAGCCCATTTCCTGTTACTCCGACTTTTTCAACATCCTTTTTTTGAAATATTATTTACATGCGGAGAATAAACAACGGAAGTATGCGGCCATGCGTGTGGTGCTGTACGTCGCTATACGAGTATACTGTACTTGTAGGCTACACGTCTTGTGCTACGTGCGAATTGCATCACTCAGTACATAGCGCGACGACATAACTAACAGTGATTTTATACTTACACGTCGAACTGTGAAGTAATCGTGACTTTAAACTGATTAGAGTTGAGACTGTGAATGCTATCACTGTTACTGAAAAAACTGTTCTTAGCACTAAGCAGTGAGCAGTTCTGATTGCTCTTCTGTTCTTTGCTCACTGTACAGTGTTGTCTGCTGTTTGATTTATAAGAAAATTTACGTGCGCAAAGCGATAATAAAAGCCTACTAAAAAATTGCGCGAAATAGAAGATAGCCTATTATTGATGTCTATTAATAACATATTGTTTATTTGACTATAACTAATAATTAAGACGTATTTCTTTTCTTTTAATTAAATATATGACAAATTTATTTCTACTTTTATTACTTGTTCATAGTTTCAGGTGCTTAATTAATGATAAAAAAAATACTATTTATATTCCTTATTTTATGAATTCGAACGTTTATATTTGTTACATTTTGTATTTATTTTTGCTTCACATAGACTACTGTGAAAACATCTAAAAGTTTTTTCCCTATTATTTTGGTTACCTTATTAACTTTTTTTTTAATAATATTACTTATTTTGAACAAAATCATTTTATTCAATTTATTTTTTCTGCCGATACATATTATTAAGTTAGTTTATAATTTTATGCATAAAAATAATAATATTTCTGCATGATAATACATTGTCTGCACTTACTTTATTAATTTTATAGTATACCTCTATTTTAATAAGTATTTTTCTAAGAAATTTACTAGCGTAATAAAAGCACCGAGCAGTGAGCAGTTAGGGCGGCAACACGTTGTATTATTAGTAGACTGTTCTCTAAACTGTGATTAAATCACTGTTACTGTTCACTGCTCATTTACTTAATTGCTGTGAAATTAACCGCTGCATTCACTGTTAACACAAAAACGCTCTTACGGCCACCGTTATCGCGATCTAAGAGCCATACTCGGTAATGTATTATACCGTATGTGACTGAATCACGCCCGTGTAGGAATTATTCTCGAGACTGAAGGTCTATTGGTAATTCTTCCTATATATTTAGTGTCCGCAATTAAAACTGTTAATTGGGTGTCTGAAATCGACTGTCCGCATCAAGAGACTGGTCGTGCGACCTGATTTAAGTGAAGATTAATGGTCACTGAACACCTTTATATTTCAGGTGGTAAAGCTGATAAAGTATATTTTTTGTTTTGAAGTTTCTACCTGAGAACACAACACAACTCTGCGATAACACAAAGGTTCTTTGTATACAGTCTTGGTTCCTAACAAACATTTACTAAGCAAACATCCGTAGCTTACTCCGCGGGCTTGCCTCGACCGGTAAATAAGATTTGGCCCAGATAAAGTACAAGCCAGAGAACATTTCGGGCCAATAAATACAGAATGTAATACAAACGGCGGTAATTAAATGGTCACGGATATGCCTGTGATATTACCGGCGTGGTACGCGAATACTTCCAACTTTTAAAGGTATCTATATCAACTCTATGTGCAAAAACTATTTATATTTGGACTCAGTATTATTTCTATTTTCAAATGATACGTGTACGTAAAATATAATATTTTACCATTTAACTAACTCTAAATACTTTCTGTCATCAACCCCTATATTTTTAGGTTCGCCTCCGTAAAATTCCCGTAAAACTTTGGTGATCGGTCACATAGCGTACCGTTTTTAATTCAAACGACACAAAAATAGACTATGGTAATAAACAGCTTGGACAAGTTCGTTAACCAGCAAAATACGTTTAAACAGTTTCAAAATACTTACTTCAAATGTTTTAAAATTCGTAATTATCAGCGTTAAGAACGGCATAAGTTTGCATTTTTAGTTTTCAAAATCCGTTAAAATTAAGAAATTATTTGACGGTGGTCAGGTTTTAATGTTGGTTATGTTAGTGAAATACGAATTTCAAAAAAGGTCAAGATAAAGAAAAATATCTTTGGAAATTTGCTTATATCACATCAGCGAACAGCTTATAACAGCGGCAGCACATCAGCATGCCGCGATTATTTTCTGTATTCTGCCACTTACTCCCGTTATACGCTGGAGGTGCGTTACTTAAGGATTAAACGAGGACCAATTTCCTAAAAATCAGGTTGGTACTGAAGTACCAATTGGTTTGGAGTATACCTTTAAAGCTAACCAAAATACAATGAACAACTAATTGCGACACACTGGCTACTTCAAATGGAGAACATTATTACTGTGTTTGTTTATTTTGATGAATCATCCGATTTAGGCGTGCCGAAAACAGCCGATTCACCGCGAGCTCGGTGGAAAAATAAGAGAACGCCAAACCAAATAATGACTCGAAACGCAGGAAGTTACAGCCCGCCTCTTTTCCACGAAACAATTATTTGTTAACCATAAAAAGTATGTTTGTAAAACAAACAATAGGGGGAAGTAAATGTGCGCGCATCTGACCGAAAACCTAAACAAACAACCTCTCAAAGGCACCCTCGGTCTCTCGGTAAAACGGCCATAAACCCGAGCATAAACACCAGACAGCGGCGTTGCTTAGGCCTATGTCTATGATTTATGTTTCAAAGTCGCTGTTATTTCTTCCCTTTACACTTCAAAGTGATTCACAATCACCTAAACGTGTTTGTTTATCCAAAAATATTTAGCAATACCAAGTCAGTTTGTGTTAGGCTATTTGAAGAATCATTCTATATTATTCCTGCAATCGTATTTGTTTAGCGTAGTTGTTTCGTCGGCATTTCTAGAAGTTGATATTAAACGCAAAAACTATCAGCCGATTGGGCTCACTTCCTGCTAGCTGACAACCGATTTCGAGGTTTCTTCGAACCGATATTCTGCAAAATCCACTAAAATTTCGAAATTTAGTTTTATTATAATGAAAGTCCAAATAAATATTTACTATTTTGTATCGTTTATTTGAAACTGGAGTGCTTTAAATTTTCGTCCATAATGTTTGCTTTTTCATACATTATTATTATTTTTCATACAAAATTATTGTGATAAAGAAAAAATTGATCTTGAAACATTGAGAGATATATCTGTTCACTGAGTCCTAAACTCAGATTTACTGGCGTGCGTGAGAGAGAGAGAGAGAGAGAGAGAGAGAGAGAGAGAGAGAGAGAGAGAGAGAGAGAGAGAGAGAGAGAGAGAGAGAGAGAGAGAGAGAGAGAGAGAGACAAAAAATAATTTCAAGCAATTTTCTGGTTACAAAACTGGATACGAAGTTACAATACTCGGATTGAACTCTAAAATTTTGCTCAAACGCTGTCATCAAGTACCCAAACGAAAAGGTATTGAGTCTTAAAAATTATGTTAGTAAACTGTTGATTTAAAAGTGAACAATTTGTATAACTTCTCAAAATCAGCTCATAAGATGTTGCTAAATAAACAATTTCACAGCGACAATTTTAAATAACCAGAAATTTACATAATATTTTGTGAAACTATGTAGCTTTCCATAATTCATTTTCGAAACATATTTTTTTTTTTTAACAGTGTGACATTTGTGCAATATTTTTGCACTATTTATTTTCTAGATTTATGTTCGGCTATTTAAAAAAAAAACTATTAATTTTCAGAATTATCGTTTAAGCGCTAGAGGTGTTCAGAAAGATAGACTCATGAAAATATAAGTGTTCTTGAGTAAACCCTGGACAGATCTATACTCTATAGAGTATTTTATACTCACTGTCTACACCTATGACACTAAAACAATGATCACAAAAACGGACAATTCGTTTTGGATACTGGAGCAGAATGCCCCCGTGTAGTGTGTATTCTGAAGAAGGGGAAAAGAAAATATTAATAATTTAGAATCAATGCACCCGAATTATCAAGTATTTCTTTTCATTCTGTAAACATAATGTCAGAGATAGAGGTAAGGATTTCTGAAAAGTAAAGGAATAAATATTATAATATAATTACGCTTGTAGGAAAATCCTTCAAAAGTAAGCTTTACCAAACAGAATAAAAAAATTGCACCAAAGGGCGTAAAAACACCCTTTCAAACTACAGCAAGCGTTGAGAACAAAGTTTTAAAAAAATGCATATTATTGCATTTTGCTTTTATACTGTACGAATTACATAGCCTTTAAAAAAACATTGTGATAATGAATAAAATCGATTTTAATAGGAATGCATGTATTGTAAACTGTAAGGATTACTCTGCAGATATTAACTGAAGATCTATGTATCTCCCGGCAATCAAAAGCTAATACAATTAGGGGTTTGTTTATTATATAAGATTACAACAGAACAATACATTTTTAGATTTTTCTAGATATTTCGTTCAACCTGTTCTAATGCTTAAATAGCAATGCAATCCAAAATTAACAAGAATAGTAATTTTATTTACGACTTTTCCGCTTACAAAAATTAAATGATCTAATACAATAATGCCAAAACTTTTTCACTTGCAGGCTTCAGACAAATTTTATGCAGGCCTTAAAGCCTACTGATACTTGCATATAATTTGAAATTAATTAATATATTAATAATAAAATAAATTAAATAAACATATACATAAAAATATACATGATTTTCTTAGTCATATAGGCATTCATATGTTTTTTAAAAAACTATTATAAATACTTCAATAAAAAAACTGTTCTTATTTACTGACCTACTACTATCCAATGGAAAGTAAACATTTATGCTATTATAGTACTGTTTTGATTGTTATTATGTTTTGTCCAATAATATATTATAATGCAATTACATTCTGCATTCCATGGAGATAAGTAAAGTAAAAAAAAAAACAAGACCTGCTAATTTTGGATCCCAAGCAGGAAACTTCCTGTAGAGGCATGAGGCAGATTTAAGGGGAGGCATTACCACCCCATTGTATAAAAATAATTTTATAAAAAAATAAAGGATTTTTATTTAAATATTCGTTTTGTTTCAATCCTACTTACAATTAATTAATACAAGGCAAAACAATAAAAATGGCTGCTATATTATTTTCAAGTAATAATATTGCAGTAACTTACATGTTTCAAAATGTAACTTTTAAGTAATAATAACAGTAACAACATTACACGTATCCTATAACAGTTGTTTTTGTAATATGTAATAACAAATAATAAAACTTTCTCACTGCTTGTTACAAATTTTATTATTCATAAGTATAGTACAAATTTCATTAATATCAGTCAGATTAATATGTTCATTGTAAATTATGACAATTTAAAAAAAACAATGAAAACACTTTATAATTTGTTATTATTAGAACAATAACAATCATAACTACTCGTAACCTTATATTTTAGGATATAACCTTTTGTTAGGCTATTACGTAAAAGTCACATTCTCAATAAAAAAAACATTTTTTCAAATTAAAAAATTTTAGTCTCAAAGTGTGTTAAAACCATGTTTTTTAAAGTCTTAAGTTTCAAAAAATTTCCAAGGAAGGATGTATTTCTTTTGCTGTAGGGTATTCCATACCCACCAAAACTACTTACCACCACCCAGAATCACTCTTAAATTTATCCATGTAAAGAGACCATCAATTTGCTGATGAGCTAGTAACATATTGACTGTATAGTTTAGAAAATTTTCTCTCAAGAAACCTCTGACTTCAGAAAGTATTCCAAATGCAACTGTTTTCACAAAACATAATTGTTTATTGTGATTCTTTCTGAAGCAAATCATTTGTTGAATGTTTAGGTTTTATATTAGCCTTGTGTTTGCAGTTAACTTAAACATAAACATTCTGAATAAAAGTTACGCCCAATATAACTCTTGTTTAAGATTTGCAACAATAAAATTGAAACGAATTTAGAGCTTTGTTTAATGCTGGGCTCAAAGTTCGCAGTGTTATTGTTTATACTTGGGCACATTAAACTAATTGATGAAATACATACGAATTTACTTTAAAACACAAGCTCTTATTAAATTACTGAACATTTTTACTTTACCACTACCTATATGAAACAGAGCAATCATGCAAAAAATGTATCACAAAATTTTAATAGATATACATACATTTTGATTTCAAGTCCCTAAATTTTTTTACTTTGCTGTCTGTGCACTGGAGGCTAAATGAATTGACCAATTTCCTTGAAATTTGGCAAATGGTTATACTTTTTCCATATCTAGAGATGCACTTTTTAAGTTTTCATTTGACTCCTTAAAATTAAGAAAAATCGAACCTCGTCAAAAATTTACTTTAACCATTTTTGCTTAAATAAAGCCCTAATAACCCAAACAAAATATATGAGTTTCTCTTTCACTGGAAAATCTAAGCAATCAACAAAGAACTGGAAAATTAGTCTCATTTTTTAAAATCAGTTCATTAGATTTTGTTCAGTCTTTTTTCATGAAATGAAGACTCAATACTTAGGGCAGTGTGCTACATTTCAAATAGGCAAAATCAGGATCAATGGAGGTCTTGGCCTTCTATTAATTAAAAAAAAAATTAAATAGAAGAAATTTATGGTTTGAGAGTAAAATAAAGATTGATGCCTTAAAAAAAACACACATACGCATATATATATATATATATATATATATATATATATATATATATATATATTGGTAAGTGCTTTGTCGGAGTGGATACATGAGTCGGAGTGCTTTGCGTGATCCAACAGGGTCTATGCGCAAATAATAATAATATATTGGTAAGTGCCACATTGAGTGTTGGCATATGATGCCTATAATCAAATAGCAATTCAGTGGTTGCAGCTCAGTGGCATGGAGTAGTACCAATCACTAAAACCATCTTAAATTGGGTTTATCCCTTTATCCCAGAGGACAAGGGATCAGTGTTTTAACAATAAAAGAGAACAAACAGGAGAATATTCAGCGTAATTACTGTTGTAAGATAAAAATCATTTTAACAAGTATACTGTATTCCCTCACTTGGTTTCGTTTTAATCAGCTGATCTACTAGAGTCAAACTGGTGTCTCCTATTCTGTTAGGAAATACAATGGTTAAAACAAGTAGACATATTAGCTGTGTGCCTTCTTGGTTTTGTTCTGATCAGCTGACCTACTAGAGTCAAACTGGCGTCTCCTATTCTGTTAGTGAATACAATGGTTAAAACAAGTAGACATATTAGCTATGTGCCTTCTTGGTTTTGTTCTGATCAGCTGATCTACTAGAGTCAAACTGGTGTTTCCTATTCTGTTAGTGAATACAATGATTAAAACAAGTAGACATATTAACTGTGTGCCTTCTTGGTTTTGTTCTGATCAGCTGTTGGTGTCTCCCAATTGTTAGCAAATCCGAATAAAATCGAGAAGACTGTATTAGCTACATGCCTACTCAGTTTTGCTTTGATCATCTGATCTACTAGAGTTGAACACTGGTATTATACTGCACAGGCATGGTTCCCCTTCTACCAATCTGTTACTGAATCTGAGTACAACAGCTTAAAATATTTATTCGAGTAGGCATTGAATTCAAAACTGAGTTACTCAAGTAGGTTATATATTCAACTCGTCTCAACACTAATGAAAATTATTGTTGTACAGTACTGATTATTTGAAAACGAGGATAGTCTTAGAAGTCATTTTGTAGGAGAAAAAAAAAAACTATAATCACATTCAAGGATTTGTTTTGTCCCAATTTATTTTTGAACAGTAAAAATGTCTTGTATTTAAAATTGTTATGGTGGTTAAGTAATGAATCTATAAAGCAAATTTGAACAAAATCTGATGAATTGATTGTGAAATGTGTTAACACTTTAGTGTTCATAATTTTGGTTCAAGTTGATTCAAACCTGGAACAAAAATTATTTTTGTAGGTGCTTCGTCAAATTTACTTTCCATAAAAATGTGGTCAACCGTTTTGAATTATCAAAAAAAAATATATTTAAAAAAAATTTAATTTGAAAATTGAAAAAATAATTTCTACATATTTAATGCTAATTATGTCAGTAAAATCAGATTTTCACATTACAGCTGTCAAGGATAATTTTTTTGTGTAAACATTTGTTAATGAGGTATTAAATTTTCTTAGTTTTAGGAAATTTGCTTTCATCACATCTGAAAGACAGTTTTGTTAAACAATTTTTAAATGTTAAAAATAACCACATTTAAGGGATACATTTTGAAGCTGGCATATAAATTTCAGCATTAAAAAAACTCAGTTACAAGATATAGTAAATAATCCATATTCATAAAAACTAAGATTTATTTTAAATTCTAAAATGGGATAACCTATTTTTTTTATGCGATTTTAATAACTGAAAAAGTACAAAACAGGATAATTTAAAACAAAATATGTATTTTGTTTTATTTAAATCATTGTACAATTATTTGCAGGTTAATACTTTTCTATGAAACATATTTACAAGTATTGCAGGCATTACAGACAGACATTTCTTATATTCAACATAAATTTATATATGTATATACATACATACATTATATATATATATATATAAACAGAATAAACATTTACATATTTTGGAATGTAGTCAATTAACATTATGTAATAAAAATTAAAACTTGTGCAAAATGTTGAGCTTTAAATACAATATTTCTGTTTAGTAGGCAATTTAATTAGTTTTAAGTTGATTTTTGTTAAACGAAATACAAGAAGAAAAATGTACAATCAACAATGTATATTACATTCACTCAATAATACAATGTATCTTTCATTATACAGTACAATACAAGAATTATTAATAAAATTTTTAGTGACATGTACAGGATGAGGCAACTTTCAAATCAATACACTGACTTTTCCTTCTAAAAATAATGTGTTTCACAAATAGCTTCAAATTTGAAAATACAGTAATACATTTTTTTTGTCATTTGAAAGACAAAACATTTCATCCCTTATATGAGTACAGGTCACTGTGATGTAACTTTTACCAAATTATAATATTTGAATTACAGTATTTTTATTTCAAAGAACTGATGATATCCTGGCAAGGTTCCTTTGGTCAGTAACATTTTAATCTTTTCTTTTTAATGTGATGTTTCAGTACTTTTTACTTTCATTTAAATAAAAATATGCAAAATCTAGGTTTTGTACTTTTTTTAGTGATGTTAACATTACAAATATCATAATTACGATATAGTACAGTATCGACCTCACTCAAAATAGTTTGAAAATGTTAACGTATACTTATTGTAAAATACTGTGTGTATAAATTAATAAGTACATAACCAAGATATTAACCATTAAATCAAATCCTCAATTAGGCAGAAGGATTGCGTTTCATAAGCTCAATATCAGCAGCCATCATGTCCTTAACTAATTCCTGAAATAAATATAAAATTCAATATTGTGATTAATAAACTAAATATTGACTGACCTGGATGTGCTGATCTGAAAATGAATGGAGAGTTAAGTGGAACATTTCAAAATTAAAATCTTGTTTAGTTTTGGTTTTCAAAAAGCAGAAACCTCATGCCACCTATACAATGCAAAATAAAACCTACATGTTTCATGTAGATCGAAACTTGACCTTTAGTATAATGACCAAAATAAGACAAATGCATAATTGTGATCATGATAGGCACAACTGGTACTGATTATTTTTTTTAGGATTAGTTAACATCATTTTTACTTATTAAAATTTGTACTGATAATTATGTCAAATCAATTACAATTTCTAAACACATTGTTAAAAAATTTCCATTAAAAAAAATTACTGGAGGAGATCCTCACTAGGAACCATGAAATATGAATTATAGAACATATTTTTACAGGTTGTTTAAAAAATATTAGATATCAAAACTTTCTTATCTTACACTTAAAAAAATGGTTTTACTATAGTAACAGCATTTAAATCTGCATAAATTAGCATTTTAATTTGATTGAAAATACGAAAAATAATTGTGAAAACAAGCCCAAATCTAACCTATAACAATTTTAATTTTAATGTCTAGGCTACATAACCCAAAAGATCTAATCAACCTCAGCAAGTCTGATTTGAAACTTTCAGAGATAGACTGAAAATAACATGGATACATAATATTTTTGCAGATAGGTAGGTATAAAGAAATAGAATCAAATTGAAATGATTACAATGTTTGAAAAAGGAATGACTCACAATTATGTTATAAAGATTTGACAAATAATTTCACTAATCAATATTCAAAAGTAATAACTTTGAAAACCGTTTTCTTAAACTTTAAAATCAAAGACAAAAAACATTTGTATGTTAAGTAAAACTACATCTAACCTAAACCTTTTACAGTGGGACTAGGATGAAAGCTCTTATAGTTTAAAACTTGGACAAGACATCGCAAACTCACAAACATTGGCTGATGGCTCCTGTCAGTTGCTGACTTCACTGTTTCAGTGTCATGAAAAAAATTAAAACCTGTCAGTATCATAGTAGCTGTTTGATCACTTCAGTGGGTTTATTGAATAAAATATTTCATTATTAGTTTAATAATTTGTCTTGAGAATTTAAGTTTTTTTAGTGCTAATTCACTTAGTTTTATTAGTTTATTATTTTACAGTAGTAGCTACATACTGCCTTTCTTCATACAGTATTATTTTTATTACCTCATCATATTATAGATAGTGTATTTCCTTTTTTTTCTGAAGTTGTAAATTATTTTTCAAAAGAAATAGTAGGTCTATTTGTCCATACTTAAGGTTATCAGCAAACTTTAAGTAGCTAATATCAAATTGCCTAAGCCTAATTATTATTTTGATTTTAATTCATGGTTTTACATAACAATTCAATTTTTGAAATTGACAACTAACAGATTTGAAATTGACAACTAACAGATTTTTAAAATATGCTCACAAGAAAACATCTTTCTTTGGAAAATTACAGAAAGAAGAAAAGTTGAATAATTTCACAAAATCCTAGTAAAGAAATACTTTATGAAAAAAATTATATATGTGGAACTCGACAGAAGCTTTTGTTATATCTTTGCTGAATATATAATTAGTTTGAAGATATGTTTACAAATATCTTGTTTTGTTTAAATAAATAAATATGTGAACCTAGCATAGATAATATTTACTGCAGTTATAGTAAAAGATCAGTTGTTTTATATTCGTAATGATCAGCTGATTTCATTGAACAGCTGATAGGCTATAATAAATTTCAGGTTATATTGTTAAAACCGAGCAATATTAACAGCAATTATTATAAAAGTTTACATAAGTTTCAAATTATACTATAAACAGTTATAACGTGCACATGTTCTTCAACTAAGGAAAAGTACCGAAACCAAAGCAACACAACATTTTCGTATAACACACGTGTACTATTACCAAAAATGAGGAAGAAAAAGAACAAGACAAAATTAATTTGCACGTTTGTCCTATATTTCCATTCAGTAGACTTTTTTTATTCAATCCTCTTATAAAGGCTAACATTAAAAGCTTCACTTCAATAAAATAACAATATACAATCTTATAAATATAAAAAATATTAACAAACAAACTTACTTTAAACGTAACCTTTGGTGTCCATCCGAATTTAGTTTTTGCTTTTGTTGGGTCACCCAACAGAAGATCCTACAAACACAAAAAACCCTTTTTTAAAAAAACAAAAAAGAAACATATATTAAACCATTTTAGTACTATGTACTTCAACAAAATTCAATTAAAAAAAGTAGGTAACATTTTTAAAACAAGAAATTATATGGCCCAGGCTAGGAAATTTCAAACATTTTTTTCTAACTAGCCAACACAATATCTTGGTTCATTGTCTTCTAAATTTTACCAGTATCTTTTGAATGATAAATATGAGAAAAATTTGCTTTCGGCTGAGATGTTATAATGTGATTGTCATTAGGGCTGATCTTTTAACTGTAGAAATTGTTAGTTTGTTATGGAACACTGTTATTGACAGCTGTGATAATTAAATTTGTATGCTTTAAAGTCAAGATATTTAGGTAACATGTAAAAAGTAACAATTACTTTGAGGTTATGTTTACTAATAATACTTCAGTATTTTTGGGTTGTATAGCAGTGGAAATTCATAGATATGAACAACCACAAAGGGTATAATAGAAGAAACAAGTAAACACAGTGAGTATAGTGCCCAGGCAACCAATTAGGAGTGTACCTTAGTATATTTATAACATAAGAAAATAAAACGTATGACATCCAAATGACTTGAAAGACATATGATAAATCAAGTTTGTTACTCTATAACATAATAGGGAAGGTATTATATATATATATATATATAATATATATATATATATATATATATATATATATATATATATATATATATATATATATATAATACTTCCCTATTATGTAATAGTAATCATTATTTAATTTATATATATATATATATATATATATATATATATATATATATATATATATATATATATATATATATATATATATATAATTGATTTATTATCATTATAAAATTAATCTAAGCTTAGTCCTTTTCTTTACAAAAATCCCATATATGAAAAGTCAGTTTTATTATTAAAGCTCATTCTTTGCATACTAAAGGGATCAGCTGTTCTATGACAGGCCTAACAAAAAGAAGTTTATTAAACTTAATGCCTAATTGGAAAAGAGGTAATATGCCTAATTACAGTGGTAATATTAAAAAGCAAAAATAATCAATATCATTTCACGGTAACTGTTCACTGTTTGGCATATTGTTTATTTTTGCTTCCTAACAACAGATTGACATATTTAAAGAGTTAGATCAACAGAAAACAAAAGACATTGGTTAGGTCTATAAGCAGAGTATATGTTATGTAGTTAAAATACAGGTTGACTGATTAACAGCAATAATTAACAATGGAATTGTGCAGTAGTTATGACAAAACATTTTTTTTTTTTTTTTTGTAATACTTGTAAGGTTACAGTAACTTACTTGTTTACTGACTATCTTTGTTCAGAAATGTATTGTTCTTTTTGACAACAAACAATTTTTACAACATTTTTTGTATGATTAAGGTGTTTATCACCATCAAAAAATGTCTGAAATGCGAAAATGTTTAGTCTTTTATGATAAAGTGGGCATTTTTTCAGAGATATTTGTTTATTATTCAGAAATATTGAAATGTTTTTTTATTTTTACATTATAATGAAAGAAAAGGTAAAAGAAGAGTATCTTTATTTTATGTCACAATATTAAACAGACATGGCATGTGTGAGATACAGTCACCTGTAAGCAAACTAAAGCACAAGTTATGTTAAGTAACATAACATGCAAAGCAACAAAATACTCTTCCACTTTTCCAGTTTTTCCGACTTTAAACATGTTAATATGTTGTTAGCAAGCAAAAATGAACTGAAAATTATTACAAATGTATTTCCATGCATACCATGTAAGTTTAGTTAGGTATGAAGAATATCTTAACCTAACTGCACTAAGATGGTATTCGTGGAAATAAAATAAATTTTTCTTGTTTTCCTGCCTTTTTAAACACATAAATCTGTTAGATAACAAAAGTTTGTATACAATATATAGTATGTAGTATACAGTATTTCATTACAAAAAAGTTGCATAATGGTTAAATAGTAAACAATTTTATAACCAAAAATAAAAAGTAATTATTAATGCAATTGTGTTAATTTTTTTTAATAAAGCTTAGTCACAAACAGTTCAAAAACATCACATAAACCTTCTTAAATTTAATTATTTCCAAATATTTGATTCATATGTTTTTTTTGTTCTTATTTTAAGGCGACGAGCACATAGAGGCTATTATCGCCTTCCTATATATAAATGTGAGTGTAAAGTGTTAAAGTCGTAAGTGTTAGTGTGTGTTAAGACTTGGGTACAGCGAGGGACGTCTAAATCCTCTCAATAGGTGCAGCTAGTCTGCACCCCCCTGTGGGGAATTCATATGTTATAAAAAAAACATGGAAAATTAGCCAGATTTATAAAAATTGGTTTATCAGATTTTGCGCATAACTTGTAAGTGCATCAAATTTAATACAAAAGAATCCTATAATTTTTTCTGTAAATTAAATTTACAGAATTGAAATAATTTAATTCTGTAAATTAAAACAAAAATAAAAACAGAAACAAACTTTCACAGTGGTCAAGATTTATTTTCAATTTAATCTAAAAATGTAAATTAATTATATTTTAAATTATGCACACTGATTAGAATTATAAATGTTAACATACATATAACCAAAATTTGAGAAAATCTTGATAAATTGACTTCTGAGAAATATACATCCACTTCCATTTTTGTTAACGCATGTTAACAATTGGATTTTTTTTAGGGATTACATACATTTTGCTTTGGTACAAAATTCAAGCTAAATTTGGTGAAAATTGTTTGAACAGATTTTTAAAAAATCTGAAGTTTCGCAAGGGTGATTAGAAACTATATAGCAACCTCTTGTATACTTTTTTCAATTAGGTTTCTAACAGGCAAAGAAGTTTGACATTTTTTTATTGAATTTTACTCTTCATTCTAGAGGTATACAACATTTTGTAAGAAAAACAAATCATAGCTAGTGGGAAAATGAAGCATTTACAGACATATGTTTATATGAACTTTTTATAGAATCAGCTCCTGAGAAATTCCCATATTTTTTTGAATCACCCTGTATATTGTACTTTGTACAAGAAAAAAATAAAAATAAAACCAATACACCAAAAGATGACAATGATTACTACAAGTTTCCTTATGTATTTTCTAATAATCATTATAATTATGTTTCTCATTTTTTCGTACAGGACTGTCTTGATTTTCATAAAAAAACATTCAGTTTTATTTATTTAATAATTGTTTTCTAATACCTTATTACTCATTATATTTAATTGTAAAAATTAAATTAGTTCAGTAGATAATTTATTAAATTTCATCATTTCAACTAACATAATTTTTATAAATTATTCATACAATTTGTATGAGTGGAATGAAGGTAAAAGCAAATAACATCTGATAAAACTTTTAAAACAAAACAGAAAAGCAAACATACTGTATTAACGACTAGAATAAAAAGTTTTTATATTATGAAATGACCTTTATTCATTTAAATGTATTTGACGTTATGTAAACACAAGTGTTAATTTTTCTATGTTGTGTTTGATCCAAACAAAGATTCAGGGACATGAATAACAAATATTTATCCTTTGGAGACAAGTGTCATTAGGGCAACAGCTGTACTTTGTTGACTTAAAACAATCCACGTTGATTGCTTTTACATTCAACACACATTTCTATTGATTTCCTTTCATTACTTTTTTAACATAGGAAAACTAAACACACTATTTTACTGTTAACAAACTATGAGGAAAACATGTTCCTTGCCCAGCCCTGACGTGCATCCATTGTCTACATTTTTTACTGTTTTAAAATACTGTGTTCAAATACAAGTAGTTTATGTTACAGTAAACCTTGCAATGGAGTAAATTTTTGATGATTCTAATATCAGTTAATGGTTGTGTAATATGCCTCTTATGAACAACCACGTAATAACCGAAATTAGTATCGTAAAAAATGGTAATTATGGTACTGTTGTTCATGTACCATTACAACAGTAATATCTGAACTGTTCTTTTATTATTACTATGCTTGAACAAGTGCCGCTTTCTATTTTTAAAGATATTTTATCAAAATATGGCCTTTATACATTAAGATAAAAGTTGTTATATATATACCTTATTTTACAGACTATAACAAGCATGTTTTTCTTTGAAAAACTGTCTCCATAATTCAGGTGTGTTTTATACTCAAAATTAATATAAAAATGTCCAGTATTTCATTTAAAATTCCTGTCAGTCTTTAAAATGGCTATATATTCCATGCCATGGGAAACCTATCTTTATCTGGCAACACTGGATTCAACTGGCAGCAGCAATGCACCGATGCGACAAACTTGAGCTGCGGGGATTCACAACATGTTAACATTGTCTCCCTCCCGCCCCACCATCACAAACCTAGAACACTGTCTAGCCTATGATGCGTCATTGTAGTCTACGAAGCCAGTGAACTTGAATTGAAAGTGATTTGTGTTATTAGTAACAGTACAATATTTTTGTTAGCAGCTAGTTCCATAATGGAAACAAATAGTATAAAGTAAGAATTTTTTTAGTCTGGCTTTGCAATCTAATAATAAAAATGGTAAACAAGTTATTTTTTTTAAAAAACTGCTTAAAAATCAGTGCATCTTATAGTCTGTAAAATACGGTAATTACGTTTGAGTAGAATTGCCAACTACATTTCCGTGAAGTAGGCAAACAAAGTAAGACTGCATATATTGATTAAATGAAGTTGAGAATGTAAACAAAGCACAAAATATAATATGAGTCAGTTTACTTAGGACAGCTGACTGACACAATCCTTATTCTATCAAACAAGTCATAGTACAGCTGCATAGGGACTATCTTCTATACATGATGCTACATAGAAATACTACATAATTGTTTTTTATCTTTAGTTCAATATTGCTGATCAGTAATTTTATAGATGTTAGCTGATAATGTCTGTGACTGTCTATTATGCTATAAAGTCCAGTATGGTAATAAACATAAAATAGGTTTATTGCACTTACTTGCTTTGCAACATTATTCTTCCTTTTCTTTCACATTGCCATTAGACAAGACATCGTTTGTTCATTAGCAATTAGGTGATTCATAGATTCATACAGTGCAACACAATTTCACATTGTCTTAATGCAGTATAGTTTATACTGTAGCATATGCAGTGATTACTGATAACAGTGTTTAATATGTGTCAGTGGGTATACAAATTACAGTTAGTATATCTCATTTGCATATCTTTTATTTCTGCTTGAAAATGGCGGGTGTTTGTAAGAGAAGTATTCATTTTTTTATTTTGATTTTGGACAGAATATTTTAAAAAATCTTAATTAAATTTAAATAATTACAATTTTACATTATACAATTTTCATTTACAATATCTATCCCAACCATTACCACAAATAATTTAGTTGTCTGGTACATTGTTTTATGTTCTGACTAAACGTAAAACGTGTACACTGTTATACTGTTTTTAACTGTAACTATAGTAATACAATATGTAAAAAATTACCTAATGAATAAAAAAAAAATTAACACATCTAAAATATTTTATAATTTAAACCTGTAGGCATATTTTGTTTTATGGATCGGGTTGCAGAACGTTAGAATGTATGTGACATGAATGTGCATCTTGTTTCCTGATCGCCACTTATTCAGTTCAAAACATGTAATCCTTAATGTGATCACAATAACCAGCAACTATTTACTGCTGTCCTGAAACCAGCTGTTTTTATCATAACATTTTTCTTGAAAAATTTGGACAATTATCTGGGCAATATTTATCTATTTTCAGGTTCCTTGATTCCAAAAAAGGGGGTTTTTATCTCTTACTGTTTACACATATATAGAGTGTACACTTATAGTATGTAACCATTGCTGGACTCTAAAATAAATGGGCTGTTCAATAAATTTTATCATATAGTTCACCTATAACTTGGAATCATTGTTTGATCTTTTAGAATTTATAATGGAGCTATATTTTGCACAAAAGACATTAATAAAAACAAAAACAAAAAATTGGCTCTGATCAGTCTGATTAAACATTAAATATTGGAAATAAAACAAACAGAATGTTACCCTATCAAACAATCTGGTTGTGAACTACAAACAAACAAAATTTTTGATTAGCTTAATTTCTCAGTTTTTACTCACAAAGATTAATAATTCAAGGCTGTGTACCAAATTTAAAATAAAAGAAAGTACAGTTTAGTTGTAAATATAATACTACACCCTTCACAGTAAGTTATATATATATATATATATATATATATATATATATATATATATATTTTATTTAGTCATGAATGGTAACTTTCTTGTAATTCAAATTTGGTACATTGGCTTGAGTTACAGATCTTGATATACTTGAGTTACAGATCTTGATATATGTGCAATACTTGTAAAAATCTGGTTTTCTGACTTTAAGAAATTATTATACCTTTTGTATTTTCTTCATTTCCAATTTTTATTTTTTTTCTGTAGCTATTTATAAAAAATTTTGGAGATTTTGGTTAGACCTATACCAAAATGAATATTTTTTATAGAACAGCACAACAGAATAATATTTACTGCCAAATACTGTACCTCTAAATATTTAATACAATAAAAATAATGTATCAGTGCAATGACAATTTTATATTTATGTTAATTCATATTCCTTCACAGGTGGAAAAAATGTGAATTACACTGAAAACCGGTAATTGCTTTTGACACAACAGTTTATTAAGAAACACTGATGTTTTTCCATAATTGTATCTAATACCTTTTAAGTGATTCTTGTTCCAAGATCATATAATATGTTAAAAATAATAAATTGATAAGGAATGAATGAACTGTTAATCTGTTAATAATGAATCGACTTCAAACTTATAGCGAGAACCATCTCGAAGATGCTAGATACGATTCTATAAAACATTGGAACGAAGTTTCTTCTATAAAGAGTTGTCCTAAACATATACGCCTGTTTTCAATGTTATAATAATATACATACATATACATACACACACACACACACACACACATATATATATATATATATATATATAATAAACATTTATAATAATAAGTGTTTAAACATGTAACAAACGCATGTGTTCACTAAACTTTTTTTGAAAGATTCAGTGCCTCTTATAACTATAGAAGATGCAGAAAGAAAAACTGACATACGAGGGTTGATCAAATATAAACGAGACTGACTTTCTAAAAACTTTTCCGTTGGACATTGAACTCTAAAGGGTGGGGTTTCAGGTAGCCTGGGAGGTTTGGGACAGGCGTAGACGGGCAACATTTCCGTTTGGACCCTTCAGTATAAAACTATACAATGAGTGAGAGTGAAGTGCACGTTTCCGTGGAGCAGAGAATTATTATTAAGTTTTTGGCCAAGGAGGGGGTCAATCCGACTGAAATCTTTCGTAGATTGACGGCTCAATACGGGGACAGGACCCGTCAAGAGCTCGCGTTTTTGCTTGGCACAAGGAATTCGCCGAAGGACGGGAAGCAGTAGAAAACCTGAAGGCCAAATCACGATCGTCGGCCGGGAAGGTAATGGCCACTGTATTTTTCGACAATCAAGGCGCCTTTCACGTCGATTTCCTCCATCAACGATGCACAATAAATGCACAATATTATTGCGATATTTTAGAGGCCGCAAAACAGTCTTTTCAGTAGGAAAAGGAAATCTAAACCGGCGAAACGTCATTCTTCTTCACGATAATGCCCGACCACATTCGCGAACGCCACGAGGCTTAAACTCGATCAAATTGGCTGGGAACCAATGGAACATCCCCATACAGTCCAGACTTATCACCCTGCGACTATCACCTGTTTGGGCCACTCAAAGAGGCGCTTGGAGGCCAGCGTTTCAAGACGATTCTGTGGTGGAGACCTTCGTGCTCCAATGGCTCAATGAAGCGCCGAGAACTTTTACGAAGATGGAATTAAAAACTTCCAATCCGGTGGGAAAAATGTGTTACTCGTGCGGGAGAATATGTAGAAAAATAAGTTGTATCAAGAATAATTTGTAAGTAAGCAATAAATTTTTTAAAAAATCAGTCTCGTTTATATTTGATCAACCCTCGTACTAAAAATAAATTCTATAATATTATTTCTTTTCACATGAAAAATAAAATTTATTAAACAATTTAAACAAAAACTTACAACTTCTGTCGGCCGGAAATATTTCGGGTTTATTCTTACTCTAACGATTCCAGTGTCTTCTTCTTTTCCAATTTCATTGACACCACTTCCTTCCCAAACAATTTTTTTACCAACATAAGCAAAGGCGGCTTCTACAAACTCTCTAACACTGTGAGTTTCTCCTGTAGCAATGACATAATCTTCAGGACTATCTTGTTGCAGCATCAGCCACATAGCCTATTTGTCAACAAAAGAAATATCTTAAAATCAAATAATTAATATTACAAACACAATTAATATATTTAAGTTAAATTTTAAAATACTGTAAAGTAGTTAACAGAATGTTTATGACTATTCGATGTATTATTATATATATATATATATATATATATATATATATATATATATATATATATATATATATATATATGAAAAAAAAAACAAGTTGAATTTAAATTGTATTGTGTGGTTCTGTAGTGTCACCATGCCAACAAGTTGAATGAAGTTAATAGTGCTGATGATATAGAAAATGTTTTTTTTTAACTGTCATAAAACAGTATATAACATTCAACAACATATTAGTTATTTATCCTTCTCATAATAATGGCAAGTGGATTTTTTTGTATTGGGTTAAATTAGATAAACCCTAGTTTGTATACAAAAAATAATTTTAAATACTTTAAAAATAATCTGAAAAAACTAACCTCAACAAAATCCTTAGCATGACCCCAATCTCGCATAGAATCGAGATTTCCTAATTCTAATGTTTCCAAGAGACCTAATGTGATCTTTGCTACAGATCTGGTGATCTTTCTGGTAACAAAACTTTCTCCTCGTCGAGGGCTTTCATGATTAAACAATATACCATTACAGGCGAACATGTTATAGGCTTCTCTATAGTTAGTAACTATCCAGTATGCATACAGTTTGGCAGCAGCTAAACATATATAATACCAACTTAATTATATTTTGTAGTTTATAACTGTTTATAAATGTACAATAAATCTTATAAGGACTTTGTGCAAACTTATTCAATACAAATAGTTCACTGATGTGACTCCTCAGACAGGAATCAGAATCTAAACTCATCATTCCTTCCACTTCCTAACAGTCCTTCCCCTGTCTATCCACATCCTAAGCCAAGGTGAAACAGGATATACCGAAGGCTGCACAGATAAGGGGCTTAGCTTCAGTATGCAGATTCTGGATATTGGGTGACCTTACCTACGCAAGCGGAGCTCTGTATGAGTAGATATTTCATTTTCCTCACGACTTGTGGAATTTTGATAGCTGGAAACAACTTTAAAGCCTAGACAACCTTGGGGAACTGGCAAGAATAGAGCTGGGTGGTGAAACAGCATGGAAGGGGTAAGAACTGGGACTGTATTTAAGCCCACAGAACCCACAAGCAATGTACTGCAGCAGACTCTGGGGATGCTAGGCGGACCTAGGACCTACCCAACCAGGAATGGAAGATGTGAGTGATGGAATTGAACATCTCAAACCAGTAAAACTATCTACAAACATCTATCAACAAAGAAAAGCCAAACTGAGAAGAGAAGAGATAGTAGCAAAGGTGTTTCCATTAAACCTAGAATCAGAAGACCTCCTAGGGATTAAACTTTGGAAGTGAGAAACACAATCCTTACAAGGATTAAGACATCAGGGCTGAAAGGAAATTGTATTTCAAAACTGCACGGCTGTCAGTCAGGAACACCTATTGAAAGAGATGTCTCTAGGTGGACCTAGGGAGACAGTATCCTGTGTAGGCAGCAACTAACAATAACCATGGGAGACTGTGGTCTGAAGTTGCTTCTAAACAGGATAGGAATTTATCATGGAGAAACCATGTTTAAGCTAAGAGGGATGGATGAGAAATTGCTTTATCATGGAGAAACCATGTTTACGCTAAGAGGGATGGATGAGAAACTGCAAGTCATATAATCTATGATTGTGAGGCTCTTACAGCAGGAGGCAAAGGTGTTTGGTTTCCAGGACCATCCCCAAAGACCTCTTGCTGAATAAGTCAGAATGGACAGCTCATTGAGAGAATCAGTCTACTGAACAAGCACTTAAGAGGCATTCACAATATATCCTTTGTTATGCAATACTGTACGAGATGCATCATGCTGTTGAATCGTCAACATCCATCGGGATGTATATAACAATCTAAGTAAGATGAGGTAATAAGTATATAATAAATTACAAACAAAAAGACAGTGCAAAGATCTAAGTTACATAATGAATTGTAATATTAGTCTATTCATATTATGATTGTAATTGTTTTATTTTGTATTTCATTTTTACCCTTATTACTGAGCACGTGATTATTATTTTTGAAAAAATAAACTATTATTTTGATAAAACTATATTATAATATTTAATATTATTTATTCATAATACTAAAAGACAAAAATATGTTTTACTATTACATACCATATGGTGACCTTGGATAAAATGGTGTTGTTTCCTTTTGTGGAGTTTCCTGAACTTTACCATATAACTCCGAAGTAGATGCTTGATAAAACCTTACAGTACTCTCTAATCCACACGTTCTGACAGCATCTAATAACCTCAGTGTTCCAACGGCATCAACTTCAGCAGTGTATTCACTCAGTTCAAAAGAAACCTATTTGAATTGTAACATATAATTATCTTACAGTACAAAAGTTGAAAAAATAGGTTTTTGTTATTTAAAAAAAGATGTAACAAATCAGAATTACATAACACACCACAAACCCCTTAAGAAAAGATTTTTTTCATTGGAAGCAAAACTTATTAATGTTTAAAAATTATATTACATTTAAATTTTACTTTTTGGTCTATAACCTAAACACATTAATATTTTTAAATGTTTTAAAAAGATTTTTTTATTACTTTCTTACCTTTTAAACTTAATTGTAAACTTAAAAATACAATAATTAGAAAAGGTACACTAAAGAACGTTTTGATTGTGGCAAACAGTTTGCAGTATATTTTCAATACTTAAACATTAAAAAGGATGCAACAGACCTTTTTGTGGCCTTTGCAATGTCCTTTCTACTCACCTTAACATGGCTCTGGGCTGCCAAATTGTATATTTCAGTGGGCCTAACTGTACTTATAATTTTAACAAGACAACTGCTGTCGGTCATGTCACCATAATGCAGTTTCATTCTCCCTTCTTTATGACAGGCAGGATTTGAGTACAAATGTTGGATACGAGAAGTGTTGAAAGTACTTGCTCGTCTGATGATTCCATGGACTTGGTACCCTTTCTCCAGAAGGAGTTCAGCAAGGTAGGAACCATCCTGAAAAACCCATTATCAATTAAAAGTAAATTACTAATGTAAAATTGAAATAAACATGACATTAATAGCAGCAGATGGAAGAGTTTTAAATCTAATTTTATTATATAAATTTTTAAAGAATTTATAAAAACAATTTTGCTTTTAATAAGATTTAAATACGACTTTTACTTTACATAATACAGACTGTCTAGCTTTTAATAATCATTCCTCTAAATACCATTACTTTAGTAAAAATGGTTTACTAAATATCACTAATTAGTGAAGTTATTATTTGTTGAAGAACTAGCACTAATTCATTGTAAATACATGTCAATATAGGCAAAACAGCAACACACAAACAATATGCTTTGAAATGGCACTACAGCCTACTGAAAACCTGATCCCAACAGCTAATGTAATCAATATGTCTCCCTTCTGCTTTATCTTCACCAAACAAAATATTATCATTCTAACAAACTAAATTGAAAAGCTAATAGGTTAGAATTTACAAACCTATTAGTTGTGATACACACAAAAACAAACAAATTGCTGGCACACGCAAGTGAACAGTGAACAGATAATTCTCTGATAGTGACTAAAACACTATTTTTTATGAAACTGTTGGCACAAGAGACTCTTGGACCATGCAACCAAAATTGAAGATATAAATGGAATCCTAGGTCGCTTGACCCAGAAGCGCTTGCCATAATGTACGAGAGGTTACCAGAGATCCATGGGCAATGGCCATATAAAGCAGTATTGGGACGGTTGGCTGAATTATGACACCAGTAACCAATGTGCCCAATCTTCATACATAGAATAGTGTTGACACTATTTCCACACTTAGACAACCCCATAAGACCAGAAATAGTGGTACTGGCGGAGGAAGTGATTTCATCCATCACGGTGCATGAACTGCAACAGGCGTGCAAGAAGATCAGACACCAAAGCACCTGGCCCGGATTGCATACCAAATGCAGCTTTTAGAATCGCTCATGTAACCATTCCAGATGCTTTCATAAAAGTACTGGATAGTTGCTTACAAGAAGGAAATTTCTTAACCAGATGGAAAGAGCAGAGGCTGGTTCTGATACTCAAGGCGAAAAAGCCTCCTGAAGAACTATCGTCCTATCAGCTAATATGCCTACATGATACAGCAGGAAAGGTATTGGAGAGGATTGTCTATGGACAACTTGAACCATTCGCTGAAGGAGAGGATGGCCTTTTGGATTACCAATACAGATTTCGGAGGGGCAGGCCCATCATTGATAGTATTGTTGTTACTAAAGCAAGAAAAGTTAAACCAAGAAAAGGTGAAGAAGAGGTGCTAAAAATTATTGCACAACTGTCATATTGGAAGTTAAAAATGCATTCAATTCAGTGCAATGGACTACTGTCTTGTGGATCCTAAGTATCATGGGACTTCCAGTGTATCCAGAAGTTGATATGGAGCTACTTTGAAAATAGAACTCTCATCATGACACTGAGGATGGAGAAAAGAGGTACAGCGGCAGCGGGCGTACCACAAGGATCAGTGCTTGGACCATCCTCTAAATATCGTGTATTACAGGGTCTTATGAGTCAATGTACTTAAAGGCATAAAAGCCTTCGGATTTGCTAACGACTTTGTGGTGGTTGTTAAAGGGAAGTTTTTGGAGGAAGTCAAAGACCGGGAAAATGAGGCAATGAATTCAAACCAGAGATGGCTGACATCAATGGGTTTACAGCTTGTCAATCATCAGATGGAGATTGTGACCAGCAGGAAAAAGAGGGAGACAATAATGCTTACAGTTGGAGATAAACAGGTAAGTTCAGTCTCAGTCCTCTAGTACCTTGGAGTGAGAGTTGATGCAAGACTCTGCTTCAAAGAGTATCTCCAGGAAGCTAATGAAAAGGCAGCAAACTTGACTGGAGCACTCTGCAGGCTCATGCCGAATCAGAGTCTGCAGATAGGATGCCCAAGACAGGTAAGCCGCCGATTTCTGGCTGGGGTAGTGAGATTAGTGCTACTTTAAAACGTGCAGATATGGAGTCAGGCTATGATGGTTGTGAGCTATGTGCGTAAGATTAGTGCAGTGCATCGCTTTATATTGCTGCATGGAAGTGGTTATCGTACAGTTTCCTATGAGGCTGCATGTGTAGTAGCTAGCAAACCTTCAATAGAGCTAATGGTCAATGAAAGAGCAAGGCTCTACCGACAAGTGAGCTACTGAGCAGCAGTATAGTCATACAATGGCAATTGAAGAAAAGTAAAATTTTAGCCTGAGTACTTGGCAGCAACGGTGGGATGAATCAGCAAATAGACAATGGATGCACCAGCTCATAAGCAACATCCAGGATTGGTGCACCAGAAAGCATGGAGAGGTGGACTTCTATCTCACACAATTCCTAACTGGGCACGGTTGCTTCAGAGATCACCTGTTCTGTTTCCGGCTTGAAACAGACTTGGCTTGTCCCCTCTGCCTTCCAGCAGTAGAGCAACATGCAGAGCATGTTTTTTTCCCGCTGTCAGAGATTCAACGAGGACAGGATAACCCTGCAAACGTATCTATGAGGCATCATTACACTGGCAAATCTGGTTGCAACAATGGTGACTTCAGAGGCCAACTGGAAGGCCATTGCAGGATTCACCACAGTGTTCCTAAAGAGGCTGAGGATTGAAGATCAAGAAAGAACAACTAATGCTGTAAACGGATAAGCGGACAGCCACAGTCCATCTCCTCATGAATTAATGCTTAGCGACGGTTCCATGGAGTGGTTTGCAGAAGAGGAATGCTTTTGGTGGTTTTTTTAGTTGTTAGCAATACTTTGAACTTATATTGAGCCCCACACTCTAGGGAGTAACAGTACTTAAAAAAGATTTCCTCATCTTTTTTCCCCATGCTTTTTTGGCATGCAAACAAGTGCGCGCGCACACACGCACACACACACACACATATATATATATATATATATATATATATATATAAAACCTATATACTTTTGAGCTGAATTTTCCAAATTTCAAATTTAATAAACTCATTCCAAATTCCAAAATTCCAAAAAGGAACAAAGTTTTTAAGAAATATCTGATGAACCAATTTTAGTAGTGTTCAACAGGATTTCTCAAAGAGACAGTTACCTGTGTACAGAGGCATTTGATATGAAAGCTACATTTAAGAAAGATTTATTTACTACAAACCGACTTTGATAAAAAAAAATGGTTTTTGTTAATTTTTAAGGCTATTTGTCCAAAAAAAGATTTAAACCTATTTTTTTTCTAAAAATGGTCATGGTTCAAAAAAATTTTTTAATAAAATTGCTTTAGTTTAAATGGTCAATAAACTACTACACGGAGTTGCAATATGGCATTAAAATTTACCTGCTAAAACCTTAGAAAATCAGCCATTACGCCTCAGCAATTCAATGCCATTTTTTTTAACGTCCAACTATTGTGCACACTTGGGTTGATGCAGACGATGGGATGATTTTATAGTGTATGAAAATGCCAAGCTGTAGTGTAGGATGAAATTTTATAGTGTAGGAATCGAACCTGGTCCTCGGGGTGAAAGCCCAGGACGCTATCAACTAGGCCACTGAGGTGGCTCAATTCAGTGTCAGATAATACATTCCCATCATCTATTATCTTTATATTAATATTTTAGAAATTATTCTAAAAATCAGTGCAACAAAATTTTCTCAAATATACGTTATACATGAAAATTCATAACTCAAGTTGTTCACCAAACTATAAATAGAAGAAATTCATTTATCAAGAGTATATTAAAAAAACCCTGATGATCAGGATTTAATTTCTTTTTTTCAAATTTAATCCCAAATATTATTTTTTTAATTTCAAAACTGTTACCCTGGCTTAAGTTATGAATCTTTATACAAAATTTTAAGTAAATTTTGAAGAACAGATTTTGAAAAAACTAGGCTAATTTTAATATTTTGTTACAGCTCTAGAACCAATTTTTTTTTGTTATCATCTATACGTTTTCTTTGAGTACTTAAAAACTCCCTAATTTTGACCAAAATTTAAAAAAAATTGATTTTGTAAAATTTTTAAATGTTTTTTTTTTTTGAAAAAAGTGCATTTCTACATTCCAAGTTACATTAAAATTGGCTAATTTATTTCTTCAGCAGAGATATGAAATGCTCATTACACACAAATATCTTCGGAAAAATCATTTTTTAACTGAAAATTAAAATATTTATCAAAATTCCAAGATAGTTTTTTTCAAAATCTATATACTACTTCTTCTGGTCTAAAAAGTACTGGAAAAGTAAAAGCTAAGCTTATTAGTTAAAAAATTATCAGCCTATTGTTACATAGTTTCTATTAAATTTTAATTTGTAAAACAATGCCAATTAACAGAACTTACCTGGCCTGTCAAACCGGTTAACAAAGCAACTTTTTTACGCTCTGAATTGGCCATATTGCTGAAGATAAGTGACAGCAGTTGCTTTAAAAATGCAAAGTCTTGGCTTTTGTTTAACTAAATTATATAGGCCTAACTTTTAAACTAAACAAGAATATCACAGTGCAAAGAGTTAAGAGGTGTTGCCAAATTACTTTGTAAACAAGCACAATATTACAGATGAAATTATATTTGTATAACATATATGAACAAGATAAAAGTCTTAATCCATTAATTTTTAATCAATCTACATTCTTTGACTAAATGACATAAAAAACTACTTTAGAATGATAAAAAACATATACCAAACCTAGGGTTTTTGATTCAATTATAACCTATTGAAAACTGACTGTTCAATAAAACACACTGGTGTTATTATAGCTTTTGTTGTAGGTAAGCTTGCCTTAAATCCTAACATATGATCAAAACCAGTTAAAACAAATTAATCAAACGTTTTATCTTTGTACAACTGTTTTTTTACAGTATGCTGAATTACTTTTCTATTAAACAGTGGTATCAAGAGAAATGTAAATTAAAAATTAAGTTTTTGTTCATTTATCCAATGAAATTATTACAAAAAAAACCTGAATGGTTACATTAATTAGGGATAGTTCCAATATTTTGATATGTTTTATGGACTGGTACTCTGCTGAAAAATCTAAGTTTTTGAATTTCCCCTAATGCCAAGAGGGGAATCTTTCTATTAATCTTTGGCCCGAGATTAATAGAAGATGTATACAGGTTGCACTCCCGGAATACCACTGAGAAGATATCGAACCCGGCAGCAGATATCAGAAGAAGGAGGCTTCGGTTCTTTGGACACATCAGTAGAATCCCAACAACGAGACTTGTCAACAGAATCCTTAAGTATATATAAGGTGTCAAATCAACAACGTCGTGGATCGCACAAGTCAGAATAGACCTACATGACGCAGGAATAGACTCAACAGATGTTGAAGATAGGAACGCATACAGGAGAAAGATGCTCGGTTGCAAGGTCCCAGAGAATGAAATCCCAAAGAGAGCAAGGGTAAAATGGACGGAGAGTGGAAGAGGATCCATGGGAACAGGATGAGGGAGGTGTGGAGGATTAGAAGGAGCAAGACATGAGTCGGAGTGCTTTGCTTGATCCAACAGGGTCTATACGCAGATAATAATAATAATTATATATATATATATATATATATATATATATATATATATACACACACACACACATTTTTTAAACTGGAGTAAATTATTTAAAATTTG
The DNA here is from genome assembly GCA_022606455.1 of Callitettix versicolor. NCBI lineage: Eukaryota > Metazoa > Arthropoda > Insecta > Hemiptera > Cercopidae > Callitettix > Callitettix versicolor. The sequence goes on from CM040183.1 coordinate 48,376,089, forward strand.
AGATTAAAAAAATCTAGCTCAAATGTAAACACCAAAACAAGTAAATAGTGAATCCTATGCCAAATTTTGATATAAAAACATCTGTATCACAGGTAAAAAGACCCAAATGGTTTTGCTATTTTGTTTAAACTCTTAGAAACAACCCGCCTTGGTGGCCTAGTGGATAGCGTACTAGGCTTTCACCCCGAGGAACCGGGTTCGATTCCCGGCGAGGGCTTGGCATTTTCATACGCTATAAATCATCCCATCATCTGCATTAGCCCAAATGCACAATAGTCGGACATTAAAAAAAAAAATCTTATAAACAACCTTTGGAATACAGTTTTTTGTAGTTTCTTTGAAAACACATAATAACAGAATATTGACAAAAGAAATGTATTACAAAAAAAGGTTCAAAGTAAACCATTCAAGAAAATAAATGATAAATAATTATAGTTTATATAATAATTATATATTATATACATTTGATGGAAAAAATTGTCACATGGATTGAATGTCCCTGAAACTCCAGGTACTGGGGCAGTAAAATACTAGTGGATGGTATAGAAGAGAATCTACTGTTAAATCGTGTTGGTGTGTAATAATTCTGAAAATGTTTATTTTATTGAAGTTTTTGCTTACTCATAGTCAAATTCATGATTTTATACACCCCGATTGTAAACAATAAGATATAAAAGTAAAATAAAATATCAGCTGGTGGGTAAAAAATAGAAGTAAATCATTAAAAAGCTATGTTTTTAATAAATTCCACCAGACTAGATTAGATTAGATTAACACTAGAGGAAGGGATAATTCAGCACCTGGCACTGCCATCAACTGACCTATTGTGCCACTAAACCTCTTAAATACCTAGTTCAGCAGATTGGTGCCCCTAATAAGTTCCACCAACCCACCAACTAGCTCACTCTGCTGAAGATCCCTGGGGTCTTGAAAACCAAAAACCCCTAGGCTCTTACCAGCAAGAGCCTCACAATGATAAATTATGTGTCCTACAGTTTCCTCCTCCTTCCTACACAATCTACATGGTTTCTCCATGGTACATTCCTATCCTGTCCATATGCAACCTCAGACCACAGTGCCCTATAATGAGCCCCATGACCCTCCTGAGTTGTGCTCTGCCCAGGACATCTGCTGCCCCTCTGAGTCCTTCAAAAGGAAATTTATTAAGAGGCACTTACTATGGGAATGCCCATGAAGGTTATCCCATCTTACCTAATGTTGATTGATGATCCACCTGTTAATAACAGCCCTGGCCAACAATTGAGAGATCCCTAAAGCCGGCTCAGGTCCGATAAACTCAGATGCAGATCCAAGTCCAGCCAGTCGGTCTGCCTCTTCATTGCCCTCAACTTCCCTATGCCCCAGAACCCAGTGAAGAATTACCCAGTTTCCTAGGGACAGAGCGTCAAGGTTCTTCCAACACTCCAAGACCAGCTTGGACTGTATTGTACGGCCCGCAAGTGTTTTTATTGCTGTCTGACTATCGGTATGAATAGTCAGTATCGGTATGAATAGACTATCGGTATGAATATACGCCTTCTTGAAGCTATGATTCAAGTTCTCCCAAACACAGTCATTAATAGCCATTACTTCAGCCTGGAATACTGTTGTATGCTGTCCTAGGGTAATAACTTTCATTAACCCCGGTCTCAGGCCGTACACCCCAACACCAGTGCCTGTCTTTGTCTGTATAACACACTATGTCTCCAGGTTTTTCCAACAAACGATCTCCCCCCCTCAAAGGTCAAATTAACAGCAAAGAGTCTAAATACTATGTGCTGTTTAACCATCTGATCCGTCCCCATTAACAAGATTGGGCCATTGATCTTGTCTGTGATTCTACCATGCCCAAAAGTAGAGGGCAGCCAGACACCACCACCCTGCAGCCTATAAGCTGCTTTACGTGCCTCCCCCATGACAAAAAGATCAATAAGGGGAAATCCAAGAATGACCTCCATGGCCGCCGTTGGTGCAGTGTGTATACAGCCACTGATACACAGGCAAGCCAACCTCTGCAACTTGGCCAGAGACTCTCTAGCTATCCTCTGCTCAACTTTAGTCTACCACACAACAGCACACCATAGTTCTAATGATCCCAGTATAGATATACTTCATCATTCCTGGTCTCAGTCCCAATGTTTAACCAACTATTCTTCTCACTGCCATTAAAGACTTATTAGCTTTCCCTATGATGCACCCCAGATGAGCATTCCAGGTTAACTTAGTGTCCAACACCAAGCCTAGATACTTCACGTCGTTTGCAACTGGAATTGTCTCCCCAAAGAGTTTAAGCCCTCCTAGATACGTGGTAATCATCTTCCTGGTAAATGGAACCAGAATAGTTTTCTGGGGTTAACCCACAGCTTCTCCTGGCAACACCAGGTCTCCACCAATGATAGGGCTCTCCTCATGAGATCTACCACTGTAGTTCTATGCCTCCCCTGGATTAATACCACTAAATTGTCGGCATATCCTTGAATATAGCAATACTCTCTGATGAGAGAAGATTCAGGAGTGAGATCACCACCAGGTTCCATAAGAGAGGGGACAAAACTTCCCCTAGCTGACAGCCCTTGACAACCTCCTGATTGGTAGGTATATTTACTGACATGTAGAGGAATCATGACCCCCTCTAACATAGCTATTTACCAATTTCTCTAATGTCTTCAGAAAGAATGAAGTCAGACTGATTGGCCTAAAAGCTTTAGGGTCAGCATAAGATGCTCGCTCCGGCTTAGGAATAAAAACTACACGGGCCGCTTTCCACCCCAGAGATACAAACCTAGTGGCTATGCTGGCCCAGTACAATCTGCACAGAATAAGAGCAATAGCCTCTCCTCCATGCTGCAAAAGTACCGGAAAAATACCATCAGGACCAGGTGACTTGAATGGGTGAAAGGTATTAATGGGCCATTCACCTTATCCAAGTCCACAACTTGGTTTGCGATTTTCCAATCTCCTCTACTAGGCTTCCTATAGGGAACATCAGACACTCACTCCCTTCCTATATCCCTGACCACAGAGTCAGGAAAGTGTTTCCTGTGTAGGACTTCCAGTGTCCTTTCCAGGTGTTGTATACACCCCATTAGGACCAACAAGAGAGGATCATAGGGTTCAAAGAGTCCAAGGATAGGACCTTGTGAAGTCGTACCCCCTGAGAAGTACGACTGACCTCCCCACAGAACTTCCTCTACGAGTCCTGTCTTGCCTTTTCTAAAGCCTTATTATACTCTGTCAGGGCACGCCTATAGGCCTCCCACTTACCGTATTAATGGCCCATCTCACCTTTCCAAGTCCACAACTTGGTTTGCGATTTTCCAATCTCCTCTACTAGGTTTCCTATAGGGAACATCAGACACTCACTCCCTTCCTATATCCCTGACCACAGAGTCAGGAAAGTGTTTCCTGTGTAGGACTTCCAGTGTCCTTTCCAGGTGTTGTATACACCCCATTAGGACCAACAAGAGAGGATCATAGGGTTCAAAGAGTCCAAGGATAGGACTTTGTGAAGTCGTACTGTAACGCAGTTCACCTGCTTACAGAGTCTAAGATGCTTTAAATCTCTTTAAGCGCACCTTCGACCCAGATACACTCTTTGGAGTGGGTTCTATTATATTAGAGCTGCAGTTTTTGGTTTAAATTTTCTTTATTTATTTAATTTAATATAAACATAAATCTTTGTATTGTTTTTTTTTCTTCTATTTCGTCACTGAACACTTTTCGTTATAACACTTTCTTCTATTTCGTTCGCTGAACACTGTTACCGCTGAACCCGGAAACTGCTGACTGTCTGGCGATCTGCGCTGAACTTCTCGAGCGGAAGAGTAGCTCACACCACACGTCGTTGCTTAACTCTTGACCCTGAACTCGCATAGACCTGGTCGGCTCAACTTGCTGTTCTTCGGAACCGGAAGTCGACAGTCTGATGTGGCGTTACGGCATGGAGATAGGAGAGGAACTGAATAGGTTATCGGTTCAACACGCCGGTATAACTCCAAGGAAGGAATGACTATCGACTCAGCACGCCGGTATAGTCCACGGATGTACGGTCGGCTCAACACGCCGGTACCGCACTAGGATAGGTCGATCGGTGGGTAGAGTTCGGGCTAGAGTAGGTTATCGGCTCAGCACGCCGGTATAACCCCAAGGAAGGAATGACTATCGGCTCAACACGCCGGTATAGTCCACGGATGTGCAGTCGGCTCAACACGCCGGTACCGCACTAGGATAGGTCGGTAGGTGGGTAGAGTTCGGGTCGGAGGAGGCTATCGGCTCAGCACGCCGGTATAACCCCAAGGAAGGAACGACTATCGGCTCAGCACGCCGGTATAGTCCACGGATGTGCAGTCGGCTCAACACGCCGGTACCGCACTAGGATAGGTCGGTAGGTGGGTAGAGTTCGGGTCGGAGGAGGCTATCGGCTCAGCACGCCGGTATAACCCCAAGGAAGGAATGACTATCGGCTCAGCACGCCGGTATAGTCCACGGATGTGCAGTCGGCTCAACACGCCGGTACCGCACTAGGATAGGTCGGTAGGTGGGTAGAGTTCGGGTCGGAGGAGGCTATCGGCTCAGCACGCCGGTATAACCCCAAGGAAGGAACGACTATCGGCTCAGCACGCCGGTATAGTCCACGGATGTGCAGTCGGCTCAACACGCCGGTACCGCACTAGGATAGGTCGGTAGGTGGGTAGAGTTCGGGTCGGAGGAGGCTATCGGCTCAGCACGCCGGTATAACCCCAAGGAAGGAATGACTATCGGCTCAGCACGCCGGTATAGTCCACGGATGTGCAGTCGGCTCAACACGCCGGTACCGCACTAGGATAGGTCGGTAGGTGGGTAGAGTTCGGGTCGGAGGAGGCTATCGGCTCAGCACGCCGGTATAACCCCAAGGAAGGAACGACTATCGGCTCAGCACGCCGGTATAGTCCACGGATGTGCAGTCGGCTCAACACGCCGGTACCGCACTAGGATAGGTCGGTAGAGTTCGGGTCGGAGGAGGCTATCGGCTCAGCACGCCGGTATAACCCCAAGGAAGGAATGACTATCGGCTCAGCACGCCGGTATAGTCCACGGATGTGCAGTCGGCTCAACACGCCGGTACCGCACTAGGATGGGTCGGCAGGTGGGTAGAGTTCGGGTCGGAGGAGGCTATCGGCTCAGCACGCCGGTATAACCCCAAGGAAGGAATGACTATCGGCTCAGCACGCCGGTATAGTCCACGGATGTGCAGTCGGCTCAACACGCCGGGTACCGCTAGGATAGGATAGGTCGGTAGAGTTCGGGTCGGAGGAGGCTATCGGCTCAGCACGCCGGTATAACCCCAAGGAAGGAATGACTATCGGCTCAGCACGCCGGTATAGTCCACGGATGTGCAGTCGGCTCAACACGCCGGTACCGCACTAGGATGGGTCGGCAGGTGGGTAGAGTTCGGGTCGGAGGAGGCTATCGGCTCAGCACGCCGGTATAACCCCAAGGAAGGAATGACTATCGGCTCAGCACGCCGGTATAGTCCACGGATGTGCAGTCGGCTCAACACGCCGGTACCGCACTAGGATGGGTCGGCAGGTGGGTAGAGTTCGGGTCGGAGGAGGCTATCGGCTCAGCACGCCGGTATAACCCCAAGGAAGGAATGACTATCGGCTCAGCACGCCGGTATAGTCCACGGATGTGCAGTCGGCTCAACACGCCGGTACCGCACTAGGATGGGTCGGCAGGTGGGTAGAGTTCGGGTCGGAGGAGGCTATCGGCTCAGCACGCCGGTATAACCCCAAGGAAGGAATGACTATCGGCTCAGCACGCCGGTATAGTCCACGGATGTGCAGTCGGCTCAACACGCCGGTACCGCACTAGGATGGGTCGGCAGGTGGGTAGAGTTCGGGTCGGAGGAGGCTATCGGCTCAGCACGCCGGTATAACCCCAAGGAAGGAATGACTATCGGCTCAACACGCCGGTATAGTCCACGGATGTGCAGTCGGCTCAACACGCCGGTACCGCACTAGGATGGGTCGGCAGGTGGGTAGAGTTCGGGTCGGAGGAGGCTATCGGCTCAGCACGCCGGTATAACCCCAAGGAAGGAATGACTATCGGCTCAACACGCCGGTACCGCACTAGGATGGGTAGGTAGGGAGGGTTTGGGCTGGAGGAGCCCAACTGCCTTCTGGAGCGCTGTGCAGCTGCTTATATACCCTGGTTCTGTTGGTGGGGTATTGCGGCTGATAGTGGGGTAAGATGTTATCTTGTTTATTTAGGACATATCTGTACATTAGAGATTATCAAGTTTGTTCACTTAGCTTATCTCAACTTAATTAAATTAGGATTTAAATCACTTCATTACATCCCCTCCTTTCTTCGGGGAATAAAGAAAACCATGAAAAAGAAAAGAGTCTTTCTAACTAAAAATATCCTTTTTTTATAAAAAAGTAAATTCCTGTATTATGCACTTTTTACAAAACATTACTGTTATTATTATTCTGTTGCCTGCCAGAATCGGGTCACTTTCCCGTCTTGTCTTAGTCTATATTTTCGTCTTGGTTTCTTCCGAACTACTGCTATATCCTGAACCTGGTTTGTGTATGTTGTCTCTTCATTATTGTCTCGTAAGTCTTTGTCGGTCTGGATTTCCAAAATCTCCTCTTTCCGGTGCTGTTGCCTGTCTTGCTGTTGATCGCATCTGGAAGGTGATTCTAGTAGTAGACTTTCTTGTGATAGTGTCAATTCTTCTGGTGTTGATACTGTAGAAAGTAATGCTATGGAGTGCGCTGGAGAAGGTGGTTGATCCAACTGGACTGTTGGCTTCCATATTTCTCCAGAAGCTGAAATTTTTGTTGTCACCAGTAATGAAGAGGTCTGATCTCGGCCTCTTTGTTTCTTTGTAGGTGTTTTTACTTCTGGCTTTCCTGGCCTAAGTGGGTCATGATTGATTATTTTCCTGCTGGACGCTGTTGGTCAAACTTAAACTTTTGACATGTTTTACAACGGCGAACGAATCTTGCTGTATCTCTAAACATTCCTGGCCAATAATAATATCTGGCGATTCGGTCATAAGTTTTATTATCCCCATATGACCGGCTGTCGGGATGCTGTGATTTTCTATCATAACATCATATCTTTGTACTTTTGGTACGCACATTTTCCAAGCGGAAGTTGTGTTTTCATTGTTATGTCCCACGTTATTCCACACGTGTTTCATTAGTTTATCCTCCACAATTCTGAAATTTTCGTATTTGCTCGGATCTGTCTTTACTTTTGTCCACATTTTGTCGTACCAGCCCCCTTCTTCCATTTGTTTAATCCCGGCTATTGTTTCCGAGTCTTGACTCACTGGATTTCTTGAATAATATCTTTGTTTTATTGGTACTGCTGCGGGTTTTAGCTTTAATTTATGTTCTACTATACTCGTAGTGTTCCTAAAACCGGAAAACTTTGGTATTTCTTCCTCGGGAAATCGCTGTATTTTGCATTCTTCTGATGCTGTTAGTGGTTTTATAGTTGGAAGAGCACTCTTCGTCACTGGTTGTCTGCTACTGCATTTATTTTCACTGACTGTCTTCTTTAAGTTGGTCCATGTAACCGTTTTTGTATTAAAATGGACTGTAATTCCCCATTTTGTCATCATATCAATTCCAAGAACTATTTCTGAGCTAAGTCCAGGTAGTACCAATGCGGTTATTGTTTTCTGATTTCCATCAATTACACACGGTAATTCATATTCTTTAGTTATAGGCACTATTGATCCATCCGCTAATTGAGCTACTTGCTGCACCGCTTTCGCTTTCATTTGGTCTTGTTGCAGTTTGTTGCTGGCTTGTTGGCTAATGTAGGTCTTACAAGCTCCGGAATCCAATAATGCCTTGAATGTGTGATTTTGTATCTTGATGCGAAGAAACATTCTATTCTCTTCATCAATGTAATTTTCTGTCTTCTGAATCTTTAATTTTGGGGACCTTTCCTGAGTCGGACTTCGATTGTCCCATTTTCTCGACGTCCTTCGGTAGTTTCCCGCTTGTAAACATTTACATGTCATGGTCTTTCCGTTCATCCTGCAGAATCTGCATCTGTCCTTTTTCGGTTGTAAGCAATTACTTGCAAAATGACCGAACTCATAACAATTCCAACACGGAATTCGTTCATTCTCTGTGTGATACTTCTTATATGTCTGCCTGTTGGCAATTTTCGAGTCGTGATCCTGATACTGAATCTGCTGGTTTGTAATCGTTGATAAGACCTTGACCGGAAGTTTCCTTTGGCTTGCTGGCTGGTATGATACCTCAGGAAAATAAGACTGAGCAGCGTTTTTAGGAGGTTTGTAGGAATCTATAGTTTGCTTGATGTCTTCATACTCACTTGCTGCCTGTCTCAATTCTGCCAAACTGCTTATGTTGCTACGGAGTCCATATAACTTATATTCTGGCAGCATGTTCCGATAAATTCGTTGGTATTCTTGTTGTTGACTGTAACCTCCATGTCGCCGTATTAAAGTCTGTATAGCCACTACGTAGTCTTTAAACAATTCCTTCTCACCCTGCGTTCGGTTTTGGATTTCGAGGTCCAAATTTTCTCTATACTGATACGGTAGGTATTGAAATTCAAAATCTCTCATAAACTGTTTCCATGAAGTCCACCAGTTTTTTGTATTTCGGTACCATAAAAGAGCCTTCCCCTTCAATAACTCTGGTAATGATTGCAGAAGTTGCTCTTCATTCACATTGTATGCGGTCTTAAACTCCGATAATCTTTCCAAAAACAGGATCACGTCTTTTCCTCCATCATAATGTAGGTTCCATTTTCTGACCAAAGAACAAATAGACCCGTTGTCGGCTATTCCTGAGGCGACATAAGATACTTGTTTTGTCACTAACTGTTCTTCTGCGGTTTCTGTCTGATTCATTATGTCTTCTTTGAAACCACCTCTTAGGAAGCAAACCAGTCTTCTTCGGTAATCCTTCACACTACCTTCGGTTTTTAACTTAAATTTCCTGAGTTCTTCTGTTAATTCTGCCTTGTTTAGTTTATAAACCCATCCAACACGTATGTCTGTACTTGTAGGGTCTTCCTCAGTTCCATCTTCATTTATAGGCGGAGGTAGTCCTGACTCCACGTCGTCCAACTTTTTCGAACTAGCCATCCTGTAGAACTGTGTGGCCAGTCTTCACTCTCAATCTATGGGGTTTTTTTTTTTCTTTTCTTGTTCCTTGTCTTCTGTTTTGTATACGGTTTTCCACTGATTTTCAAATAACTGTTCTCTGACAACGGTCCCTGTTCGGGCGCCAATTTCTACTGTAACGCAGTTCACCTGCTTACAGAGTCTAAGATGCTTTAAATCTCTTTAAGCGCACCTTCGACCCAGATACACTCTTTGGAGTGGGTTCTATTATATTAGAGCTGCAGTTTTTGGTTTAAATTTTCTTTATTTATTTAATTTAATATAAACATAAATCTTTGTATTGTTTTTTTCTTCTATTTCGTCACTGAACACTTTTCGTTATAACACTTTCTTCTATTTCGTTCGCTGAACACTGTTACCGCTGAACCCGGAAACTGCTGACTGTCTGGCGATCTGCGCTGAACTTCTCGAGCGGAAGAGTAGCTCACACCACACGTCGTTGCTTAACTCTTGACCCTGAACTCGCATAGACCTGGTCGGCTCAACTTGCTGTTCTTCGGAACCGGAAGTCGACAGTCTGATGTGGCGTTACGGCATGGAGATAGGAGAGGAACTGAATAGGTTATCGGTTCAACACGCCGGTATAACTCCAAGGAAGGAATGACTATCGACTCAGCACGCCGGTATAGTCCACGGATGTACGGTCGGCTCAACACGCCGGTACCGCACTAGGATAGGTCGATCGGTGGGTAGAGTTCGGGCTAGAGTAGGTTATCGGCTCAGCACGCCGGTATAACCCCAAGGAAGGAATGACTATCGGCTCAACACGCCGGTATAGTCCACGGATGTGCAGTCGGCTCAACACGCCGGTACCGCACTAGGATAGGTCGGTAGGTGGGTAGAGTTCGGGTCGGAGGAGGCTATCGGCTCAGCACGCCGGTATAACCCCAAGGAAGGAACGACTATCGGCTCAGCACGCCGGTATAGTCCACGGATGTGCAGTCGGCTCAACACGCCGGTACCGCACTAGGATAGGTCGGTAGGTGGGTAGAGTTCGGGTCGGAGGAGGCTATCGGCTCAGCACGCCGGTATAACCCCAAGGAAGGAATGACTATCGGCTCAGCACGCCGGTATAGTCCACGGATGTGCAGTCGGCTCAACACGCCGGTACCGCACTAGGATAGGTCGGTAGGTGGGTAGAGTTCGGGTCGGAGGAGGCTATCGGCTCAGCACGCCGGTATAACCCCAAGGAAGGAACGACTATCGGCTCAGCACGCCGGTATAGTCCACGGATGTGCAGTCGGCTCAACACGCCGGTACCGCACTAGGATAGGTCGGTAGGTGGGTAGAGTTCGGGTCGGAGGAGGCTATCGGCTCAGCACGCCGGTATAACCCCAAGGAAGGAATGACTATCGGCTCAGCACGCCGGTATAGTCCACGGATGTGCAGTCGGCTCAACACGCCGGTACCGCACTAGGATAGGTCGGTAGGTGGGTAGAGTTCGGGTCGGAGGAGGCTATCGGCTCAGCACGCCGGTATAACCCCAAGGAAGGAACGACTATCGGCTCAGCACGCCGGTATAGTCCACGGATGTGCAGTCGGCTCAACACGCCGGTACCGCACTAGGATAGGTCGGTAGAGTTCGGGTCGGAGGAGGCTATCGGCTCAGCACGCCGGTATAACCCCAAGGAAGGAATGACTATCGGCTCAGCACGCCGGTATAGTCCACGGATGTGCAGTCGGCTCAACACGCCGGTACCGCACTAGGATGGGTCGGCAGGTGGGTAGAGTTCGGGTCGGAGGAGGCTATCGGCTCAGCACGCCGGTATAACCCCAAGGAAGGAATGACTATCGGCTCAGCACGCCGGTATAGTCCACGGATGTGCAGTCGGCTCAACACGCCGGTACCGCACTAGGATAGGTCGGTAGAGTTCGGGTCGGAGGAGGCTATCGGCTCAGCACGCCGGTATAACCCCAAGGAAGGAATGACTATCGGCTCAGCACGCCGGTATAGTCCACGGATGTGCAGTCGGCTCAACACGCCGGTACCGCACTAGGATGGGTCGGCAGGTGGGTAGAGTTCGGGTCGGAGGAGGCTATCGGCTCAGCACGCCGGTATAACCCCAAGGAAGGAATGACTATCGGCTCAGCACGCCGGTATAGTCCACGGATGTGCAGTCGGCTCAACACGCCGGTACCGCACTAGGATGGGTCGGCAGGTGGGTAGAGTTCGGGTCGGAGGAGGCTATCGGCTCAGCACGCCGGTATAACCCCAAGGAAGGAATGACTATCGGCTCAGCACGCCGGTATAGTCCACGGATGTGCAGTCGGCTCAACACGCCGGTACCGCACTAGGATGGGTCGGCAGGTGGGTAGAGTTCGGGTCGGAGGAGGCTATCGGCTCAGCACGCCGGTATAACCCCAAGGAAGGAATGACTATCGGCTCAGCACGCCGGTATAGTCCACGGATGTGCAGTCGGCTCAACACGCCGGTACCGCACTAGGATGGGTCGGCAGGTGGGTAGAGTTCGGGTCGGAGGAGGCTATCGGCTCAGCACGCCGGTATAACCCCAAGGAAGGAATGACTATCGGCTCAACACGCCGGTATAGTCCACGGATGTGCAGTCGGCTCAACACGCCGGTACCGCACTAGGATGGGTCGGCAGGTGGGTAGAGTTCGGGTCGGAGGAGGCTATCGGCTCAGCACGCCGGTATAACCCCAAGGAAGGAATGACTATCGGCTCAACACGCCGGTACCGCACTAGGATGGGTAGGTAGGGAGGGTTTGGGCTGGAGGAGCCCAACTGCCTTCTGGAGCGCTGTGCAGCTGCTTATATACCCTGGTTCTGTTGGTGGGGTATTGCGGCTGATAGTGGGGTAAGATGTTATCTTGTTTATTTAGGACATATCTGTACATTAGAGATTATCAAGTTTGTTCACTTAGCTTATCTCAACTTAATTAAATTAGGATTTAAATCACTTCATTACAGTACCCCCTGAGAAGTACGACTGACCTCCCTACAGAACTTCCTCTACGAGTCCTGTCTTGCCCTTTCTAAAGCCTTATTATACTCTGTCAGGGCACGCCTATAGGCCTCCCACTTACCGTAGCGCTTGGCCGCACTGAACAGCCTTCTTACCTGTCCCCTTATCTCAGAAAGTGCCTGGGTCAACCATTAAGTATTAACCCCAGCAGCCTTTTTCGTAAGGGAGCAATTCTCATGAAAAGAGTTCATAACTACTTCCGCCAATCTTCCAGCTGCGTACTCCAATTCATGCGAATTACTTATTGGCCTCCTAAGATCCCTAAGGTCAGCCCTAAGCCCAGACTAGCAGCACTGTTTCTTGATTTATTTACCAAAAAACGATGAGAAAAATCTGACCCAGGGTATAATAATTATTTTTTCACAAAAGTAATCAAAGTAAATTTATTAATACAACAGATGTCTTATGAATTGAACTATAATTTTGTCTTATGAATTGAATTATAATTTATAATTAAAAGTTATATTACATTTCTTTCATAAAATAAGTGCCTGTTGAATCACAACTTTAAAATTTTCATACATTTTAAAGGGCCTGTGTCATGTTGCTCATTGTTTTGGCTCCCATGTAGCACAGAGTAAAATTCCATTACTTCCAAATCAACATCTTCACACCACAGTTCTTCATCAACCATGTCAATTGGATCTGGAGTATCTACCTTTTCACACTATTGTCTAAAATGATTGGTACTGTATTCTCATAAAACTGCCATTGCAATATTTACATAGTAAAAAAAAAACAATTCAGAGCTTTCCGACATCCACATGTATTTATACAACCTGTTTTTAAAGTACAGTACATAAAATGAATTGAAGGAGGGACTATAGTGCTGAATTTTTCACAGCTTTCTTAGGGAAGAAGTCTAATGGAGTGTGCATCTATCCCCATTTAACACAGTATTTTTTGTTTCCCATCCATGTTTGAATCCAGTTATAACTCCTCAAGGCATGCAGTTGAGCAGTATCTGTAGTTGGTGGTAATCTAGCGAAGTCAAATTTAGTTTTAGCTGCAGCCTTTAACAAATATTTCATACCATAGTTCATCAAGGTTTTGAGTTGATGGATCTCCCCCACTTGCTTTATATAAATCAAAACAAATATTTTCCCTACTTCTGCTACTTGCTCTGTTATTGCTTGATGGTCCGTAAACATGGCTGGGAAATGAAAGAAACCCTGTAAATGGATTTGGATGCACATGCCATTATTCCTCTTCCCTAAGTAAGCTGAGAAGAATCAAATACCAGAGTTCCTCCTTCAATGCATTTCATATACATGCAAAAAATATTGCATGACTGTATGTGGATGCAGGTAAGCAGGGGTGCACTGTCCTTTACTATGCAATCATTGCAGTGTGAAGATGTTGAAATGAAAGAAGGGAATATTCTCTGGAAGTCTGGAACAAGATTGTAATGGCTCTCTGCAACACAGAAGTCAAAACAATGCACAGGCTCTATAAACATATGAAAATGAAGTTACGTTTCAACAGACACTTTTTTCATGATCATTTAATTATAAATTATAGTCAAATTCATAAAACATCTGTCATATTAATACATTTTTCAATGATTATTTTTATTACAAAAATCTTGTACCCTAGGTCGGATTTTTATATTGTTTTTTGGTAAATAAATATTTTTTTTTTTTTTTTTGGTGTTTAACGTCCGACTATTGTGCACACTTGGGCTAATGCAGACGGTGGGATGATTTATAGCGTATGAAAATGCCAAGCCCTCGCTGGGAATCGAACCCGGATCCTCGGGGTGAAAGCCTAGTACGCTATCCACTAGACCACCGAGGCGGCTTGGTAAATAAATAAACAAAACAAACAGTGTTGCTAGTCTGGTGGAATTTATTAGAAACATCGTTTTTTTCATGTCACACTTCTATTTGCCCATCAGCTGATGCTTTATTCCACTTTTGTTTCTTATTATTTACAAACAGATTTATATAAAAACTTGAATTTGACTATAAGTAAAACTATAAAGTAAGCAAACGCTTTAAAAAAATTATTGTTTTCATAATTATGACACACCAATGTGATTTAATCATAGATCATGCACATCATCTACAACAGTTATTGCCCCAATGCCTGGGGTTTCTGAAACATTTATTCCTGACACTTTTTTCATAAAATTTATATAATTTAACTACAATTATTTATCATTTTATTTATTTGAATGATTTACTTTGAACTTTTTTTGGAATAAATATATTGCTTTTGTCAAAATTCAGTTATTAAGCGTGTTCCACAAAAATATTAAAAATACTGTTTCTAAGAGTTTAAACGAGCTATCAGAACCAGGTTGGTCTTATTTACCTCTACTATAGATGTTATATCAAAATTTGGCATATGATTCACCATTTACTTGCTACTGAGCAAAAACCAACAAAAACATCTGTACTTTTCACAGTTCTGAGAATAACTGTGAAAATTTAAAACACCTATTTTGGGAAGTATTAGAGCTAGAAAGTTCATTTTGGTCTCAATTTGCAGAAAATTTATTCCAGTTTAAAAAAGGTATTAACATTTTTTTGTCAGACCAATACTTTAGAAGCTTTTTTGGAAAAATAAGGCCAAGTCTGGAAATTTAGTGCTTTTTTAACATGCAGTGCTTGTGGTGGAGGGAAATTTGAAAACTTGGATTTTTCAACAGTGTATTATCTCACAAATATATTAAAAAAATTGGAACTACCCTAATTAATGTAACCATTTATGACAGTTTCACAGGACTAAATCAAGGATAGCAAAAAATAATTAAATTTATTAACAATAAGAACTTTTTACGACACCACACAATTAACAATTAAGATTTAAGCATTGCCAAATTTCACAGTGTGTTATATAAATGGCAATATTCGTAGTAATACAAACCAATTTTTAAAAATTAACATTGGATACACAAAATAAATGAGCAATCGATACACAAAAATAAAATTTGACAAACATTTATTTCGGTTAAACAAGCAATTACCCAGAAAAATCTACACGCCCATTTCAAAATGGAAAAATGGCAAGCCTTAAACGTATAAGTTTTTGATTGTATACTTGTTTCAAAATCTGAGTTTGATTTCATTCAAAAAAAGTTTTAAGATAAAAAAACCTATAAAATAATTAAGAATTTGAATGCCTGTCATTCAGAAACACATGAATCCATTCTGAAACAAATTAAAATGGACCAAACTGTAAATGCCAATTGGCAACATACATGTTTGTGCGTGTGCATACACACACACACACACACACACACACACACACACACACACACACACACACACACACACACACACACACACACACACACACAGACAAATTTTAAACAAAATGGAACCACTCTGCTCAAAAACTATAATTTCATTTTATACTGTCAAAGTCTTTGATTCTAATAAATTATGTCACTGGCAACAATAACAGGAATCTCTTTGGAATCAAATAAAAGAGCTAGTTTTGAATTCACCATTTCTGTAAGCAGTTGTTTTACTGCCACATTGAGTCAAGTGAGTATTTTTATCTACAAAGCAGGTCGAATCTTCAGCTGCTATGGTCTGAAATCATAGCTGCCACTTGATAAAATCCATTGTGGTTGGCTGTAGAACTTTATTTGGAATATCTTTTTATGGAAATATGGAGTCGTTTAATTTAAATTCAGACTTTCACACTTGCCAGAGTAATTATGTCTGAACTTTACACTACCACCACCTAACTTTGTGGAAAAAGTGAATTCAAGCAATGGGAATAAAGCTTTATAATCTAGTACCAGATCCAATTTTGTAAAAATAATCTCTGTTACAATGTTCAGAAGGAGAATGAAGTCCATGCTGCTTCTGAAATTGTTTATTCAGTAAATAATAATGTATTCCAGCCATGAGATATCAAGAGTTAGAGTTGCTTGGCATTGTTATTACTGTATGTATTTAAAATTGTTGATATTAACAGATGAGTAAAAATTGTACTAATTATAAATGTTTTGATGTTTTAGGGGGAAAACAGGAATTAGGTTCTAACTAAATGTTATGACTGTATTTTTTTAATTTTTATTTTATTTATTTTTGTATATTATTGCATCTTTTTACTTTCTATTCTTGATCTGCCTTATGTAAATGCATTATTTGATGAAAAGCATTATAATTTTTAAAAATTTAAATATAAATATGTCTTCACTATTGTTAGTAGCACTCATGAATGTCCACAGAAGACAAAAAAGCACTAATGGATCAGTGGTCTTTACCATCTATTGTTTATATAAAAGGAACCTTAGACAGTTATTGGTATAATTTTCCAAGCTGAGAACATTACATGCAGTACCACGAAATAGAGAAAGAGAGACCTTAAAAGTGTAGACATTCTTATTCACTTTGATAGTCAAACAGCTATCAAGGCCTTCAAAATCTCATCCAGACTGGCATTGGATTCTCTCTACTCCTTTTTGATCTAATGATCTGCCAACATGGTGCACTGGAAGATTAAGAAAGTCGACTTGTTAGCAAAAGAGTGTATTGCAACTAGCCATGTAGGATCAATCAATGGCAAGAAGTGTAATTATGAAATGGGTCAGGAAATAACACACTAATTGATATGTTCATTTCCTCCATATAACAAAATATGTCTCCTTTTGAAACCAGCCATTGTAATGAAAAGAATATTAATATAATTCAATTCAACAAGACCAGTAGCGTGTGGACACTTGCAGAATATCTACTTAATGTTATGTTGAC
Organism: Callitettix versicolor; assembly: GCA_022606455.1. Lineage (NCBI taxonomy): Eukaryota > Metazoa > Arthropoda > Insecta > Hemiptera > Cercopidae > Callitettix > Callitettix versicolor. Next base: position 48,392,952 of record CM040183.1, read on the forward strand.
TCTGTAAGCAGAATCACTGATACTTAGCTTTTATAAAACATTTAGGTATGTTTTGTATTTCAGAGTCATATGCCCACAAATTTTTCATTCAGAATGTTTTCTATCCCCTGGCTGTAACCCCTGCAACATGGAGGGAATTTATTTACAACACTGGTAGGTGCTGCCTAACCCAGCATCTTTTTTACCATAAATTTAAATGTTTATGGGCATGTTTGAGTTTTTTACAATACTTAGAATTTTTTAGGATATTTATGTTTTATAAAATTTATAAATTTTTAATATTTTTAAAAATTACGTACTTTCCACGTTAACAGTCATTACAAGGTTATAACTTTCATGCAATACAACTTGCATGAAATAACTGTTTTTTTAGGTTAGGGTAATTAAAAAAAATAAAATAAAACAATGTTTTTATTGTTAATTATACACACTAAATAAATCGTTTTTGTGATAAAACATGTTAACAATTTCGCACCGTAGTAATTGTTAGATTATGGAAATTTTTTCAATTTTGTTCAAACATTCTGTACCTTCCTTACTTTTATACTTTGCATTAATACTTATGGGCATTAAATAGTGTTTTATCTCAAAAATTAAGGAAATTATTAAAACCCTGGAAAGTTCATACATTTGCCTTTAAGTTAAGGTTTACACCAAATATTATTTACATTCCATAATTTTCATTTAATAATTGTTTTACCAACTTATAAAAATAAAGCTATGTGTTATAATTTACTTGGCCTAAAAGGAACTCATAACTTATTACCTGGCCTGTAATGCCTGTTATTAGAGCAGTTTTTTCATCTCCTGATGCTGAAGCCATTGTAAAAAGGAAAAAAATGGGAAAGCTTATGCAGAAAATGATTTTAATATATATCTACGTATGCTTCTTTTTTAATTTATCACTGAAACAACCGCCACATCATATCCTCGTTACTGAGCTACTGTAACTGTTAAAATAGTAATACTTATCTAAACGATCTTCACTCATTGACAGTTACCGGTATTAGCCTATACAACAATATCAACTTTGCACAATGCCACAATTTGATTGCGCCAACGTAGATAAGGTTATCTACGTACAAAAAAATCTAACGTACGACAATAAACTATTATTGATATTTTATAAACTCATAAGGATGTAAGTCATAGTACTAACAATAAATAACTATGCTAAATTAATAAAAATAAAGTAAAAAAAATGACCGGTAACATAAAATTTTAAAAAAATCACTAACATAAGAGCTTTTAACCTATAAGCAAAATACAAAAATATAAATAATTATTTACAATTGAAAATGATCTGCTGTTGCCAATGCCTATACAATATAATGTAGTGTATAATATAATTATACAAGTATATTAAAATTACACCTTCACAGAGAAATTACCGAATGACAGAAAGTTATACTAAAATTTATTCTTGTTTAATTATTTGTTAAGTAAATAATAATAATAATAATTTATTGTTATAAAAATATTACAAGTTCTGTTATAAAAATGAATTGCATTTAATCTAATTATGTATTAATTATTTGGTGTGTATACAAAAATTAATATCAGTGTTGGTGTTCTGAAAATTACCAATATCAGTATCAGCTGTTATGTTGACAACAGATAACTACATTCGTGTATACTGTTTTGAAATGTATTTATAATCCATATCATTGACTGAGAATTTGATATACAGTATTTAAATATTGAAAGTAGGTTTGTTTCAAGGTATTTTTTTCTGATAATTTAGTATTCAGCGTATATATGTCAAATGGGGAAGAAAAAGGATACATCTAGATCAACACTTATGAAGGAGGTATGTTATGTAAAGTATAAAAAAAGTAAATATACTCTGAATTTTCAATAAAATAAAACATTGTAAAAAGAAGGGGTACATTTGTACTATTTTTGAAAAAAGTTAACTTACAATTTACTGACAAAGACAGATACTACAAAGAAGACTACCACAAGAAAAGACAATGCTAGGCATGTACTCAGAATAAATATTTCTTTCTTAGAAGTAGTATGGATGATAAATTGTAATTTTGTTTCTCATCAGACTATAATTACAGCATCTTAGTAGTATGTGGTAAATATGCAGTGTAAGTTGTCCTTGATTTTTCGGTAATTTTATTAAAAAACACTATTACATGCCCAAAAGCAATAATCCAAAATATTAAAGCATGGAAAGCATGAGAAGTACAATAAAAATCGAAAGTAAAAGTGACATAACCTTAAAATTGCTACCATGCGAAAGTAGGTACCGTGTTTCTGATCGTTAAAACAATAAAAAACCTACTTTTTTAAAAAAAATTACTCAAAACCAAACTGACATGGTTGTTAGATGGGTAACTTAACAAACATGGTTGTGGGTGATAAAAACACCTTTATTAAAAATAAAATACCAAAACCTAAATGACTTGGTTGTTGCTTGGTCAACCTAACTAACACGGTTGATGGGTGATAAAAACATCTTTATTTTTTTAAAGAATACTACATAACCTAACTGACACGGTTTTTGCGTGAAAAAACAGTTATTTAAAAGAAATAATACTCGATAACCTGACTAATACAGTGTTGGATGAAAAAGCAATTTAATTGAACTAGTGGTTATCGTATAAGTAGTGTGTTTTCATCGCTAAAACGATAAAAAAACTTTATTTTTTAAAAAATACTTAACATAATTGACACAGTTGTTAGGTGGTGAACCTAAGGAAAAAAGAGGCAAATCACAAAATTCACAAATAACGGACATCATTTTAACAATGTTTTCATTATGAGAATGAACCAACAAAAAAATGAATTAACCTTAACATTTAGTAATGGCTGTCAGAATGTTTAATGCACATGAGCAGGAGGTACATGTAATTAATAATAATATGCATGACCACAGTGCAATGTAAGCGTAATGATGCCACAATATAGTTCCTGAAAAAACAGCCTAAAATCGTAAGTAATCTTTAAAAAAATTATCTTCCATGGGTGAAGAGTAGATTAAAGTTCCACCAAAATACATAGATTTCAAACAATTGAATTTTCTATTAATACAATAATGAAATAAATAAAACACATTTATTTTTTATTAGCAAATTTCTATTGAAAAAATGAGCTATTGAAGTAGTTATTATGATGAGACCCAGGAAATTGAAATGAGCACCAAACCTATCCTCTAGATCACTTTTTGAGGGTTTTTGTATACGTGTGTTAACACACTCACATTCACAATTTTGGTCTGATTTGGTTAAAACTTGGCACTATAGTTTGGACAAGTTTGTTAACAACATTTGTTCAACATTTTCAAAATGGAAGCCGTTTAAAATCTAAAAACTGAATATTTAAAAAAAATTATATTATAATCAGCATTAAAAAGTGCATAAATTATAATTTAGAATTTTCAAAAATCCATTGAAATATAGATGAAGAGAAGGTAACTAAATTAATTTAATATGAGTGGTCCTGTTCCTAACACTGTAATTATGTATATTAATCCAGCATCTTTAGTCAGTAAGATGCTGATACATTACTACCACTAGTACATTACTACTTCATTTTTAAAGTTAAGATTTGAATAAAAGGGGTTATGTGTAAGAGTAAAGAGTACTATTAAATTACTTTAATAAGTATGGCTAAGTTCTCAAGACTCAAATGATATATATATATATATATATATATATATATATATATATATATATATATATATATATATATATATATATATATATATATGTGTGTGTGTGTGTGTGTGTGTGTGTGTGTGTGTGTGTGTGTGTGTGTGTGTGTGTGTGTGTGTGTGTGTGTGTGTGTGTGTGTGTGTGTGTGTGTGTGTGTGTGTGTATCCAAGATAGGTTGTCTTAATTGGTACTAGTACTTTTTTAAGTTTTGGATTAATTTGAATTAAACAGGTTTTATGTAGTAGTGAAAGGGGTACTAAATAGATAACTATATTACAGTATTCATTTTAAATCTGTAGATACCAAATATAATGAAAACATATAAAGTTGTTTTTCATGTAGGCCTTTTTTTTTCTTCTGGCCCTCTCTTACAAATATTTGACGATATTGGCAGATATAATGTGACAGTAGATGTCATTGCTCCACCTTAAAATAAAAGCGAGATTTTTTAAATTTCAATATTTTAACTTCCAAATAGGTTTTTCTATATTATTGAGTTTCTTGACCTGTAAGCTAGTACTTTGTTGGATATTTTATGAAATTTTAACTTTTGTAAATTAAACTTTGACTTTTCAATCTTTTTTTCTAGATTAAAGACACTGAAGATGACATTTCATCATATTTTGAAAGAGTAGATGCTATCAAGAAACAATTGAAAACAAATTATATTCTTGAAGAGCAAAGGTGATATTTTATAATATAAAATGAGTATTCACATGTTTATAGTATCCTGAATAAATAATGGTATTAATATTTTCTTTGAAGAATGTGATAACTGGTGATTAACAAAACCAGATTTAAGAATAAGTATCATTAGAAAAACATTGATGTTAGCATTGTTAAAAATGTATTGATATCACTAAAACATAGAACACTACACACACACACACACACACACACACACACACACACACACACACACACACACACGCACGCGCACGCACACACACACACACACACACACACACACACACACACACACACACACACATTGCTGTGAAAGGTGGATGTTTTTAGGAAAATGTCTTTGTAATATTACACTGAAGTTACAATTGAGTGTTACTGACTAAGTATTATTTTATTACTTTATAGTACATTTTCTATGCCTAAGTGCCTATATATTCCTTTTTCCTATTATGGCTTGTAAAATGATAAATTTATTTTCTACATTATTATAATTACAAATAATAATAAAAAAACAACAAATGATAAACACTAAACAAAGATTAAAATTTAATAAACTAATTCAAGTTAACAAAATGTATTATTTATTATTTCCAATAGCTGAAATAACCATACACTTGAATATTGTTACTTCTTTCGATTCAAGGATTTTCTGACATGATTTACATATCAAAACAAAACCAAAACAATAACATAATATATTATGAAATCAATTAACTATTTCTATAAACAATAACATTTTATTTTATTTATTTATTGGCTTTATACATACATATCTCTCCATAAGGAGTTACATATATCCCGAAGAGAGAGGAAATGCCTCTTTGTGCTCAGGAGCCATTGCTTAAAACCTAATAACCAAACAACAAAACTTAAAAAAAAAGAAAACAAAAATCTGGTATACATTTACACTAAAGTAAACGCCCGGTTCACAATTTAAATGCGTTCATGGTTTGCTTATAAATTATACTTAAAGTATTTCAAAATTATTTTCTTTTTTGTCTTGTCAGACAATTTTAGATAATTAGGTAATAGATTAAAATATTTTATTGCAGCATATATACAATTTTTTTCATATTTGGTTTTTTTATGTTTATGATATGCAATGTCTCTATTTCTTGATCAGCTGGTAGGGTCACAAAAAGTAGCACTTAAGTATTTATAGTGGAACATAACACACTTAACCACATAAAGCTCTTCGAAAGTTGGAATATTACTGTCATTTAACATTTTAATAAATTTATTTTGTAGATTTATAAGGCGTTTAAGTTTTGATATATATGCACCGCCCCAAATAATTAGACCATAGTTAATAATACTGTACACATATGCAAAATAAATAGTTTCTAAAACTGTAGTAGGTAGGTAACACAATTTATATGCTAAATATAAAAGTACCTAGCTTTTTTTATTACATATTGTATATGAATATCCCACTTTAAATTGTAATCCATGAAAATACCTAAATATTTTATAATTTTAGTTCTTTTAATAGGAGTATCATTTATTGTTATTTTTGTACAAAGTTTGACACTATCAGTGTAACAACCAAATATCATATATTCCGTTTTATTTACATTCAAAGTTGATTTGTTACCTGTAAACCAGTCTAAGTTTCTGCAATTTTTGGTTCATACTGTTTTCAGCTAGAGCCCAAGTGTTTATTAAAAGATAAAACAACAGTGTCATCAGCAAAAGCAAACATATCTTCATAGTATTCAAAAATATTATTGATATAAATCAAAAATAAAAGTGGTACCAGGACAGTACCCTGGGGAACACCAATACTAACTTGCTTAAAAGTGCTGATAACATTACCAAATGTTATCATTTGGTTCGGTTAGACAAATAGTTCTTTATAAGATTAAGTGCAACACCTCTCATACTTTCATTTTATAATTTTTCTAATAATATTTTAAGATCAACAGTGTCAAATGCTTTACTGAGGTCTATAAAAGTAGCAATAACAGCCTTATCACAGTCAATCATCCTGTAAATTAAGTCTAGGATTCTCTCAAATGTTTCAGTAGTGCCAGCACCACGAATAAATCCGTATTGTTTATTATTTATTCTTTTATATTTAATAAGGAATTTATGAATTCTAGAGTGGATCAATTTTTCAAAAATGTTAGCTATATTTGAAATTTGTCGAGTTTGTTCCATAACCTCACTTTTTCACGTAGCACTAGATTGACTCGCGCTATTTGGGGTGTGATGCACAAACTGCTCTCTTCTAGCTACAGTTATGACGTCTCAATATTGTATGGCGTCGATTGAATTGTAGCCGATGTCTGTGACATTTTTGATTTGGACATTTTCTGCTGTTGAAAATATGTTTTTTAATTCCTAGAATGCTGGTTTAGTGACATAATTTAGTGTTCCTCGTTGAATAAGTGATGATTTGATAAAATTAAATATGTTTGAACTAGGCTTGATGCTATGACGTCACTGCAACTGGTTTTTTTGTTTCTTAGCTTGGCTTTGGTTTGTGCAGTGTTTACAAAGATTAGATTGTTTCTAATCTATTTTGTGGTTTGAGTTGTGAATTGTTACAATTATCCCTTTCGCTACTTAGGGACATTGATTTATCGTATTTTCCTATTCCATCTATGATTCATAATTCAAATGTATTCTTTTTTTGAAGTCCTTCTTTCCTGGTGTAAATAAGTTTTCCTCTAAATTGGAACGCTGTATATTGTTGAGACTCTTAGTTCAGTGGCATCTGCCAATAAGAAGCTGTTAAGTCAATTGTACTCAGCCATTGACATCCTCATCCTTTAGGTAATACTTCATTTATTGATCGATTGCATTTGTAGTCTGGTATGATGATTTCATTTGCCCTCCTGGCATCTAAGCATACTCGAATCTCTCTATTCTTCTTAACAACAGGGATGATGGGGTTAATAAAATTACTGTGGGATAGCTCAATGATATTTAAATGATGCATCCGCTCAATTTCGCATGTAACAGCCTCCTGATATATTGCTGGGATGGGATAATTTTGACCTCTAAACGTTTTGTCCTCCTTGATTCTAAATTGATGTATGTATTGTGGCATCCTGGTACTTTGGAGAAAAAGTGATCATATTCACTAAGTAGTATCTTGAGTTGTGATTTCTGAAACATTCAAGTTCTGGTTCATTTGTAAAGTTCTGTCGATAGTGTCTAGATTTAATGTTGGATGTGGTTTATGGGTGTCATTGTCTTTGTCACATAATTTATTTGTAGTATTTATTTGTATTTGTTTTCTTTCTTCATTTGTATATTCTTTATATTCGTCGATAACGTGACAAAGTATGCCTTCTTGTATAACATCTTCAAACTTCAAAGTAATATTTTTATTAATTATTTTCATCTTTATAATATTTATTTCGTAGTTTAGTTCCATCTCTAACATACATATCATATCCATCCTTATAATAATTTCTCTAATTAAATTTGGCACCAAAAAAATTAAATTCTTACATCCAAAACTTGTAATCTTCTAAAACAAGTTGTATTATTAGAATTCTTGACACTCTTTTTTATTTTGCATCAACGGCAGTCCTTACATATACATTTGTTGCTGGTAGTTCTGCATATTTTCCTATCGTGTTCTTATTTTCCATGTGCTCCGATACACATGACATGTATTGAATCCTGTATTGATTAACGCTGCTATAGTGTGTTTTCCAATTTTTATTTTTATATCAGGACATTTATTTATTTGGGTTGTTCGTCTTAAATTTGTATCTAGAGGTTCTTCGGCTAGTAGAAAGTCTTTATCGCAATATAAATTACTAATGGTGATGAGATGAGTGTTGTCATCAAAGATATGATGATGTTCTTCTCTATGTAAGTGGGTATTATTTGGCCATTTTATTCCGAGGTCATTGGTTTGCACATAGAAAATATCATTGAGCGATGCTGGGTATTCATGGTAATGTGTGCTTTGCTTATGGCCTGTGATATTCTCTGCTCTAGTTTTCCGGTCGCGCAGGTGTACTTTGGTTTGTAGGTTTAGTTGCAGAATTCGAGGCTCTAATATTTTCAACTACTGTGTGTTAGACATTTACTTGTTCCTTCGTGGGATATGTACGGTTTGATCGGTCTAATTCCGGTAGTTGATTCAATGGTGTTCTGTTGCTTGGAGGTGTGTTATCACGTCGTTGATACTGTTGTTCGCAGTTGTTATGTCTTGCATAGTTGTCGTTGGGTTGTTGACGTTGGTACGTTTCGTATAACCAATACTGTCCTTGTTGCTGGTTTTGTGGTCTATAATTATATTGTGGCTGTGTATTAAATTGAGGTTGGTAATTATTTGGCTTAGATCTGGTCTCGTAATTGTTCGGTCAAAAATTTTGTTGTTGGTTTGTTGGTGTCGGTCTACTCTGTTCTTTGGTTTCCCTCCTTAATGTCTTCACGCAGTAATAACTCAAAGTCCCGGATCGTGCTGATGTTTTGTACTCGTCTAGCATCTTGTATGAGCGTTTCAAAATGTTTAGCCAGTATACTTATTATTTCCTCTTCCAGTAAAGGTGGTTGTATGGACTGTAAGGTGATCACCCTTTCCGTGAAGAATTCAGCTCTCTTTAGTGGTCCGTGGCCCTATATTTCTCTACTTCCAATCATTGTCTGATACCCCTCTGCACTTTTCTACTCCAATACCTATCTTCAAATGCCTGTTGGAACTGTTCCCACGTTTTAATATCCTCCTTAATTAGTGAAAACCATCTGGCTGCATGTGTCGAGACAGGTGTAAAGAATGACTTGAAGTAGTTCTGAAGTCTCTCCACTATTTTGAGTGCTCCTTCTTTTCTCATAGTATCACTGGATACACTGTAGGTGCTCCTTGGGGCTGTGCTCCCGACCGTGGAACCTTGGTGGTGTCATGTCTGCTTCCTGTGCTTGGCCCTTGCAAGTGATGTAGATTGGCTGTGGGGGCAACAGTGTTCTTGTTTTCAGGTCCGATTCAAACTGGCTCAGCTACTCACACAGGATTTGTTTTCAATTTGGATTTTATTTTCCTTGATGTTTTCCGTGGCTATTTCTAATGATGTTTTCAATTCCTCTCTGATTTCAGCACAAGCTCATGTGATGTTCTTGCCAATCGTATCTGCTGCTTTCTAATCTTGTCACGTACTCGTTCGGTCATTTTGTTACACTTCTTTATAATCTCATCGTGTGCCAGTTGGTTCTGTTCCAATATTCTTTGGTGGAATTCTCACTGTTGTCCTTACATCTCCACACAATTCATCTTTGACTTGTTTTAGGTGGTCTTTGATTTCTTGGCTCTGTTAGTCTAAGCGCTGATCCATGTTAGCTAAGTGTTGGTCCATGCCCGTGAAACGTTGGTTTATGTTAGCTAAATGTTGGTCTATGTTGGCTGAGTGTTGGTCCATGTTTATGAAACATTGGTCAAAATGTTGATCCATGTTGGTCAAGTGTTGGCCCATATCAGTGAACTGCCTCATGATTGTATCGAGATAAAAATAGGTACATTAGTGGTAACTGTTTCGGTGTCCGGGCTCATCAGTGGTATTTCATTGCATCTCTGGTCTCTTCATCACTACTGTGAACCACATTTGTTTCCTCTTCTCGTTCCTGTGGTTCTCTGGTGGTTTCTCCTTCTTTTTCTCCTTACTCGGACATTCTAGGAAGGTCGTACGATTCTTGTGCTCTTCTTGTGAGCTTTTGGGGTTTTTTCTGAGTTGATAACCTTCTTCTTGACTCATTGGAAAAGAAAAAAAATTAATTTCTAAACATTACAATTGAATTTATAATCTGTTTTATGAATTATGAACTTAAATTTTGTTTGGTTATCTTGAATGAGAACCATATTGTTTGGTTGGGCGCCATATTGTAAAATAACAAATTTATTTTCTACTATTATTATAATTACAAATAATAATAAAGAAAACAAATGATGAACACTAAACAAAGATTAAAATTTAATAAACTAATTCAAGTTAACAAAATTTATTATTTATTATTTCCAGTAGCTGAAATAGCAACACACTTCAATACTGTTATTCCTTTCGATTCAAGGATTTTCTGGCATTATGATTTACATATTGAAACAAAACCAAAACAATAACATAATATATTATGAAATCAATTAACTATTTCTATATTTGATTAATTAATTATATTTATAACACAAATCATTTAATATTGCAAGAATAATGTTTAATTTTCCATTCTACTATTTAATCCGAGGTCTAATTAAAATTAAAATTTGATCGATCAATGTTAATTGTATTTAATTCGAAAGAAATTGTAATACACAATTTTAATTAATGGAGAAGAACTTCACAGTCCCTATGCAACTGAGATAAAATTTGAAAAAAATATATTAACCACTAATCTTAAACTATCCTTAAAGTAATATTATAATCTTTCTTATAACTAAATAGTGTTCAAATTTTCACAGGTCTTAATGACAGGTCTTAGACTTTAATAGTCTATTACACAGTTATTTGTGAATATTATGAGTCTTTATAATATCTCTATACATGTGTAATCTCAGAGAAAATTAACATTTGAATCTATTACACTTATCACAGTAATTAATCTGTTCTTAAAATTGTTCATTTAAAATAATTATTTAAAAAATTTCTTGCGGGGGGGGATTAACGAGCTGGCCTTATTCAATTTCATTCCAAAAATGGAAATGATTGTTCAATATAAATCTATCTATAATTCGGTCTACAACGTTCTACGCCGTCTTCCGATCTCCAACCTCCACCGATCGCGGTCCCACCACAAGTCTTCTGGTAGATCCCTTTTTTTATTTCCATTTCAACTCCCTCTCTCCAGCTCAGTCTCGGCCTTCCTCGTTTTCTTCTTCCAGGTGTTCGCCATTGCATGATTTTTTTTGGGAATTTGCTCATCCGGCATTCTTTGTACATGCCCATACCAAACTAGTTGTTTTGTTCTTATATCTTCTACAATTGTATGCCTTACGTCCATTATCCTCCATATATTTTCATTTCTCACTCTCTTTTTTCTTGATCTTCCTGCCGCTCTTCTCCAAAAGTCCATCTCAGTAGCCAACAGCATTCTTTCTGTTCTGCTCTTAATTGTCCATACCATATGTTATAATGCTTTTACAATTGTGTCATAAATTCTTTTTTTATTCTCTTTTGAAATGTTTTGATCCCACAACACACCGTTCAGCATAGATACAGCTCTCCTTCCAAATACTATTCGTTCTTTAATTCCTTCATCTAATGTACCATCTTGTGACATTTTAAGTCCTAAGTACATATAATTTTGAGAATGTTGTATCCTCCGTCCATCTTCTAAAATTATATCGTGTTGCCGTCCTCCAATGCACATGCACTCCGTTTTCCCCAGATTCACTTCAAGTTCCCACTTACTGTATTCCTCTATTAATTTGCGAGCCATATATCCGAGGTTCTCATGATCTTGTGCGAGGACAATCTGGTCATCCGTTAAACATAGCGTGTATAGAGTGTTGTCGTTTTGTAGAGGAATGCCCATACCTTTACATTTGTTTTTCCATCCTTTCAGGGCCTGTTCTAAGTAAATTTTAAACAATGTTGGGGAGTGGCAACATCCCTGCTTAAGACCCTTATTCGTTTTAAATCCTTGTGACACTTGTTCTTTTATTTTTATCTTGGCTATCGCATTTTCATATAGCCTTTTCGCTGCTTTTATTAAGTTAATATTTACATTGATTTTGGTTGAGCATTCCCACAATTTACAATGTGGGACGCTATCGTAAGCTTTTTGCAAGTCCACATACAATAGGTGGATCTCCTGGTTCACTGCTTTTTTCTTTTCTATTACTTGAGTGACAGTGTACAAATGGTCTACTGTTGACCTCCCTGCTCTGAACCCTGCTTGCTCCTCAGCTTCGAGATCCTTGTATTCCTCCTCTACCTTCTGCTTTAAGATTTTCCCATAAATTCTGCTAACTGTGCTAGTAACTGACAGCCCTCTGTAATTTTCACATACTTGTCTGTCGCCCTTCTTATGAATTGTTGACACAATTGAAGTTCTCCATTCTTCCGGTACCTCAGCACCATTTATACATTCTTGAAAAAGCCGCTTGAGTTGCTTATATAATTTATGTGTTCCACACTTAAATAGTTCAGCCAGAAACTCCCCTGGTCCAGTCGCCTTTCCATTTCTGAGCGACTTGCACACATTCTTTACCTCTGTCACACTCATTCTTAAAGGCGAGGCCATTATATTAACTGGGTTTTCGTGATCTTCAGAATTTCTTTCCATAAATTGTTCAGTATAAATTAAATTGTTTATTTCAAATGTGTGTATGTAATTATTTTTATATGATTGTATTAATATTGCTTCAACGTTATTTAAATAGCAAACAAATTATCATTAGAAACCGATACAAATAAAAAAATGGTTAGATCTCACCAATATATATATATATATATATATATATATATATATATATATATATATATATATATATATATCACTGCTATATATGTATATATCATATTTTTTTTTCTGTTGATCACTAACTTCACTATTTATCACTATTGCACTGTGATCTGGTCAAACTGCTGTGGTTGTCAGATTTTTTTTTTTTTGGGGGGGGAGTTTAACGCCCGATTATTGTGCACACTTGGGCTAATGCAGACGATGGGGATGATTTATAGCGTATGAAAATGCCAAGCCCTCATCGGGAATCGAACCCGGGTCCTCGGGGTGAAAGCCTAGTACACTATCCACTAGACCACCGAGGCGGCTTGTGGTTGTCAGATCCCCAACCCACGCCGAACACTGTCTATTTACACTCCTGAGACGCGCTATCTTAGAATTTAACGCATTTCTTGTCGAACTCAAGTCTGAGAACTCGAGTTACTCTGATGTTGAAATTCATAAATTTTAGCGAAATATCATTGTTACTGTAAACTTTGGACATAAATTCGTCGAGACTAGTATCTTTAATGGCATGATGGTTTTAACTAATTTATTTTGTATTTATTTAATTTGAAATTTATCGAGTTTGTTCCATAACCTGACTTTTCCATAGATTCCATAGATTGACTCGCACTATTTGGGTGTGACACACAAACTGCTCTCTTCCAGCTACAGTTATGGCGTCTCAATATGTCTGCCTTGTTGATTGAATTGTAGTTGGTGTCTGTGATGTTTTTGATTTGGGCATTTTCTGCCATTAAAAATATAGTTTTTAATTTCTAGAATACTAGTTTAGTGACTTAATTTAGTGTTCCTCATCGAATAAGTGATGATTTGAAAAAATTAAATATGTTTGAACTAGGCTTGATGCTATAACGTCAACGTGACTGTTTTTTTTTTCGTTTCTTAGCTTGTCGTTGGTTCGTGCAGTGTTTACATGTGATTGTTTCTAATCTATTTTGTGGTTTGAATTATGAATTGTTACAGGCTTCTAACAGTTGGAAAAGTGTTTTGCAGTTGATAAAAAAAAAACCTTTTTTAATAGAAGTAATGTGAATTAAATAAATTGCACAGCAAATTTATTTGAAACAAGTATATCAAATTATTATGAAATTACGAAATAAATTGAAATGTATTGCATTATATTTAAATCTTTATAATGGTGAAGACAAACACAAATAACAAAAATGATTAAGGAAAAAAAATTAATAAATTAGATCCTCCCTGGCTTGTATTTAGGCAAATGCTATTCTCTGCTCCCGTACAGAGAGGCAGAATGATAATTTTATTTTTTAGATTTACAGTAAAGTGAAACATTATTTAAAATGTAATCTAACCATTAATGGGGATAAATAATATTGGCAATTATTTTTCTTATCACCAATAATTATAACATTTAGTCAACTATTGGAGGAATCAATTATTAAAATAATTTTTAATGTAACTGCAACAATTTATAAAATCAACACCATTTATGTTGATTCTTGCTAGCAGATCACAGTTAAAAACAAAAGTTCCATCCTGATATTTACACTTGTGCATCAAAATATCAAGTTTTGTTTAGTTTACGACAAAATTTAATAGACAACTTTACTTTTTGACCAGTGCCATCATGAAAATTACAAAGTGTTCAAAACACTACTGTCAACAATCAATCTGTGCTTGGCAGTACGTATGTTCACACTGATACTGCATGGCTTGCTGTTAAACAGAGGATGGCTCATAATACCCCTCACTGTGGGACTTGTTACTATATCCCACATTTCATTCGAATTCCTGGAACTTTTGGGGTAGCACTTCGTACTTATAAAATTTAAATATAAGATGTATAGATGAAAACTGAAACCCATTTAACAGTACATACTAGGTCTTATAAATATTAAAGAGGAAATTTTGAATGTATAGTGTTGTAAAATATATCCTCGGTACCAGTCAGATATATTATTTCAAAATTTTAAAGTAATCATCAAATTTAAAATAGGAGAATAAAAAAACATATACATTATACATGTGGATCAATTAGAGATTTTTTTTTTAATAGCCATACTTTATGCCAGTTAAACTACTGAAGCTGATGAATCAGTATTGATGGAAAGAAAAAACAATGGGAGTAACTGCAACTTGAACTAAGAACCTTAAGGTTGTGCGATCACGTCTGCTGACAAACTTTGTCCGCTAGATCGCAGGCCACTCGCTCTAGGGGCTATTTTTGCCAGTCGAACATTTCCCCTCCAGCCGCTTTGTGTTTCGTGGTACCCCCTCCACGCTCCACACTTTCTTGGTTCCTTCGGTGACTGTAGGCTTTATCAGCCCTTGTGCTTACTTGAGCATTTTTATTTCAAGGCTGGCTATATGCTATGACATCTTTCCATGCGATTTACGAAACAGAACTTCACATTCATGCGTTATATTTTTCTGTTATTACATGAATGTCATTTTTTGACTTATATTGTAGTTTGCCTATTCCAACTTGTATTTGTAATTATAGCACGCTACTCGCTGACATGATGGAAGCAAATTTCCTAAATATGCTGTTTTTGTTTAAAATAAAAACATTTTAAATTTATTAAATTTTTGTTCTACAATAAAAATACAAAAATGAAAAGCTGTGAATTTTGTAAGTTTTTTACGCAATACTTTCTATAAACATTTGATTCCACTATCGTAATCGGTGTTAAAAACTGTATATATTAGCATTTGAAACATTAAAATTGCATTAAATGAAAATAAAATGTAAAATAAAAATGCAAAAATGAACTGCGACGTCAGGATTTGTGTGCATTTGTATGTACAGATAAATATGATTGGAGTAATAAACCTTGAACATTGATGATGTAATAAAAGCTTCTAAAATTTAAGAACCTGCCGAGTATGCTGATCAGAACGATCACTGTTCGTATAGGTAAAAAGGCAATTTGATGATATAAACCAAATTAATCAGCACGACGAAATAATTATAATGTGTATGATTAGGCTGAAGGAAAAACATTTTAAAAGTTTAACAATACAGGCTTTTCTTTAATCTCCAATCTAAAATTACTTGTTTCCCATTTAACAATTGCAGAACCTGCCGGTATGCTGATCAGATCTTCCTACTTTTAGCCTGTGTGCGCTTATTTGTCATTATGGTTATGATCGTCGCGGTTATGATACCTTTCAATGCAAATTGTGAAACAGAACTTCATGCATGCGTTCAAATATGTCACTTAATGATTTATATGTAGTTTTTTCATTCCAAATTGTACTAAAAATCGAGCCATGCAATAACAGCTTAAAAATAACTAGCTGACGTAAAAAAAGTAAAACAATTTTATAACAGCAAATTTTTACAATAAAAATGCAAAAATGAAACCTCCGGTAAATTAATAACTTTTTATGTACTATTTTTTAAATCTGATTTCATTATCGGTATTAAAATCTGTATTACTTAGTATTTACAATATTCAAATTATATTAAAAATAAAAAACGAACCGTGGCCTCAGTATCGGTGGGTATGTGTGTATGTGCGTTTGTTACTGACACGGGTCCATTTATTATGTTTTCAAAAATGTTTTTGAATCCTATATTGGTAAAAAATGTTATTTTCTTAAAATCGGTTTTAATGATTTTGATCAAATGTAGTTCACAAGTACCTAAACAAAGTATGCTTGGCAAGACGCATACACACACACACACACACTCACACACGTGTGTGTATATATATATATATATATATATATATATATATATATATATATAATTTCCTATATGCGAATATCAAAACGTTATTTTCTACATGAATAACTCTATCAAAATAATATTTTTGATAATCTAGCAGCTTCTGTAGACAAAATATAAAATAACTTATAAGGCATATTTTTTTAAATACGATCACTTGTAAATAAATATAGCCTACATATATCATACAATACAATTTTTAATTAAGATCACTTTCAGTGTAGGGTAATGTTATTTTCACTAAACAAAACCAAAAACACAAAGGTTGAAAGGTTTCCATCCGTGTTTAGTGTTGTGTTATTTTATAACCTGTTTTAACCCGTGCTATAATATAACCAGTGTTATGTTGTTTTATATTCTAACATTGTTTTGACATGAAATTACTGTATAAATAAGAATACATTATTGTTAATATACACATAAGAAGTTACAATGATCTCTCAGCCACTTAACACCGTAAATTGTAATTTAAAAAAAATGTACTCACGTAAGCTTCCTGGGTCTCTAATACATTAGTTTTTTGTTCAAATTAACAGTTGGTTTTCATGGTGTTTATTGTACTAAAAATTGTGCCAATAGGAGTATGGTATAACTATGTTTTTACAACGGGGAAATATTTTCTTAAAAATAAACACTTTTATATAACCTAGGGTTATCTACACACTTAACACTATTTACGTTCACAATATTTGCACTGTATTTATATTTTCTTTTCTTTCTTCATTTTCAGTAGTTCTTGTGCTTCGATTATATACGGTGGATCTCTGACTTTCAACCCTCGCACAATTCTGCTATCGACAATTTCCGGCAACAAACATTCTTTGTAGACCCGAATAAGCTTTGGGAGCATTTTATTTCGCCAAAAAGTTTCGTCCTTAACAATTTTTTCAATAAATATTTCGCCTTTTCTAGTGTACACAACAAAATGACACCATTCTTTTTGGCAGATGTTTAATTGTCCTTGCACCTGATAACAATATTAAACAAATTATAGTACTCGATAAACATTCATAGGATTTCACAAAAAAGAAATAGCAATACTAAATGTAGTGTACAACATAGATTGCACCAATCTATGTACATCAATTACACTTAAAATAATGTAATTTTTTTAAAGATTAATTATTTTAATTAATTAAGTAATCAATTTAAAGATATCTTCAAATTTATTTAAATTTATCTTTTAAATTTAAAGATAAAGGAATTAATTTAAAGATTAAAATAATGTAATCTTTTTTAAATGTATATATAGTTAATCCTACCGCCATTATGAACTAGTTTATAAAGAATTTGCAAAAAAAAATTAAACACAGATTTACTTTTAACTAACCTGATAGAAGTAGTTGTGATTTTTTTTTAATTTCAGGATTCCATTTTTGTTCATTTCCAAGCAAATGTCTTTCTTCTTGGTTTTTATTTCGTCACTAAGGTAAAGTTCTTTTACAGAATGTAAGCATTTTATTTCTAATAACCCTTCCCTTGAAACAAGGCCATCAGGGCTTGCTCCCAAGAAAGGGTGTTCTTTATCGATAAATAAGCCACATTTGACAACCTGTAATGACAACCACAATCATTTTTTTCTTAGACAAGAACTTGTTGACCAATGAGCTTACGATTTATTCAGATAGTTCCTATAATATGGGATTTTTGTTACGCTATTTTTCCTGATATATTTTTTTAAAATAAACATTTTGATTGTTATTTAAACAACATTTAAACATACAATATCAAACGACACTTACCTTGTTATGTGTTTTATCCTCATATAGTTAAATAGCTACATCTTCATTGTCTCTACCAAAGGCAATTGCTTCTGTATTGATGGTCTTTGGGTAGAGAATTGTCTTGACCAAATTGTGACAAGAGGTATGGGGAAGCCGCTTAGTTACTATGCCAAATTTTGAAGCTGTTAGTCTGTTAATTTTTTATCATGCCAAGCTGCATTTGTACTTTGGCCAACTGTCTCACGTTCTACTTTTTCTTGGCCATTCTCTATATCTTTACGCAGATTTTCAACTATGTTCTCACCTTTCTTCTTAAGAAGTTCTTCATCAATATCCGCTTCAATTGCAAGTGGTCCATATTCTCTGTCACAACCCGCCGTGTTTTTTCTTCTTTTTTTAGGGAGCGAAGGCTTCTCAGAAACAAGTAATTTTCTTTTTGCGCGCCTCTTTTCCCTAGCCATGATTTTGGTTTTAAATATAGCACCTGGGCTCTTCTGCTGCAGCGTTTACCAGGGGCTTATATGCCAACTGGGTCCAGCCGTATGTGCTAATGCAGCACCATAACATCTACGTTGGAAAGAACCTCCAGTTGACAGGTTTAACCTCTTTCCACCTGTGAATTTGGCCACACAACCCATATACTTTTCGGCAATGTTTGTGGTTCTGTTCAGTACTAAACTTTCACATTTGTTTTCCAAATTTCCAACAAGACTACGAATTTTGCAAAGGAAATCTTTGTCAAGATGATCTAAGTAGTTTTCTTCAACAGAAGATTTCCTTTTACAAAACTTCCTGCATTTATTGTGTTGTCCTAACACATGGTCTATGGCATTGCGCAAATCTGCTCTTAGTTGTCCAACAGCTTGTGAATTGGTTGACCCACCAGCCTCCTTTATAGCTGATCTTACCCCTTTAACCAACCTTTCAAGACAGTTTATTGTCTCTCCAGGGGATGGTTTGTCCAGGAGTTGTCGGGAGGCTAGGGGATACTTTGTATTATCAACCAACTTGTGCAGGTTATCATTCAGGGCTCGAGTCATGTGGTTGGCACATTCTACCTTCCGCACGTACCTACCATATCGGCACCCTTCTTGAATTCTAGCGAATACGCTCGAATCACCATCACCGATATAATTTCGGTACATTAAACCGTAATCCTCTTCACTGCTCTGAAAACCTTCAACAATTACGCTGGATTCCATGCCAGTAGAGGATCCAGTATAATTTTTGAAACACTTATGGTCATTTTTTTATTCGGATTGGCACAAGCAAAACAAAATTTGTTTTTAACGCCTAAGTAGAGCAATTTGTTTGTTTCAGCTCCAACAATAACACCCTGTGAATATAAAATTGTTATTAGACTTCAGATAATAAACTGTAAAATCTAACATAATCAATTTGAAATTTAAAAAATACTGTTCTTAAACAAATCAAAATACCAGAACAAACAAGACAGCGGTCAAAGTTTAGTTTTAGTTTTTTCCGATATTTACTCCCAAATCGTATTTTTTTATATCTAATTTTCCTCATTAACTTAAATTACAATGTTCACTGACTCTATGACCAAAATTTGAGTAAAATTTAATATACCGATTTTTAAAAAATATTTCATTTTTTCCAATAACTCTGAAACAAGATTTTTTTGTGATATTCTGAAACAAATTCTCGCACAAACATAAGCATAAAAACACGTGTGGCAAAAATATTACAAGATTTAAAACATTTTTATATATTTACTTACCACTCCGCTCAGAGAATTCATCCCATGACCATATGATCTTTTAAGCCCAGCCGCCGTCCCCGATAACTGTTATATAAGGTAATCCATGCATCAAATGACCTTTCTCAATAGCGATGCGTTTTTCTGCTTCTGCATTCTCTTTCATTTTTATAAATAAAGTCTCTTCCAATAAATGAAAATGGTAAAAACCAAGTAAATTATGTTACAGTGTTCCCGTTTATGGTAATGCAAGCTATTTGCAAGTAATTTAACAATCAGACTATCTATACAATTATTTCTATAATTGTATGAGTTGATAGTTTTCTGTTGAGTTTGAAAAACAGTTATCTAAAATAGCATCTTTTTTCACAATAATGAAGAAATCGTAAAGGGTCTTCAAACATAATTAAGCCTTAAAATTATAAAGTTTTTATAATTTTATAGAAATTTTATTTTTTTAAAATTTATTAACATTATTAATAAAAACATAACATTTACCGTGGAATGTGGACATCATAAAAAGTATTTACTTTTTGAATTTAAACTACGAGGGCTATTCAGAAAGTAGATTACGTTTTTGGATAAAAAAAAAACTAAGTACAGGAAAAAAATTTTATTATATACATTTGAAAGAGGAACTAAAATACTATTTTTCGACATAATCGCCAAACAAATTTAGACATTTGTCATATCGGTGAACTAGCTTTGAAATTCCCGTGTCGTAGAATTCCGCCGCCTGTGACGCCAGCCAGTCAGTCACGCCCGCGCGGAGATCTGCGCGTCGTCATCAGCGCTGTGTTGCAAGCCAAGTCTTCATCTTCGGAATAAGTGGAAATCACTAGGTACCAGGTCCGGACTGTAGGGTGGATGAGGGAAAATCTCTCACTTGAAGGCCGTCAAGACGTCTTTTGTTCGATTTGCCGTGTGAGGGCGGGCATTGTCGTTCAAAAACAACACTTTTGCACTCAGTTTTCCTCTCCGCTTGTTCTGGATAGCTCGTCTTAAGTTTCGTAATGTTTGGCAATACCTTTCTGAGTTTATGGTTGCTCCACGTTCTAGGAAGTCAACCAGAAGAACACCTTTCCTGTCCCTCACGGGCGTGACTGACTGGCTGGCGTCACAGGCGGCGGAATTCTACGACACGGGAATTTCAAAGCTAGTTCACCGATATGACAAATGTATAAATTTGTTTGGCGATTATGTCGAAAAATAGTATTTTAGTTCCTCTTTCAAATGTATATAATAAAATTTTTTTCCTGTACTTAGTTTTTTTTTTATCCAAAAACGTAATCTACTTTCTGAATAGCCCTCGTAGATATAAGCACTCATGTACATTCCTTCAAAATTTACCGAAAACCTACATACATACACATTATAATACTAGCTCATTCTAGGCAACCATAAACCATGATTTACGCCTTTCATAGTATGATTTACGGACTCCTAAATGCACCTTTAACTAATGATAACTTTAATTCTGAATTAAAAACCAACAAACAGATTGCTGTCAATAATAAATATAACTTTGATCTTGTGAAAAGAATTTTAAATAAAAACCAGAAATCATTTGTAACTAGTATGTCATACAATGTAAATACGTCAACTAGGAAACACAATTATATTGTAAAATACGATTTTAAGTCGTAAAATTAGAAATTTAATTTTAGATAAAATTAATTGTAAGCCATCTTTATACTGTATACTGTATTTAGAAAAACATATTGTCAACAATAAGAATAAAATAGATCTTTTACTAAACAGTGGTGTATATAAAATTGTCTGTGAATACGTAGGACAGTCAGAAAGAACTATAAAAACTCGTGTTAAAACAACATTTCAATTGTTGGAAGTACGAAAAAAATTATTCAGAATTTGCAAATTATTTATTAGAATTTGGTCATTCCTTTAATTTGAACAATGTAAGTGTAATCCATAAAAACCAAAAAGGTATAAAACTAAATAATTCACAAACTTTGAAAATATATAGGCTACATCTATTTCTAAAAACCTTAATTTTTATTAAATGAACAGGGTAACTTTAACCACCTTCCTTTACTCAAGCCTATTGTTTAGGAGTTTTGCCCCACCCTGCTGGTCACCTTTTTACACTGTCAGTCATGCCTTTCTTTACTTTCTCCCTTTTAGTTTTAACGTCAACTGTATTACGATATAAGCACACTATAATCTTTGACTTCACTATGTCTGAAGATACCTCACGGCAAAACATATGTCACTGAATAAAAAACAATTGTGAAAATAAAATTGTTTTAATTTTCCAGGATATCATGGAGTTTTATCAAGTACTGTGTGTTCAATAAATAATGACGTAACTTAATTTTACATGCTATTTGTCCTATGCTATAAGTGCCGGTGTTAAAAAAATTACTTTTATCTAATAAACTTAGCTGTCAGATATTTATAACAATGAAGATTTAATTTAAATATGATGAAATTCAGCTGAAGATAAAATTTAGTTATCTCGAAAGGCACATCTTGAATATTAACGTACAGTTTCATAATAATTTGATATATCAAGGCTTTTTAAGTACGAGTATATTTTACTCATCCAACTATAATAATTATAAAGTATTCTACAGCTAACTATGAACTTTAAACAAATATCGCGTTAAGCATAATATGTAAATTTAATCCCTATTAACAGCTCTTAACAAATCAGATTCTAAGACCAGCTGTTTCGACTTCATTACGTTGTTTAATTTTCAGAAACAACAATTTCAGTTAGTAAAGAAGGATAAATTGATTTTCTTTGAGAAGGCCCATAAATAGGCATTTGACTGTTAAAGAAACGTTAATATAACGACTTTCATAACATTTTAATTTTTTATTAGATCCTATTATATAAATGTTTAAATATTCAATAAATAAAAATAAATGTAAGACAATAATAATAGATAAAAGTTAGAAACATCGAAATATTAATGCATAAATCGTGTTTTTATTTATACAACATTTTATAATACTGTATTCCTAAAATATTTAATTCGTCAAAACATAGTACAACTCCATAGTAGCCATTTATATTACCGAAACAAGCACACATTGATACAGTAAAAGTATACGGAGAAGAGAATTGCCAGTGGCGAGAGATCAAGTAGTGGGGAATTGACGTACCGGTGAAGGGAGGGAGCAAGAGAGAGCGCGACTGTTAGACAGAGAAAGAAGATTGCGTGTTGCATCTTTTCATTTGCAGGAGTAAGGCAATTTTTTAAAACAGTCCCACGGTTAAACGATTTTCGTCTAGAACAGATATTTTTTGGAAAATAAGCTTCAAACCTATCTGCACCTCGCTATGAAGTTTAAATTTTGATTCAATAAAAAATATATTTTTTATATTTTTTTCAAAAAAACAGTTTTTTTAAAAATTTCCGATATGGCAAAATGAGGGTAATTAAGGTATTGGTCATGTTTAGTAGCATATAACTCCAAAATTTGGTTTAAATTGCTTCTTCCGTTTACACGTGGGAGTGGATTGACTAAAACACAAAAAAGGCCATATAATACCCCCCAAAATGCTTCAAAATTAAAAAAAAAAAAATGTCTATGTGAAAATAACATGTCTCCAAACATGTGTGAGTTATATTAAGCCAAAATATCCATAATTATTTTTTTGATCGCACAACCTTAAGCAGCATCTTGAGTTGAGAGACGCAGTAGACTGACCGGTGTTTTTGCCACATTGATCACCGAGCCCCTTCAGTTAGAGAAAGGAAGAACCAATTAATAGACCTAGAAATTTAGAAAGAGCTGAACTTAAGTAAAGGACAAAAAAGGGATGATAAGGGTATATCCAAACTGTGCCTGTAAAGAACCAATATGTCATATTTTTTAAAAAAGTTACCGTACAATTAACTGAAAAAGACAAATACTACAAAGAAGACCATCACAAGAAAAGATAATGCTAGGCATGTACTCAGAATTAATATTTCTTTCCTAGCAGTAGTATGGATGATAAATGATAAGATGTTTTGAATAACAAGTTTTTCTTTTCAGGATCAAATTAGAGAAGGAACTCGGAGATGTGGAGAAACTTCTGCTGAAAAGTAAAACAGATCTTAGTAAGCTACACAAAGAAAACAGCAAAGTTTTTGCATTTGCAGTGATGCTTATGTTTTTTAGTTTTTTGATATTTGGATTATACCGTATGATTTATGGTCACACATGACCACTTTAGAATAGTGTGTATATAATTTATCTTAAAGTACTATAGAGTTACTATTATCAAAGGAAGTGAACAGTGAGAGGAAGACTACATCTCCCCTACTGACATTAAATTTTAACATGACTAAACCACTATGTAATAAAAAAAAATGTTGCTATGATTTGACATAAACATTATTTTAATTTAAAATGGTTGCTAAAAATCAGCTTTTATTACTATTATTTGATCTTTTGATAGCACAGATAAAGTTTAACTAAACACAATTTGCTACTTACTTTGCATACTAGGTAATAGTTTAATTATTAAAATACAGTAAATGCCATTTTAATGACCTGCTTTCCCATAAAAGTCTCACATTCTATTTTGATATATTTTCAATGTTCATGCCTTTCCATGGTGACGAAAGGGAACAAAAGATCAATCCTCTTTTGTTTTTGTTTTACTTTTAGGGTCATCTGCTATCTTCCTTTTATTGCATAAAGTTGTACTGTGCATAAATCCTACAGTTTTGTGTTTTTAGAATTACAGTACTATATTCGATGATTACGATTTTCATAGAATGATTGATAAGACAAAAACTTAATGTATTAACTATAGAACAGTAATTAAAAACAGTAGAATATTTAGACAATGGTGAGTGAATGAAAATCGTAAGCGATGATCTCGATTTCATGATAAAAAAAGTCAATAGCAGTGACTGTTGCAAAAAAAATCATTTAAGGTTATCACAGACAAATTCTATCCAAATATTATTTTTAATACTAAATTTTAGTTGTCTTTTATTTAATTAATATATATTTCATAAAACTTAAGCATTTCTACCAGGTTTTACTGTATTATTATTCTAGATTTAAGTCAGTGGTCCTTTGGGGTTTGTTTAAGAGGCCTACTATAAAATGAAAAAAAATATATTCATGAGGCAACCTTACCACAATTTATGGAAGTAACGTTTCTCCCAAAGGTCTTTGATAATTCCTCCATTTGCTACACACTGTACAGTATTTAATTAAATTGTGTGAATCTAATATATTTTTTCTTTCATGAATCACTTTGTACTTGCTAACCAGTATCTGTTATTTTGTTTAATGATCATTTCATGTGGAAGTGTTAAGTGTGTCACACATTGTAATATACAATTATTCATTGACCAATTGTAGGCTTTTATAGCTATTTTGTAGGGAGTATTAATGTAAAATTTATATTTATAATTTTTGTAGTAAATAAAATAAAAATTTAATTTGTTCAGAATACAGTTAACAGGAATGTACAGACATTTTACACTTCTTGGTTCTAATAAAACAAAAGATTGTTTTAATCTGAATCTCAAAAAATGTTGTAATAATTAAAATTTGAAATAGTTTTAATTAAAATTGTTCAGTTGTTTCCGATCTTTAGCAGTCATATTACAGTAAAGGGCATCCTCTAGTTCACCAGGTACTTGAGCATGACACTTCACACCTTGTTCCCTTCTTCTTTAACACTTGTTTCCTATGTTCTTTAACATAGAGGTAGTATGGTCAGATAGTGTTATCTGCAGTATTATGTGGATGTGTGTATATTTTGTATTTATTTGGTTTTCTTCTTTGTTGTTCTGTGTGCTACACTTTGTTTTAAGAGAATGAGTTCTAAAGAGAAATGTCATTTATGGCTGTGGAACGAAAATTACTAGTTACAAAGTATATACATAAAGGTGAATTGGTTCGAAGTAAATATTTGTAATGATCTTAGTTGGTAAATGGCATGCCAAGAAAAAACATATTTTTGGTAAGTTGTACTAAGTAGGCCTAGTTTAGTTTGTTTCATGTACAGCAAAAGACATGTAAACATTTTTTATACAGCCTTGTAACTAATTTTTATATATAGTACTTTTGTGTATAAGTTGGTCTGATGTATACTTATAGGCTTCGTTTGGCTTAGGTTCTGGTCTTGAAGTGGCCGAACTGGAAGGAAATCTACTGTTCATTCTTTACATCATTTCACTCTTTGTGATGATTTCATATATATATATATATATATATATATATATATATATATATATATATGACTTTAAGATTAATTATATGTAATATCATACAAATTGTAAATTGTGAGAAAAATATACAGTTTTCAGAACACGTTTAGATCCTTTATATGTTTATATCCTGGAATATTTAATCTACATAACACTAATTAATACCTCAAAAATTAATCAAGTGGAGAATATAAATACATCTATAACATGATATTTCATATTAATTTTTCCATTCCATTAATGAGTCCAGCTATTGTGATAAGGATTAAATGTTATTTTCCTACAAATATTAATTTAGTTAGTTACCTCTCATACATATACTTAGCAGCTCATTTTACACAGAAATTCTATACTGTTATGTTATTAATGTTCTTCCATCTTAATAGTCTACTGTATTCTGTTTTATAACCAATACTTTGTTGCTAACATTATTTTTTTTTTAAGTATCTTGAAACTTACCAAGATAGACCATGTAAAAAAAAAACATTTCTCATTAGTTAAATACATTTAAAATATTCAAAATACATGCATTAGGGTGACAATATATTTTTTTGCTTTCACAGAAATAAGATAAAAAGTGTGATTTTCTATGGTCACAATAAATGACAAATGAATTGTTACTTTTGAATATGGTAAAAGTCAGTATGTTTGCAGTATGAACACTCTAAAGGTGGATTTACGGGGTGTTTTTTCATGCAACAGAATATAAAATTTTGCATGCAATGTGCAACAAACACATTGTTCAAATAGCTTGCATCTAACTGTGCATATTGAAAATATTGCACAGCAGTGTCAATGCTGTCATAAAATTTGAACTATTGTCTATGTAGTTATACTTGATAGTTCCAAGCTTTCAGTTAATAGTAGACCTAACTCTATCATTTTATTTTAATAGTTTATAACATTTTTTATATGAAATTATACTACTGATAAAATATCTTAATTTTTGAATTTACATGCATTTAAAAATAAAAAACCGCTTGAGAGGGGATATTTAAAATGCATATAACTTTATGTATAACAGTTTTTAATAACTACATGTTATTTTAAAGATAAATGTTTCATCTACTAAATGAATCCTATACTATTAAAATAATATTATAACACTATTTTTAAAGCATTTTTATTTTGTGGTAAATTGTTAATTAGCTATATCAGTAAATATGTTAAACAGCTACTGCTAAACTTGAGTTAAATTTTCACCATAAAATAAAAATCAGTATAAAAAAATAGACATACAAAATGTATTCATTAGAGAAAAATAATGTTTTTAATTAAACATTTAACTTTCAAATAATAGGTGGCTTATGAAAGTATGTCATAGTGTGTACATTCGAAGCTAAGTTTAAATAAAGAAGACAATCTCAATAAATTGTTTCCTATACCCCAATCCAAAACTATTGTTGCAATATATATTTTTAAATAAAAAAAACTAGGTTAAGAATATTTAAAGTTGTGTGACTTGTACCAGTAACCAAAATAGGATGAGAAACATATATGGTTGTCTGCAGTTGCTGTTGATTATTGCAATGTAAGCCGCCTCGGTGGTCTAGTGGATAGTGTACGAGGCTTTCACCCGGAGGACCTGGGTTCGATTCCCGGCGAGGGCTTGGCATTTTCATTCGCTAAATCATCCAATTGTCTGCATTAGCCCAAGTGTGCACAATAGTCGGACGTCAAATACAAAAAAGAAATTTGCAATGTATTTATGATGCCAGTACTTGACGCATATGCTTTCACATGTCCTGTTGCATGCCTCATACTAAATGAAAAAACATTGTGTAAATGTATCTTAACAGATAAACATTTTACTTCCATATATACTTCATCTGCAATGTAAACCTGTATGTTAAAATTCGTTTAAAAGTTACCCAGTTTCTTGATTATAAGGGAACTGAAACAAATAATTTATTTTGTGATGGCTTAAAGTATCTTTATTGATTTCAAAATTACAGTCAAACATAACACTACATAATAAATGGTGCCAATTCATTATATTTTTCACAGCCAAGTAAAAATGTGTGATACATGTACAGTACATTCAAACGATTTCTACATCTTTAATGCAGTAATAAAATTATTTAGGACATGTATGGTATATATGCAGGATTTACAAACTGTTACTTATTAAACTACTTTTTTCATATCTTTAACATCATTTTCATAACACAAAGTACATAAAAACATAGTTTTGTATTTAAAGGTCAAACAAGTAATGTTATGCATCAGGAAATTTTTATTCAACAAATTTAAACTCAAAATGATAATTGTATCATTAAAGTGAAAAACTAACTTACAATTTCATCTTATCTAGACATTAAAAGTAATAATAATTAGAAGGAAAAAGTATTACAAACTTGTAAGACTGTTGTAAGATTGTAAAATAAAGAGGCTACACAATGGACAATTTTCAAATAATATTAGAAGAGATATACAAATATTTACATAGGGTATTTAATATAAAAATACTGTTGATTTCATAAAATATATTTTCGAAAGTATAATGTTTTATTTATAAATTATTTCTTATTGTTCAGATGCTACCATTCCATATACAAGTGTTTTAAGACTTTCTACTTCTCCGATGGCAATCTTCCTGTGACAATTTATAAGGAATAATGTACACAATGCTTATTGATATAGCTATATTTTTAAAGCATTACATGTGTAACTGTACAAAACAATTTGGCAAAACTATATTAAAACCTCCATAGTCTCAATAAATCTCATCTAGCCCCCTAGATTTGCTTTGTGTTGTTTGATACCTACCACAATAAATAGCTTGCTGCCTATTAAAAAAATCATTATGATCTTATTTAAAAGTTTGAGATTAAAATAGATATTGAGTTCTAAAACCATAATTATTTTATACATCAACATTTACACCTTCTTATAACTGAGATGGCCTAGAGAGTTTTGCAGTCACCATAATACCAAAAATAGTTTTCACTTTGTTATCCATTAATCAATACTTCCACAATTAACTAAATTTTCTTACTTTTCCTTATATGTGTGAATATATATATATATATATATATATATATATATATATATATATATATATATATATGTGTGTGTGTGTGTATGTGTGTTTCCTGCCAAAACTCTATTTCCTGACCATAGGTTGTGATATATTTTTTGAAAATATAAAAGTGAGAAAATTATTGGAAGAAAAAAAATGTTCTACATAACCTAACCATTACTGTTGTGTGAAACTTCTATTTGTTGTTGTTTTCCTTGTGAAAAAGCTTTATTTATTGTTTAAAGATAATAATGTCAAAACTATAAAATTTACCAAAAGCGAAAAATAACTTAATAACCTAACCAATAGTATTTTGTGAATGTTCACAAAAGTAGTGGCCATGCTTCATTTTAACAATACTAAATTATCACTGTAATTGTGTATTCACATTTGGATACATGTATGAGGATTTCTAGTACATATAGATCAAATTGACAAATCATGTTACATCACTTCATATAAATGTTTACACAAATTATTTGAGCTCACACATTTTGTATGAGCAAAAATTGCATATACTTTATTCTTTTAACTTTGCTTTTTTTTAGGTATTGGCAATTTGTCATTTATCAAATTTAATTAACTGTTTACTTAATAGACAGGTTTTGATTTGTTAGCAAATTCAATTGTACTTTATAGGCTAATTTTGTTTTGTGTAGTTCAGCTAAATATTTTGTTGTACAATATTTAATGATGAACTATCTTTTAAAGTGAGTTAATTAACCAACTTGGTATAGCCATGTAAATGTAAAAGCACCATAAGAACTAGAGCAATGTACTGACAATGTGATAATATGAATCAGTAATACTTTGGTAAATTTAGCTATGAAATCCTGCATGCTCCATGCAATATAGACAGCATAAAATAATTTTTAGAATTGTAACTTAAAACATAAATAACTCTTCCGTGAATAAATATCACTTAATTTAATAATAAAATAAGTAATAGAACAAAATATGTTTTAAAATCATTAAAATAAGCAGTACACAGCTACTTAAAACAAAACACTTAGGTAAAAGCTTTTTTGATTATTAAAGAATAGCCTACTATTTGTCTTTCCTAACCTGATGGGCTAACAGCACAAAACCATATGATGATGGCCAGCAAAGAAGCAAATATTTAAAGTTACACTTAATTTTCTTATAATTACAACAACATATTTATTTAATTTATATTTTGTGTTACTTTAGTTTATATACTTCAGTAGTATGTTTAAATTGCTACAGTAACAAGATTTATATTCTTTTCAAAACAATATTTAAATTGCAAATGGAACTTTGTTTTTTGCCCAATTGTATTGTAACAAAAATAACGTATTAAATAATAAATTTTCTTTAAGAAACATACTTAAAATTTATTATTAAATAGGTACAAACTTATTATAGTACATTTCTGAAACATTATGGAAAGTAATACAATTGTAAAAACCCAGGAAGATGAGATCTATTGACAAGCTTCCCTTATCCACTAATAACATATGAAAAACAGTTATGTTACAACTATTTAAAAACATACCATTCACTTAATTTATATAGCAAACAAAATACAGGTAAAACTGAGTTTTTGGGACTTGCATCAATTTTGGTACTTATAGCACAAAAATATTTTATTATATGCCCAATATTAATAATACAAAATATAAAAGTATGGAAGCAACGGGAAATTAAAAAAGTATGAAAAAGTGACAAATATAACCTGGAAGTGGCTAACACAAAAGTAGGCAACATGTTTTTCATTGTGAAAACGATTAATTAAATGCATGCCACTAATATGAAAAGATTATACACTTTAATTTAAAAAAAAAATTGAGCAACTCAGCTTGGTTGTTGGGTGGTTAACTAAAACGACTCTATTATAATAATTTGATAACATGCATGAGCAGTACCTCAGTGGTGATGTTGGCGTAGTATAGTAAATCTAACAATCTCCATTCAAAAGAAACAGCAGTGATATCGCAATATAGTTTTATAAAAATTGGCTTAAAATAATAACATCATAATTTAATCTTCCATAGGTAAATTCAATACATAATAAAACAAAAATATTGTTAAAATCATTCCTTTACTACAAGTCCCAAAAACTCAAAAATACCCAAACAAATTACTACTATAAACTTATAAACAATTGTTTTTTTATAGAGTTGCCATATAAGCCTTTATAAAGTAGAATAATAGCTAATTACCTTTACAACAAAATAATAATAAAAATAAACCATTAAACTATTTAAAAAATATTTGACATGTCTTGTATTTGGAGATTAGACATTAAGTTTATTTGGTTTTAGGAAGAAGCTATATAATACTTTGCATCAACAATTTCTGAACAGAAAATTTAACATTATTATGCCTATCGATGTTTTTTACGACGGTATTTATTTTTGCTTGAAGGCTCTCCTACCACTATATGACCCTCTGCAATTTCATCCCTTTCTTCACTTTCTAATAATTTCTTTTCACCCTCTAAATGAAACATAACATCTCGAAGTTGTTCTTGCAAATCCTTAATTTCTTTTTCTGTTTCAGATTTGTATTTCTGAAACTGTTCTTCCAGGTTTGTGTACTTTTTCAACCAAGCAGACTGATTTTCTTGCATTGCTTTATTCACTTGTTTTTCTTCAACTAAATCAGCATGACTTTGGTGCAAACGGTTAGTCATTTGTTGTAGTTTTTTATCAATTATTTGTTTGTCTCGTAAAAGTGTTGTAACTTTGTTTCGTAAAACTTCATTTTCATTAACAGTTTCTATTAATTTTTCCTTCATGTGTATTGTATCATCAATCATTTGTTTTTCAAATTTGGTTACCATATCCTCATAATACATTCTCTGCGAGTCCAATTGAGAAGTCAATAAATATGTGAATTCTAATTGCATTGAATCAATTTTTTCACTATTGTCTTCTTTTTCTGGTGAATTTCCTTCAACCAACTTACCATCAGTTTTATTTTGCAATAAACGATGGACAAAATTATCTCCTACATAGTCCCAAACTCTATTATTTTCAAGCTGCATTGAGTAACAGTGTTGGGTTTCTACATAATGATTAAATGCATGACCTTGAACATATCTTCCACAACCAACATGTCCACAAATTAAACAAATCCAAAGAGACTCTGCAGAATTGCATTCTAAACAACGGTTATCTGCCAAAGCTTCGGGTGTTTGTACGTAACGACAAACAGGGCAAGTTGTATCACCCCATTTAGAAAGACAATTACCATGAAAAGAATGGTTACATAGTATTGTTAAAATCCCATCAACTGATTCATCCATACGTTCTAAACAGACTGGGCAAGTAGGAAGTTCAGTGTGTAATAGAGGTGGTGACTCACCTTCACCAGCTAGCACAGTTTCAATATGTGAGACAAATACTACACTACAGCAGTTTATAGGTTCTAAACTATTAAATGGTACACCATTAAATGATGAATAAAATTCTTCAGCTGACCTTTGAGTTCTGAAAGTAAGAAGTGCCATGTATTGATTTGGAGAACCATCACGGATAATACGTACATGTTTTATATCCCCATAACAAGCTGCTACAAAAGTTAAGAGGTCATGACATGTCATTGAAGATGGTACTGCTAAAATACATACAGTCTGGCTACGACTAGCTGCATTTTCTACTGTAGTCAGTTTGTTTTCTTTGTACAAATGTAGAATACCTTTTGTGATTTCAACAAAGGGATTGCCAGAAACAAAAGGAACTTGTTCAACTAAACATCCACTGTTTTTTAAGTCATCAGGTTCACGTGAACGCCGACTTGACACTACTGAAGATTCAATAACTTCTTGCTTAGATCTGCTAGAACCTGGTACAAGTCCTAAAGTTTCATCACCATCATTAGAATAAGTTTCAATAGAATATTCTTTAATTTCCCTCCTAACCCTTGATTTGCTCTGTTTGCTTGCCATTAATTGCCTATTCTCATTAGCACTAGAATTAGTTATATTATCGTCAACCTTCAACCTTAAATCTTCATCATAAATTTCAAATCTAATAATGCACAGAGATACTGAGACTGACATTACCAGATGACTTGAAACACTTTAAGCAGAAAAAAATACAATATCAAAAATAATTTCAGTCCCATTTAAAAATATTCTACACAGAAAAACTATAAATAAATAGGCCTACTAACTTTTACTTTGCATTATTTAAGAAATGAAGGAAAATACTAAGGATTTACATGACAATATAATTAACAACAAATATTTTAATGTAATTAATATTCAGACTGATCTACTTATAAACAGCTGACGCTGACAAGTTAATTTCGTAACCGTAAATTGAAAATATGTTGCCAACTGTTATCATAGAAATTTAGAAATTACAACTACAAGTAAAATTTGCATTAAAAAATAATCACAGGTATAACAACAAAATCGAGGCAAAAGGGCTAAAACAATTTTTTTATGTTTGAAATTGTGAAAAAGTAATCCAAGTTAAGTAATATGATTTGTAATATTAAATCTCTGATATTAAAAGAGATTTATATGGTATGAAACAGAATAAATCATAGGTAGTCATAATAACACAATGTGTTTGTGTAATGACGTTATATAAAAATATATAATATATACATTATCTTTATATATATATATATATATATATATATATATATATATATTGGAATTTTTATTCTGTATGTAGGTTTTGAAATGTAATCTGTGATAAGGTTATTATGTACATACACAATACAAAATAGTACCACAAATGTTTAACCTAGTATGTAACAATCGCAGCTTCGCTCGTTATATTTTTTTGCTAACAAATATAAATATAGTAATTATATTAAATAATCATTTATATAAGTTACAAGTTTTCTATAAATATAAAAAAATATATTAATGAAATTATCAATAATCTTAGTAAATAATGTAGTAATAGATTTTTTTTATTGAACCCAATACAGCACGTCCATTTAATTTAATATGACAAAAACTAAAAAACAGAAGATTATTGTTATCACAGAGTATGTATTGTTATCATTCCTATGATTAACATTTATTCTTTAAGCCGCCTCGGTGGCCAAGTGGATAGCGTACTAGGCTTTCACCCCGAGGACCCGGGTTCAATTCCCGGCAAGGGCTTGGCATTTTCATACGCTATAAATCATCCCATCGTCTGCATTAGCTCAAGTGTGCACAATAGTCGGACCTTAAACACCAAAAAAAAAATGTATTCTTAAAAAAAGCGATTTTTGATCTGGAATGAGATGCACGTGATTCATGTGATTAGTGTATTTGTAGGGTATTCCATACTTTACCTTTGGTTTTATTTATAAAATAAAAGTAATAAAATTGAAAAAAATCATTAATATTATTTTAGGACATTGAATAAATTATTTCAAAGTAAAAAGTAGTATTTTATGTATTTTTTGATTTAGTTTGACAACAAAAGTTTTTTAGAATGAGTGAATGTTTATTAAACTATTCAAGCTTGTTATGTACATTTATCTTACTATCTATAAAATAATATCTAATATATAAAATATTTGTATTTTTATTGCAGTAAATACTGCAGTAAAATTATTTATTAATTATCACAACATTTTAACAACAATATGCAGAATTATAAAATCGTATAAAAAATACTCTTTGTCATTGTATATACTTAAAGAAATGCAATCATTCTAAAACTTTTTTGTAAACTAAGTTTGATGCCTTTCCATCTGGAGCCAATATCATTAAAGTTAATGTAGAATTATCTATGGAGCAAACTACATAAAATTGTCCATGTGAAAAACAATCTTCTCTTACGTAAATTTCTGCAATTTTTAATGACTGGCCTTGTGATTTATTAATTGTTATTGCAAAGTAGACTTTAAGTGAAAACCGAATTCTTTTAAACTGAAATGGGATATCCGATACATCCAATCATAATTATAGCTTCAATGAAATTTTTCTAGAAGACAGTTACAAACAGACGTGTATCATTACACAATTTTGGTGGGCAAAGGATTCTCAGTAGCACGATTGGTGCACCAACTTTCATTTTCCGTATATGTGGGGGAATTCCAGGATGATTAAGAGAAGTGAAAAACTCTACTGGATAATATATTATATCATCGACTTGCAGTGTTATATATACAGATCTGTCAACTCGCAGGGGGTGCGGGCTAGCTGTACCTATTGAGATTTAGACGTCCCTCGCGGTACTTGAGTCTAACACACACTTACATTTACAACACTACACCTACGACTTTAACTTTTTACACTCAAACTTACATTTAGGGAAACGATAATAGCCTCAATGTGCTTTTCGCCTTAAAATAACAAAAAAAACCCTCTACAGATCTGTATGTCATCTCTTCTGCTTGGGAATGATTTGAATAAAATGTCATTTATTTTAGCATCTTTGTCATTTTTTTATATTAAAATGGCTCGCTCACAAAGCCAGTCTATAGATTCATTATTGAGATTTGCAATGATGATATGTTTATTTGCAATGACGATATTATTTTTACTATGAGATCTTTTAAAGTTCTTACTACTGTGCCTAAACATGTAGGCAAAGTAATCTTTCTTTCAGATTCAGGGTACGTGCCATCACCTATTTGTAAATGAAAGTTTTGTTATTTGAAGCCATAAATATGAAGACTTGATGCATGCATGCTGCGACCTCATTCGCTCAAGTTCCTGTAAGCACGACTGGTAAAGTCTCCAACTAGAATAGTAGTAATTCCTCCCATCATTCTGTTTGAATTTCGAAGATCTTTTAGACAAATATTCAAAGCCTCAAGCCTTTCTTGTGTGACATCAGACTCTCATCCCAAACAATGAGCTTGCATTCTTGTAAAACTTTAGCCTTATTTGATTGTTTATTGATATTACAATTAGGAGACTCAATAACATTCAGGTTGAGTGGCAACTTGAATGCAGAATGTGCAGTTTTTCTTCCATCTAAAAGTGGAGATGCAATACCAGATGATTTAGCTGCCAAAGCAATTCAACGATTGCTTCTTATTTTAGCCAAAAGTAAAACACGTTTGCACTTTCTAGAAATCTGTTTCTAGCTATCATAGTCTCGGCCGTACGTACTGTGTAAGTAGTTTAATGGTGTTGAAATCTATCTCCAATGATAAGTATAACAGTTTGGGGTAACAACATTTCGTTGAATTTAATCTCTTCTATGGAAATGTTTTTTTACTTTTTTTAAACAATGAAGTAAGTTTAATTACACAATGAAAATGCCATTAATTTTATTACTACTGATTAATACTGGAGCAGTAATAATTTTTAACTAATATAAAATAAACGGGAAATAATAGGTTGTATCGTCACTATAAATTGACACACCTAACTATTTAAATTTAATTTGGACATAACTTCCACAGAATCCACGTAACCTTAAATAAGTCAAATTACACAATAAAATTTCACTTATATTAAATTATTATTACTGATTAACACTGGAACAATAAAAGTTTTTTAACTAATATAAAATTAATGATAATAATAAGCAGGACCATTGTTTTAAATTGATTATACGATGTCCAAAAATCGTAAAGTAAATACCTAAACATTTAAATTTAATTTCAACATAACCTCTTCAGACCCCACGTAACCACAAGTGAGTCTAATGACACAATGAAAATGTCACTAATATTATTACTACTGATTAACACTGGAGCAATAAAATATTTTAACTAATATAAAATCACTGATTTTATTGACTTTCAAAAAGCATACGACTCTATAGATAGGGAATCCTTATTCTCGGTTCTGAAAGAACTAGACCTTTATAACAAAACCACAAATCTTATCAGGGAAACATTAACTAATACATTCTCCGAAGTTCAATTCAGGGGAGAACTCTCCACCCCTTTTGAGATTAAAACAGGAGTCCGACAAGGAGATGGACTCTCTCCATTGCTATTTAATTGTGCTTTAGAAAAGGTAGTTAGAGAGTGGAACGTGAATACGCATAGTGGAATCAGACTAGAAACTAAGAACAAAGGAATTAAGGTAAATTGTTTGGCTTTTGCGGAAGACATGGCCTTACTAGCTGAGACATTGGAAGAAGCTAAGGAACAGACTCTTGAACTCCAGAAGCAAGCGTTAAAAATGGGTATCAAAGTTTCATTTGTAAAGACTAAAATATTGACAAACATACAAAAACCACCAAAAAAGCTTCAAGTGGGAGAACAATACATTGAGATAGTGAAAGAATTCAAATGTCTTGGGGAATGGATCAGCTGGAATGCTCTAGAGAAAAAAGCTATTGAATCTAGGAGACATAAAATTGAATTAGCCTTCCAACTTACCAAGGACACATACTACAAGAAGTCCCTCTCCTGGAATACAAAGATAAGGCATACTGTCATACTGTAATTAAACCAGAAGCCTTATATGCAGCTGAAACATTATCTCTCACAACCCAGGGCCCACTTGAAAGACTGGAGATCAAAGAAAGAAAGATATTACGAAAAATCTTAGGCCCCAAATTCCGTAACAACCAATGACTCCACATCAGTAATGAAACTCTTTACCAAAAAATTGAAACACTATCAGACACAATAAGAAAAAGGAGAATTGATTTTTATGGGCACATCCTCCGAATGGACAAAAATAGACTAACCAAAAAAATATTTGACTACTTTCGCAGTAGAAGAGCCAAACCACTTTGGTTTAGAGAAACGGAGAAAGACATAACAGAACTGCAGATCACTGACACTATGCTAATGGACAGAACAGCCAAAATAATAACCAAGAACAAGAAGCAACGGTTCCAAGGCAAAGTCAAATCCAAGCGAACGATCAAATTTCTGACGAAAAGCAAGATCACAAAGTATGAAGCAATACTGGGCTACGAGGAAGGCACAGAACATTGAGAAGTGATTGATTTGGTGTACCCCAATGTTGGGTGAAACAAATAAAGAAAAAAATCACTTATAATCATAAGTTGGACCGTCTTTTCAATTGCCTATACTATGTACAGGGTGTTTGAAAAAAAACTTCCTAGTTTTATGTCTAAATTTCATGGTGAAATTAATGATGCACTACATCAACGAGTGCATACAATAAAAGAGAATATAATATCTTCAGGTTTTTTTAAATGTTTGTAAACTTCAACGGGGAATCGATTTGTTGCCATACACAAGTAGAGACGATATTCCACTTCTCGCCAGGTATTCACCAAAATAGCAAATGTAACACTATGAACCGCCGTGATGATCCTTTCCCGTAATTGGTTGCTGTCACTGATCTTTTCAGCGTACAAAATATTTTTTGCCCCTCCCCCCTAATAAAAGGCCAAGTGGGGTTAAGTCTGGGCTTAAACTCAAGCCCTTTTTCCTCCTCAATATCTTCCACTTGGAGACGACATACTCAGTCAACATGCCAGAGTATACGTTCCCGTTTATTGTTCCTTCTACAAGAACGAAAGGATCAAGAACGATTCTCTATCTTTCATCAAACTACGCCAACCATTAAATTTTGGAGTGTCACGTTGATGCTGAATAACGATATGTGGTGATTCAGTACCTCAAATTCCGCAGTTATGGCGATTAACTGTTTCACTCACATAAAATGTTGTCTCGTCAAAAAACATAGAAAAAAACGTTTTCATCAATTCAAGTTAACAGCAAACTGTAATATTTTGTTTATATTAGTAGGTTTAATTTCATGTAAAAGTTGTATATTGTACCACATCGTACACAGTACCTTTAGACATTCGGAATTGTAAACTAAGTCTGGCCAATGACACACTAATGGCTTAAAACCAAAATTTTTTCAAATACTTTCTTAGTGCACACATAAACTATGAAACGTAGGTTCCCTCCAAATTTCAAGTCTGTAGCTTTTATAGCTTGCGCTGTGCGTTGATTATAAATCAGGATATCTTCTTTTATAAATATAGGTTGTACAATGTACCTTATTATATTTTGTTTTCTTTGTATAGATTTAGATTGTATCAGAAGTAATATAAAAAGATTTGTTCTGTGTGAAGCTGTATCACATTCTCTGCATTTACTGGTACTCTGTGTGTGTGTAGTTGTTCTTCGTTTATAGTTGGTGTTAACCGGTTTCAAACATTTAACTATTTTATTATCGTACAATCATCATGAAATTAGTAAAGTATGTAAATTAATTACAATTATATTTTAACTCTAATTAAATTATTATACTTAGATTAGTATAAGTTAAAAGTATTTGTTAAAGCTTGCATTGAATTACGGCGAAAGTCCATCAACTTTGATTTACCTAACTTTTATAGGTAAAAATGCAGTGTAGCCTGTTCTGCCTTTTTCGATATTTTTTACTGAAACGCTTCAGTAGATGCCCAAAAGCAATAATCCAGAATATAAAAGCGCGGAACTCACGAGAAGTACGATAAACATCGAAAATAAAAGTGACCAACATAACCTCAAAATTGCTACCGCGCGAAAGTCGCTAACGTGTAGATCGGTAAAACGATAAAAATACATCTAAAACGAGTTTTGCTTGATAAAAACGCGGAAACCAAGTTAAGTCCGATAAAAATCGAAAATTAAAATGACCATATCCTCAAAATTATTACCACGCGAAAGTCACTAACGTATTGTAGATCGGCAAAACGATAAAAATACGTCTAAAACGGTTTTTATACGATAAAAAACCTTGTTTTTTTAAACAAAAAAACCCATAACCTAACTGACATGGTTGTTAGGCCTAACACGGTGATGCATGAAGAAAACCTTTTATTTCTTTAAAAAAGAATACTGCATAATCTAACTGATACAGTTGTTAGGCCTAACACAGTGATGCTTGAAGAAAACCTTTATTTTAAAAAAGAAAAAAATAATTGTAAGCCTTCCAACAGTCACTTACATTCATGCATCACCATGTTAGGCCTAACAATCATGTCAGTTAAAATATTGGGTTTTTTTGTTAAAAAAAAATTAAGTTTTTCATCACGCAAAACCAGTTTTAGATGTATTTTTATCTTTTACCGATCTACAACACATTAGTGACTTTCTTCTTTTTTTAGGTTCACCACCAAACAACAATGTTAATTACGTTCTACGTATTGAAAAAAAAATAAAGCAATCAAAAACACGTTATATTTTTTTTTTATTTTAAGGTGAAAAGCACATTGAGGCTATTATCTCCTCCCTAAATGTAAGTGTAAGTGTAAAGTGTTAAAGTTGTAAATGTTGTGTTGTAAGTGTAAGTGTGTGTTAGACTCGGGTACCGCGAGGGACGTCTAAATCTTCTCAATAGGTGCAGTTAGTCTGCACCCCCCTGCGGGGATCACTGATTAAATTAAATAGCTTTTTCACTCGACACTGTCAGTTATAGAGTATTATTTCTTTTCAATAAAAGTGTTTTTATCACCCATCAGCAGTGTTAGTTATGTTCACTATGGAAGAACCGTAACAGTCTGGTTATTGAGTACTTTCTTAAAAATTGGAATGTTTTATCATTTTAAAAATCAAAAACATGTTACATACTTTTGCATGGTAGCAATTTTGAAGTTATGCTTGTCACTTTTATTTTTTTATTTTTATTGTACTTTTCGTGCTTTCCGCGTTTCTACATTTTGGATTATTGCTTTTGGGCATGTAACAAAGCATTTTAGTAAAAAAATTACCGAAAAATCGAGGACAACCCACACTGCATATTTACCGAAATCATAATGTGTTCAGAAATAATGTTGTTTTCAGACCTGTTATTATTCATGTTTGTATTTGAAATTGTAGAACGCCATAGAATATATTACATAATGGCATTTTATGTGTAGTTAGGGATTGGTTTCATTTTTTGACTTGTAAAACTAGTATATAGACACATATAATTATAACTCTATATTAGCTATTTAAAGGAGCAATTTTTCTTACCTCAATTGGTATTTCTAAATTTTTGGGACTAGTACTGAACTAATTATTTTAACAAATATTTTTGTTTTATTATATGCTATATTATTGAATTAGGATATATTCACCCGTGGAGGATTAAAATTATTATTATAATTTACGATTTTAATTCATTTCCTATGGAACTTTATTGCTTTTTACTTTGCAAGGAGCATGC
Source organism: Callitettix versicolor (assembly GCA_022606455.1). Lineage (NCBI taxonomy): Eukaryota > Metazoa > Arthropoda > Insecta > Hemiptera > Cercopidae > Callitettix > Callitettix versicolor. Next base: position 48,434,092 of record CM040183.1, read on the forward strand.
TAGATTTACTACACTAGATTATTTTTTTTTAAATTTTAAGGCGAAAAGCACAATGAAGCTCCCTAATTGTAAGTGTCCGTGTAAAGTGTTAAAGTCATAAGTGTAGTGTTGTTAATGTAAGTGTGTTAGACTTGGGTACCGTGAGGAACATCTAAATCCCCTGCGGGTTACACTAGATTAATATGCCAACGTCACCACCAAGGTATTACTCATGTGCATTATCACATTATATTCCAATTGAGTTAGATAAATACCCAAACAACTGTCAAGTTGGGTTCTTAAGTTGTTTTTTTTTTAAGTTTATATTACACCAAATAACCAAGTCAGTTAGGTCTGAAGTTTTTTTTAACAAAAATTATATTTTTTCATTATTAGTAATTTTTTATGTAATTAATCATTTTTACGATGAAAAACATGTTAACTACTTTTGTATGCCAGTTATTTTGAGGTTGTGTTTGTCACTTTTGTTTTCAATTTTTTTTAAACTTCCTGTGCATATCTATATTTTGGATTATTAATATTTGGCATATAGTTAAATGCTTTGGTGGTAAAAATTACCAAAAACCAGTTTTATTCATCAGTCGTCACTGTTGTACTGAATTTACTTAATATCACTGAATGATATCTTGTAAACTTTGATTTAGTTTTTGAGGTTATGGAGTTGAAGGGTTTTGCTAGCTAAGATGGCCTAATAAATATGTTATTGTAAAATAGTTTTTGTAAGTTGGTCAAAATTAAGTAGCAAAGAATGTCATTATTTTTTTATTTATAATGTCTTTAGTTATCAATAAATAAAATACATAATTTGTGAATAACAACAATAAAATTCATTTTTTTAAAAACTAGATCCCATTCCTATATTAAACCCCATTAGAACCCCCATTCCCCCATTAGAACCCACTTAAATTAAACAGCTTTCTCATATTGGATCACTCAGTCCATAAATGCAGTTACTGTCTATTGGCCTAGAATGATTTTTATAGTAAATAAAAATGTTTTTTAATTAAGAAACTTACTACTTGTCTAATCTAATTTGAATCGCCCTTGCCTACTCTTCTTCACAGAAAAAAATATGTATTGCATAGCAATGAACATTACTTATTTAATAATGTTAAACCAAAAACTTAAGAAATAGTTTATCCCTTAACAAACAACCATTTTTTTAAAAAAGTATGTTATGCCAATGGTCTAAGCTGTTAGTAGAGTCCTGAAAAAAATTGATTTCTATGAATACCTGAAAAATAGCGTAAAAAAGGCCAGCAAAGAGGTAGACCTACGGAATTATCAGTTAGGCAACAAAATAAAAAGACATTGGTTATAGGAAGTGCACCAAAACATAAAAGAAATTAAAGTAAAGGAATTGATGATACTGGCTAAGAAAAAAGGTGATATATTAAAAGAAGAAATGTCAGTAAGATGCTAGAAATTAAAGAAATCAGTAGTTCTCATGTAAAAAAGGAACTACTGTTTTCTTCCTATGAAGGAAAAAAGTTAATTATTTGTTAAAAGAAGTAGGACCTAATAAAAAATAATTTTACTAAGATATAAAAATAATTTTGTAAAATAATATTTAATCTATAATAATATTATTATTATTTTTAATTTAGATATTTAAATTTTTTTAATGTGTCAAAGCACATTTATAAATAAAAATACATCAATTTTTTATTTGTTTTGAAAGTACACTTGCTTAAAATAAGGTGGCTCGGTGGTCGATAAGCCTTAAAGCACCGGTCAGCCTACTGCGTTTCTGAACTGCGCAGCTAAAAAGGATCCCTCATCCTCATTGTCAAACTGGCATAAAGTATAGACATTAAAAAAATACATATATATATATATATATATTTAAGAGATTAAGCAATAAACATAATTTGTAAAATGTTGGTTTAGGCTACTTAGTTTTCTAGAATTACTGCTAACTATACTCCTTATGTTCTTTTTAGGTTTTTAATGAAACTGAGTCATGAAACTGTAACAATTGAACTAAAGAATGGAACACAGGTTCATGGAACAATATCAGGTATGCATCAAGCAAGAGCTAAAAAAATATTTTTAATAACCAAACCATTCTCACTATACAAAGTACAGTATGCTTATAACATAGATAAAATATTTTCGCCTGCTATTTGTAAATTTTAGACAATAAATTTACAAAGGAAAAGAATTTATGTAAATTGCTTTATAAATCTAAAATTTAGTCATTTCACCAAAAACGAATATAATCTTTTCACAACATTTATTTCAGTTTAGTCTAGAACTATACATTTTTTCAAATTTGGTATACTGATTTGAGTTGAGTATTCATAAGTGACCAAGTTTTGAGCAAAGTATTATGCAATTTTAATTAGGCTAGATCGATTTTTTTTGTATGTTAAGGCAATATTTGAATTGTATAGGTAATTGTTGAGAGTACAGTATATTAGTATTTAGAAATAAAGTTGTTATAAAAGATATTTTTTAATATTAAATCTAAATAGTTGCTTCCTAGATTATAGTGTAATAATATTTTAATACCTAACCTAATATAGCCTAGGATTTGAAATTTTAAAATGTAAACTATTGAATTTGTTTGTTTAAAGATGTTCAGATGATTAATTTTACTCTTTGACTGTTACTGGCCAATTAGATTGTCCTTTTAAGACATTTTAAATACTGCCACAGGTGGAATATCATATCGGCTTTTTTGGTTAGTCTGGATAGTGCCACGGCGGATATAATCGGCTTTCGAAATATAAATTATTTCATTAATTTTTTTTGCATAAAATTCTTAAATTTTACAATTTTATAAACTTTATTATTATTATTATGATATTATATTAATAATTATTATAAATTGTAACAATTTATAATTCAAACCACAAAATAGATTAAAAACACACATATACATACTGTACAAACCCAAGCCAAGCTAAGAAATGAAAACAATCGTGGTGATGTCATTAGCATCAAGCCTAGTTCAAACATTTCATTTTATCAAATCATCACTTATCAAATGAGGAACACTAAATTATTTTACTAAACCAGCATTCTAGGAATTAAAAATCATGTTTTCAATGGCAGAAAATGTACAAATCAAAAACATCACAGACACCAGCTACAATTCAATCAACAAGGCGCACATATTCAGACACCATAACTGTAGCTAGAAGAAGCCAGTCCGTGTGTCACACTCATATAGTGCAAATCAATTTAGTGCTATGTGAAAAAGTGAGGTTATGGAACAAACTCAACAATTTTTAATTAAATAAATAAATACAAAATAAATTTGTTAAATCAATCATGCTGTTAAAGATACTAGTCTCGATGAATTTATGTGCAAAGTTTACAGTAATAGATGATATGTCGCTAAAATTTACGAACTTGAACATCATAGTAGCTCGAGTTTTTTAGACTTGAGTTCGATGAGAAATGCATCAAAATTCCAAGATAGCATCGTTACAGGAGTATAAATAGACAGTGTTCGGCGTGAGTTGGGGAGAGACGGATCTGACAACCACAGCGGTTCGTAGAGAGCACAGTGCAAATACTGAATAAATAGCAAATAAATAGTGAAGTTAGTGATTAATAGAAATAAATAAATATATATATATTATTATTATTATCTGCGTATAGACCCTGTTGGATCACGCAAAGCACTCCGACTCATGTCTTGCTCCTTCTAATCCTCCCCATCTCCCTCATCCTGTCCCCATGGATCCTCTTCCGCTCCTCCGTCCATTCTATATATAAATTAATATAGTGAGTGCATCAAGAGAAATATAATTCATATTTTTTGTGGAAATATGGGTGAGATCTAACCATGTTATTTGTAACGGTTTCTAATGATAATTTGTTTGCTATTTAATTAACGTTGAAGGAATATTAACATAATCATATCAAAATAATTATATACAAACATTTGAAATAAAAAATATGATTTATATTGTATAATATTTCCATTTTGGAATAAACTTTAATGAGGCCAGCTCGTTAATCCCCCTCCGTGAATTTTTAAAAATAATTAAATAGACAATTTTAAGAAATGATTAAATATTGTGATAGGTGTAATAGATTCAAATGTTTATTTTCCCCCGGATTAGAAATGTAGTAAGAGATATTATAGACTCACAATATTCAAAAATAACTGTGTGATAGACTTTAATGATCTGTGAAAATTTATGTGTTATTAATGTTAAATCAAAAAGTGCCTGTGTAAAAAAGAAGATATAATTTAATAGTCATCTAGCCATATATCTTTTGAAAAAAAGAAAAGTAAATAGGTGATACTATATAGGTTAAAATGAAATTATACTCTGTCTTCAATTTGTTAATTTAGTATTATTTTGTAATAGGTGTTGATGTTGCAATGAATACTCATTTAAAAGCTGTAAAAATGACAATAAAAAACAGAGACCCAGTTCAGTTGGACACTCTCAGCATCAGAGGGAACAATATTCGCTACTATATACTACCTGACTCATTACCTCTTGAAACTCTTCTTATTGATGATACACCAAAAGCTCGTGCCAAAAAGAAGGATGCATCTAGAGGTAAGCATAGCTTTTTGTTAGCATATTTAAAAGTCACCTCTTGATTTGATAATATATATACTATATATTATGTTAATGTCAACATACAATAAATAATAAGTGCAGAAATTTATAATTCGAAGCAGTAAGTAGGCTACATTGAATAGGTTAAAAACATAAATGTATGATCTGATCAATGGCAGCATAAATACCAAAGCTTTGACATCATGGCAAGCAGCCTAAAAATCGCTTTTTCACTTTTGAAAATTTGAAAGTGAAATTTTCAAACGTTGCATCGCGCACATTTGAAATAAATATTGAAGTAATTGTTGAGAAATGGTAAAAACGGTTTGTAAAAACATATTTAATTGAAGAAAATTTAATTTATATACATTTCAAATATTGAGAAATAAGTAAGAATAAATAAATATGCCAATTAAATATACTAAGTATTCCGTTTTGATAAAGATGTAAACAAGGGGGCTTATGTCAGCGTTTACAACCATTACCAAGAAACCAGAAAGGCGTGACCCAGGTATAGAGTCAGTTAATAATTAAATTTGCCTATCAACAGGAAATAAGTGGAAAAAGTTACGTTATTCCGATAAAATCTAAATTTAACAAATAAATTTAGTTTTAAAATAAAATTTTATTTATAAATTCCCAAAAAATTAATTCACAAGGATAAAGTTGTAGAAGTTTGTCAATAGTGCCATCCAATGACTGGTGTAAGAATACCAAAAATAGTTTGAATTTCCCTTGTGAAGGACATCATTTTAGAGAGAGCTACCAATATGCCGGCAAGTACAGTAGTGATTGCCTGTCTCATGTGTCAGAAGTTTAGTTTTTGTGCTTAAGGTTAAAGTGAAAGTGAAATAGTATCAAATAGTAGTGCAGTAGATAAGATATTAATTTAAATAAATTTAAATTAATTACAAGCTGCCATATATATATATATATATATATATATATATATATATATATATAAAACCACACACACACATCAGGCGTGCAGGAGGATCGGGGATGCCAAAGCACCTGGCCTGGATGGCATACCAAATGCAGCTCTTAAAGTTGCTCTTGAAACCAATCCTGATGCTTTTATTAAAGTACTGGATGGCTGCTTATGGGAAGGAACTTTTCCCACCAGATGGAAGGAGCAGAGGTTGGTTCTGACACCAAAGATGAAAAAGCCTCCTGAAACACCATCATCGTATCGGCCGATATGTCTACTTGATACAGCGGGGAAGATTTTGGAGAGGATTGTCTATAGACAACTTGAACCATTCGCTGAAGGCGCATATGGGCTTTCGGAAGTACAATACGGATTTCGGAGGGGCAGATCTACCATTGATGGTATTAACGGTGTCATTAGTAAAGCAAGGGAAGCTATTGAAGGCAAAAGGTGGAGAAGAGGTGCTAAAAAATATTGCGCCATTGTCACACTGGACGTTAAAAATGCATTCAACTCAGCGCGATGGAGTAATGTATTGCAGATCCTAAATAGCATGGGAGTTCCCGTGTATCTCCAGAAGGTGGTAGGGAGGAGTTACTTTGAAAATAGAACTCTCATCTATGACACTGAAAAAGGAGAAAAGAGGTACAGAGTAACAGCAGGAGTACCACAAGGCTCTGTGCTTGGACCCCTTCTTTTTGAACATCATGTATGGTGGGGTCTTATGGGTTGGCATACCATTAGGCGTAAAAGTCTTTGGATTCGCTGATGACCTTGCGGTTGTTATTGATGGGAAGTTTTTGGAAGAAGTTGAGGTTCGGGCCAATGAGGCAATGAAGTCAATCCGGAGATGGTTGACATCTATGGGTCTGCAGCTCGTCGATCAGAAGACGGAGGTCGTGCTTGTGACCAGCAGGAAAAAGAGGGAAACAGTAACTCTTACAGTTGGAGATATGCAGATAAGTTCCGTCCCAGCCCTTCAATACCTTGGCGTATGGGTTGACACGAGACTCTGCTTCAGGGAACATCTCAAGGCAGTTAGTGAAAAGGCGACGAAAATGGCAGAAGTCCTTTCCAGGCTCATGCCGAATCTGGGAGGTCCAAGACAGGCACGCCGCCGACTCCTGGCAGGGGTAGTAAGCTCGTTGCTCCTATACGGAGCACCGATTTGGAGCCAGGCTATGATGGTCGCGAGCTATGCGTGCAAGGTTAATGCGGTGTACCGCTGTGCGTTGCTGCGTGTCGTGAGTGGTTACCGAACAGTTTCCTACTACGCTGCATGCGTAGTGGCGGGCAAACCTCCAATGGAGCTGATGGCTGATGAAAGAGCGAGGCTGTTCTGGCGTAAGCGAAATGCTGAGCTGCGGTATAGTCATACAATGGCAATTACAGAGGAGCGAAATTGGACCCTGGAGACATGGCAGCGACAGTGGGACGAATCAACAAATGGACGATGGACATACCAACTCATAGGTAACATCCAGGATTGGTGCAACAGGAATTATGGAGAGGTGGATTTCTATCTCACACAGATTCTCACTGGGCATGGTTGCTTCCGAGCTTACTTGTTCCGTTTCGGTCTGGAAACGGACTTGGCTTGTCCCCTCTGTCTTCCAGCAGTGGAGGAAGATGCAGAGCATGTGATTTTCCGCTGTCGGAGATTCGACAATGAAAGGATGAGGCTGCAAACATATCTGCGGGGCAGCATTGCACCAGAAAGTCTGGTTGCGACTATGATGGCTTCAGAGGCCAACTGGAGGGCCATTGCGGGATTTGCTGCAGTGATCATGAAGAAGTTGAGGGCTGAGGATCGAGAAAGGAGAGCCAACGCTGTAGAAGAGTAGGCGTTCAGCCAGTCCACCTTCCCACGAAGTAATGCCTGGCAGCGGTTCCGTGGGGAGGTTTACAGAAGAGGAATGCTTTTGGTGGTTTTTTTAGTGGGTAACAATATATCTTCACTTGAGTTTAAACTCAATTTGAGTCCCACACTCTGGGGTAGTGCGTACCCTACCCCAAGTAGTCTATAAAAGATTTTTTCCACCTTTTTTGGCATCGCAAAACATACACACACACACACACACACACACACACACACACAGTCATTTGTCTAGGAATGCAGTGTTACTACTGTCATTCATAAAATAATGTAAACATGAATATTTTCTTTTAAATTTCAGGTGCCACCAGGGGTCGCGGTAGAGGTCGAGCTCGAGGAGGAAGAGGAGGCAGAGGAAGAGGGCGAGGACGTCGTTGAATCAAAAACCGATTTTTACTTTTTTTAAAGATATATTACTGGACAATTTTTATAGGTGTTCTACAATGATTGTGGAAAGATATGCTTAAATTAAAATCATGTTTTAAGCATGAGAGAATTTTTTTATATTTAAAAACACTGTGTTAATCCTTAAAATAATGAGTATTTCATAAAAAAAATCCTTTTTTTTAAACTCTACTGTATAATAATAATTGCTGATTTACTTTATTTGTTATTTAAAATCAATAGTTAAAAATCTGTTTATTTAGTTTGAGGTTAGTTTCATGTAAACATGTGAAAGTAATACAATACGTTAATTTTTTTCAAAATGTAATCAGAAAATACATTATTTAGGAAAATTGTTGTTTAATTTTTTTTATTTTAAAAACAATCGCAATTTCAAAATTTGATTCTCTACTAGGGATAAGCAGCAAAACAAAGATTATATGCTTAATCTAAAATTCATTGTTGATTCAATTAAAATATAACTATAAAAAAATGTTCAATTTCAATTGGACATCTCTTATAGTTCAGACTTGTCAGGTCTTCTTATTTAGAAACAGAGACTCCGTATTTTGAATGCAAACTTTGGCGTTGCATACTTCCAGTCAGTTTCTCCATATTTTAATACAGTTTAGACTTTTACAATAAATATCAATGAGAAAAAGTAAATCATTCTTAGTCTGATGCATATAGACTTTTTTCTGAGCAAAATATTTATATTATTATTGTTTTGTTTGTTAAATAAACACTTCATATTTCTTTAATTTATTCACACTGTAGGCCCATATAGTCTGCTTTACAAACAGTCAGTGTAGACTCACTTGCTTTTATCACTCGCTGCTCAAGTCAACCAACCACTTTCTGTTGTTTTGGTTCATTTCCTGTCATGACTATTCATAGATAAAAATAGTCAATATGATCTGCAGCAGCATCATGAGTCAGAACTGTGACAAAGACAAAATTCATTGTTTATGTCTTGTTTTGTCAGTTTCGTGTTAATAACTGTAGGATTGTTAATGTGCAGTGTTGTTTAATGTATTAGCATATCTAAAAGAAAATATAATTTTGTTTAAAAAAAATTCTTTGTGATAGAATTGCTTTGAATTTTAGAATTGAAAAAGCCAATACATTTTCAGGTATGATTTTCCAATCTCACTTGGAGGTTGATGGGACATATTGATATGGAAAACAACAGTTGTATGTCAGTGCTATTGGAAAAATATAAAATTTAATTTCAGAGTTGGAAAACAAAAGAACAATGATATAAAAGCAGGAACGCTTAATATACAAGTTCTTTTACAACATAATATATCCCTACTAGTAGTTCTGATCATGTGAGTACACTTTTGTGCACAATGTTTCTTTTTTTTTTTTGGTGTTTAATGTCTGACTATTGTGCACACTTGGGCTAATGCAGACGATGGGATGATTTATAGCGTATGAAAATGCCAAGCCCTCGACGGGAATCTAACCCGGGTCCTCGGGGTGAAAGCCTAGTACACTATCCACTAGGCCACTGAGGCGGCTAATATAATTGCTAAGAAAGATGCTTGTGCTTATATAAAAATTACTGCTATAGTTTGAGAATGTCATTTTGTATTTCTACTAATAATAGCAACCAGAATGAATCAAAACTTTATGGTACCCTGTTGGGGTTACTTATTTAAGCACAGATGACTTGTAAATTAAATATAGTCTATTGGCTGTGCCAAATTTTTATGATGATGTTACAGAACTTGAAATTTCTGAACTTCTTATACATAAATGAAAAACTGTAAAAGTGCACATTGAACAACTGCATTTGCATTTAGTATAGATAATGATTATAATGATAACAATGATGATAATAATGCTAGGTACAAAAAGTGGCATAGTTAATTTTTAAAAGATTAAATTGAAAACTTGATTGTGATAAGTTGTTCATTTTTTCCTTTTCCTTGATGCTACTGCCTGTGGCCTTCCTCACAACTTGTCTCCATTCCTGTCTAGACTGGACTTTGCACACCGTCTTCCAATTCACATAACCCTCAAGTCCTCTTCCACATCCTACAGTAATATCTTTCTTGGCCTTCCATATTCTCTTATTCCTTCCATTCTGCCATGTAACAACTTATTATGTATTTGTTCTTTTCCCATATGCTCCAACCATGCGAGTTGCCTGAACTTCACAAATGGCACTATGTTTTCCCTGGAGTATATCTTCAATTTTTCTGTTTGTCCTTATTCTCCATCCTTCTACCTCCTTTATTGTCTCATATATCCTTTTCATAATTTTCCTTTGAAATGTGGACATAAAATATTCTCATCGGCGCTAACATATTCCATGTTTCTTATCCATAACGCATAACTGGTCTAATTAGGATCAAACGAAGTGACCTTCAATTTTTTTGATAGAAGGGTTGATTTCAACAGCATTCATCTGTACCAGATGATGGCACAGTAAATTAGTTGATCTTACTGTGCCCTTGTTTTTGCAGGTATGTTATTCATATCTAATATATAAAAATCGATGTTTGTTTATATTTTATGCGCTACTCATTCATCTGATTATGATGGGGCTTTTTGCTAAATGTTTAAGAGTTTTACGGGAACGTTATAGGCTATTCTTAATTGAAGGAGTTGTAATTCTCAACCCCTTCACCCTTAATGAAAAATGTTTTTTCTGAACTTTGCCATACTGTTCATCTGATTGTGATAGGGCTTTTTGCTTTTTCAGGAATTTCCCAAGAAGGTTATAGGCTATAAGAGAGTTGTAATACTCAACCCCTTCACTCTTAGTGAAAAATATGTTTTTTCGGAACCTCTAAAAATCTTCCTTTGTACTGAAAGGCGTATTATAGATCTTCTCAAACAAACGAGGAACGACACGAGCAACGAAGCAGAACGTTCATGAATTGCATTTTCACATGCATCGAAATCTCTAGATAAACATGTGGCAAGAATCGAAAGAGAATGTTTATGTGCTAATCAATCACGTGTATCAGAATCTGAAGACCAACAAAGCCAGAATTGAAAGATAATGTTCACGAGCCTGTCAATTGTGAGAATCACAGTCAGAAGACCAACATGCAATGAGAATAGAAAGAGAACATTCACGTTCTACTTTATCTCGACGAACAGTAGGCCCCTATATGTTGATTTCAATATGAGGCTTACTATAATTAGACTTTGCATCCCATTATAAACATTAGCAAAATGAATAAGGTATGTAGTCACTGCGGTTTGCTTTAGTTCAACAATAAAATACCAGGAATGTGCTTTGCACATGACAAAGTTAAATTGTCAACATTGATCTCATCATTGCTTATGGGTAACTCACCTGATTTTAAACACTTTTTGCAGAACATTAGCAAATATAATTCAGCATTTCAAATGAAATCTTTTGGAGCCACAAAATTTTCCAAAATCAGTACATGCCTACTTTCAAAATTCAAGGACATATATATGTATCACTGTGTTGGTTCATTTCTACCAGTTCCGGACACTGAACATAAATTTCTACAATCTATTTTATGGATGATATCGCATATGTTGATCAACGTTGTGATGCAATTCCAGTAACCAAATGCCACATAATGTGCTATTTGCAAACATTTTTCTGCTAACACAAAAAGATTGATAGGTAACACGTTCAAAACTTCAATTGATAGCTTACTGGCAGATCATTCAATATTATGCAAACTAATCAACAAGAAAATAAATATTTTATTTTAATTCTTTTATCATTATTTATTTATTTTTTCTGCAGCAACAATGCACCAGGTACCAGCTATTTATTAAATTTAGCAGCTGAAAAGGGGGCTTTTGCTTTGTTAGTGAGGTAGACGATGTTATATACATTTTATTATCTTCAAAACAATTCTAAATGGAAGGAGAGTCACTTCCAAAATTGCATGTGATGTTAAATTATTGAACATGTTTCTGCTCTATCACAAGACGGTGTTTAAATAGGAAGGAGGGTGTTTCTCTTTACCAGTTCTTGTTTAGGTAGAGATGTTTTTTTCTAGATCGTCTGATACCAAGACTTATCCGATTTGCGATGTTCTCTTTCTGTACGCAACATATTGCTGTATAAAGCAATTCTAATATGTGATAAACTCACTATAATACACTGGCCTTGAACACCCAACTTAACAGTCCATACTTGTTCCCATGTGACTGGTATATGTTTGGTTTACATGTTAGGGGCATTAAGAGAGGAAAGATTTGCAGTCAAACAGTATGAACACTATTAGGTAACTGGGGTAGCCTTCTTATTTTTTCTATGAGGGGATCAGAAAGCTTCCTATCTAATGGAGAAAATGTATTTGTTAAAAAAAAAAATAATAACTTGCTTCATTTGTATTTTTATCACAAATAAAGTTGTGTGATAAAAACAAACAGCTTTAACTCTGAAATCACATTCCAAGAAATTAAAAAAAACCTCTAAAAGCAAGATTTGGAACAATGTACGAGGGTTGATCAAATATAAACGAGACTGATTTTTTAAAAAATTTATTGCTTACAAATTATTCTTGATACAACTTATTTTTCTACATAGTCTCCCGCACGAGTAACACATTTTCCCAACCGGATTGGAAGTTTTTTAATTCCATCTTCGTAAAAAGTTCTCGGCGTTCATTGAGCCATTGGAGCACGAAGGTCTCCACCGCAGAATCGTCTTCGAAACGCTGGCCTCCAAGCGCCTCTTTGAGTGGCCCAAACAGGTGATAGTCGCAGAGTGATAAGTCTGGACTGTATGGGGGATGTTCCATTGGTTCCCAGCCAATTTGATCGAGTTTAAGCCTCGTAGCGTTCGCCGAATGTGGTCAGGCATTATCGTGAAGAAGAATGACGTTTCTCGCCGGTTTAGATTTCCTTTTCCTACGAAAAGACTGTTTTGCGGCCTCTAAAACATCGCAATAATATTGTGCGTCGTTGATGGAGGAAATCGACGTGAAAATTGTAGTGTCGATTACTTACTTGATTGTCGAAAAATACAGTGGCCATTACCTTCCGGCCGACGATCGTGATTTGGCCTCTCTCCCCTCTTCCGCCACTCCATACTTGCCTGTTTCGACTCGGGAGTGTAATGGTGAACCCATGTTTCGTCACAGGTGACAATCCGGTTTAATAATGCCTCACCATCTCGTTCAAATTGGGTCAATAGTCGCTGGCAAATCTCCAAACGATTCCGTTTGTGAACGTTGGTCAAAATTCGTGGAACCCACCTTGCAGATACTTTTCTGAGTTCCAGGTTTGATGTAACGATTTTTTGAACGCTACCATAGCTCAACTGGAGTTCATCTGCAATAAATCGCAGCGATATCGTCTGTCTTCGCCCAGGAGCTTCGAACAGCATCAATGTTTTCGTCCGTGGACGGAAGTGGTCGGGCGCGGCGATCATGGCTGAGGTTTTCTACTGCTTCCGTCCTTGGCGAATTCCTTGTGCCAAGCAAAAACGCGAGTTCTTGACAGGGTCCTGTCCCCGTATTGAGCCGTCAATCTACAAAGGATTTCAGTCGGATTGACCCCCTCCTTGGCCAAAAACTTAATAATAATTCTCTGCTCCACGGAACCGTGCACTTCACTCTCACTCATTGTATAGTTTTATACTGAAGGGTCCGAACGGAAATGTTGCCCGTCCCAAACCTCCCAGGTAACCTGAAACCCCACCCTTTAGAGTTCAATGTCCAACGGAAAAGTTTTTAGAAAGTCAGTCTCGTTTATATTTGATCAACCCTCGTATAATATGATTATTTTTAAAATACACAAGAATTTCTGAACTTAACTTAAAACAGTATTCCTGCAATTAAGGCAGCTTTGTAAAATACAAAACTGTTTCATAAGTTATTGTTGAACAATTAAACCATTATATTTTTTTAACTATCTAAATTTCAACATATCACTTTAAAGCCTAATTGAACTGAACTATTGTACTAAAACAAATTTATTTTCCTTTCATTTATGTATCACAAATTTCTTCCATTATAAAGGAAATATATTAACCAAAAACATTTTTAATTTAAGTTCTTATCATGTACCCACCCATAAACATCAATATAAAAACCAATAAATGTTTTCAATTTGATCAAATATTTCAACATTATTAACTTTTTTATATATAAACTTGTAAATTGCTTTTTTTGGATCCAGTTAGACTGAGCTATTCTGAGGCATAGAATATATCCCAGAGACTATTAAACATTGAATAAAGAACAAGTGCAGTGATTTATGAGATTAATGTACATAATAATAACAATTGTTTAATGTCATATAATAGTGGTTTTTTTCTTGTGAATAAAATGGAAGTTATTACTGTAATATATATTAATATTTCAAACATAAATGGGGCTAATTACAGTGTTAATTGTATAGTACAGAATAGGGTTTAGAAATAATAGTAGGTATACAAAATTAAGTGCCACAAAACAACAAAGAATATCTCATTTATTTAACGCATGTGACAAAGAACCTTAATGCTAAATTTTTTGTTAATGTAGCAAAGATTATTTATGCCTATTTTGGGTTCAGCTTAACCGAGGTTTCTATTGTATATTTAACATGTTATTCAGATATTATTTTCCTGACTTATTTAGCAAATTTCTAATGGAGTTCCATTATGGAATACCCAGATCCAAAACATGTTTAAAGGGCCATTAAAAATGTTATCTGTTAGCATACAAGTATTAATTTTGGTATTAGCTTGATTGATTTGATAATTCTGATATTAGCTTGGAGAAGTGTTACCCAACAAATTTGATTCTGCCATTTGAAATAGCACAATCAATTTCTTAAAAAAAGGCAACTTTTTTGAAAATCTAATTTTACTGTACAACTCAGCTTTAAATGCTGAATAAATAGTTTCCTACATTTTTAATAAAACTTAAAATAATAATTTATGCAGAGTTTGGGGGTTTCAGATTATTGAAAATAATATCAATTTGATAGAGGTCACAGGGTCAATTTCTTATTTTAATTGTAAAATATAAATATGTTCACAGATTGAAAATTATGCAATAATATTGATTTGGGAAGTCACTTCAATCATGTCAGCAAGATAGTGTCGTGTCACGTTTATTTTTGTTGTTGGGAGAGCATAAGCCACTTACAGCTGAAGTGTTACCATGGCTACTTAAGAAACTGCTAGCTACATTTCAGTATTGATTTTTTTAAAATTCATAATTATAAAGATATTTAAGAATTTCAAAAATTAAAACACTTGTAAACTACAATATAAGAATTCATTCACATAATATTCAAATTAGTATTTACAAATTAGTAGTATTTAACAAACCTAAAATAAGTTTTTGTAATCACATTTTGAAGAACACCAAAAATGACTATAATGAAATGGTTGCTCTCTTTATTCCTACATTTTGCAACCACTAAATGACATATACAGTAAACCCTCGGTTATCCGAACACCGTCAAAGTGTGATCTGATTCGCAAAAACACCGGATTTTTTAAAATATGTCCATAAAAAAATATTACAAAAGGGAAAGTAACTTTATAATAAACTGTACTGTATTACAATAACAAATTGGCCTATGTAAGGTACAGTACTTGCTTTGCCTAACTTATTTCAAAGCTGATGTTCATTGATTATAACGATATTGAAGTTATTTATGAAATACTGTACACGTCTATTGATAAAACACCTGGTTAGCTTTGACAACGGCTCATAACTCTGCATTTGTTATGAAGTTTCAGACAAGTAAGGCATCAGATTTCCAGGAATATTAGATTATTACAGTTAATAAAACATTTTTTTAATTTTTATTTTTAAAAACATTATTTTTAGTACAATAAAAAACTACTTTGTATTAGTTTAAAGAACACATTTAGAATAGAAAATTGCAAATGGTGAATACTTGTTACATTTAAAATAAAGCTCTTTGCTATTAAAATTTTGTGATTTAACAAAGTAGAATACAGTATTTTTTTTTAATTTATGAACTTTCACATTGCAATTCAGCTTGCATCAGACTACATTGGGTGTTGAACTGATTAGCTGAGTGCTTGCAGCATTTACAGCCTAGTCATTGAGAGCTTGCAATTGAAAAATAGGGTTTGTAACTACTGCAAACGCACTGCCTATTAAATAACAGTTCAAAAACTTTGAGAGTGTAAACACTGGATATTTGCTTGATGAGTCATACATTTAAGTGATGTCTTATTAATGTTTTCTGAACATCATGCTTTATTTATGGTATTTAAATAAATACCCAAACCATTCGAATATCTAGAATAACCGAACCAGTCTCCCCCCCCCCAATTAGGTCAGGTTTACTGTATTAGGTTTGGATTCTGATAAGAAACAATACTACAGTTTAACTTTTTTCTTGTTTAGGCACTGAAGGTACACATTATCAATATACAAAAGCCTGTATACAAAAGTAAAAATGTGCTGTAAAGTGTCATTGTTTTTTACAATCAAATTTTCTATTAGAAAAAATTAGTTTTAACAATTTAAAGATGAAAAAATTATCAATCCTACTTAGGTATACAAGAAAGTAACAAATTTTTTACACACTCTATTTTTGTACTTTTGTCTTTTCATGATATTTTAAACCTGATTCATTTATTGAGACTTATACAAGATATCATGAAAACAAGAGAAAACATCGAACACTTTATGTTTCTAATGCTTTTTTAACAGTTTCAATAAACTTCAGATTATTTGGATCTGAGAAATCTGCTTCAAGACTAGATTGTTTATCTGTGTTATTAATATCAATGCTGCTATTGAATTTAATTCTTGATTGAAGATTATGCGTAGCTTTCATATGTTCAACTAGTCTAACTTTCAGTGAAAATGAATGATCACAATATGAACAATGATATGGTTTTTCCCCTGTATGTGTTCGTAGATGCCTTCCTAATACACTGGATTGTGTAAAAGTCTTACTACAATAATGGCATTGAAATGGTTTTTCTGCTGTATGGATTCGCATGTGTACTTTAAGAGTAGATTTGTTACCGAAAGAACTACCACAAGTAGGACAGTCAAAAGGCCTTTCTCCTGTGTGAATTCGAATGTGCTCTGTCAGAGAATCAGACCTAGCAAATAGTTTGTCACATTGTTTACACTGATAGTTTTTTTCCCCAGTATGAATACGCAAATGTTTATTTAAGCCAGAGTGATGGCTAAAAGATTTACCACACTCTGAACATGTGTATGGCCTTTCCATTGTATGAGTTCTGACATGAGCTACTAAAGAGTCAGCCAATTTGAATGATTTTTCACACATTTTGCAATGAAATGGTTTTTCATCAGTATGAATTGTAAGATGTCTTTTCAGTCCTGCAACTTGCGTGAAGGACTTTCCACAAGTATTGCACAAAAAAGGGCGTTCTCCAGTATGAATTCTTTCATGGACTTGTAAACTACATTTTAAATAAAATTTTTTACCACAATAGTGGCATCCGTATGACTTTTTCCCTGTGTGAATCATTTGATGACGACACATTTGCCTTCGGCTGGTGTATTTCTTATTGCATACTTCACATTCATATAGTTTATCTTCATTTGATTCTAAACTTTTACTTTGAACATGTTTAAAGTTATTCACACTCTTGTGGTTTTTGAACTTATTTTTTACTTTTGATCTTATTTTTTTCTTTTCATTTGAAGATATGTTTACACTGTTTTCAACTAAATGGCACTCTACTACATCGTTCACTATAAAATCATCATGTTCTGAATAATTTAAATAAGGAGATGATATCGAATCAGCAAGTTCCAAAGCAGATGATATGGTTTCAGCAAGTTCCAGTGTTGTTTCATGATTTTTCTGAAAAAAATAAATAAATATTGGTAAGTTATTTTTGAATTTTAAAATAGTATAATTTAGATTTATAAAATTTAAATTTCTAAAAAATATTTGAATTACTTGATCAAACAAATTTTTGTAGATTATAATGCTTACCTTGTCAGTGTTTATTACATATACAGATGATTTCAATGTATTGGTGAGGAGAGGGTTAACTTATAAAATGTAACTAAATGTTAGAATTGATTAGTAATACTGGGTCTCCAAAATGCAACAATTAAAACTGTTAATGCAATTTTTAATGTTTGTGTTAGTTAAGCTTTTAGACATTACAAAAAAAAAAAATTAAAAAACACTCATACTTAAACCACAATAAACTGTGATATATCAATGTTATCTACAACAATTTAATATTACGTAGTAATGTACAATTCATTTTTTTATTTCTAATAACAGATAAGCATGTACAAAAAGTCTGAAAAATAAGAAAAGGTAAGAAACATTCAACCAAGAGATGATGTTTCTGGCTGCAAGTTTGTTGAGTGTTTCAGAGGTAAATTATTCTTATATCTTTTTTCCTTTATTTTAAGTAAAGAGAAGTAATACATGACATAAATAGTGAAGTGACCGTACATCTTTTTTAAATGCAAATGTACTTTAATAAACAATATTAAAATCCAATATTAAGTGGAACTTCTATTAAGTGATCCTTAATAGAAAGCATTAAAATTAATATCTTGAAATATAAAAAATAAATATCTCAAAGACATTTTTTTTCTTGCTGCTCAGAATACAAAGTTTAAGAATTTCTCAGAAATGAGCTATTCATCAATTTGCTATTTACCACTACTAGAATTTTTGCTCAATTAGTAATCAAATTAGGCTGTACAGGACATAAGGTCCAAGTTCTTGCACTTTGTCACTGCCACATTAATCTTCAATAAAGTTAAAAATAAATTTAGCCCAATGAAATTGTTATAAAAAACCCACATGGTTACATTAATTAGGGTAGTTCCATGGGTTGGTACACAATAGAAAAATCCAAGTTTTTGAATTCCCCCTCCCACCACGGGTACCACCATAAAGGGATACATTTTTAAACTTGGCTCTATTTTTCTAAAAAAGCTAAAGTATTGGTCTGAAAAGAAATTATTAACACCTTTTTTAAATTGGAGTATATTTGATGTAAAATTCACCATTTACTTGCTACTGAGCAATAACTAACAAAAAATCTGTATTTTTCATAATTTTGAGAAAAATTCTGAAAATTCAAATTGCTCTATCTCAAGAAATATTAGACCTATAAATTTTGTTTTGTCATAAAGTGGCTTTTTTGGAAAAATAGGTTCAAGTTAAAAAATGTAGTCCTTTTTTCAAGATGGTGCTTGCATTGGGAAGGGGAATTTGAAAACTTGGATTTCTCAACAGTGGCCAACCATACAACATATCAAAAAATTGGAACTACCCTAATTATATAACCATTCATGACAATTTCACTGAAGACATTAATGTGACCAGCAATTTGATCCACTTATCTGATATTAATCACTGTATCTATGTTAAAGCATTATGGGGAAATTATTTTGATCAACCTACTTTAAATATTTTGAAAATAAAAAAATGGTGATTGTGTACTATTCTGTTGGCACTAGCAAATTTTTCCTTATTAAGATTATATTTATTTTTTCTTGCAAATAACAAACTAACATTTTTAAAAAGTCAGAAAATAAAGATATAAATTATAAAGATATAAAGGAAACAAAATATATAAGAAGAATATTTTATCTCTGAAAGAGCTAAAAAATTAACAGATGTGGCATGAAGTGCATGGTACAGCAACTGGAAACACCACTTCATATAAACTAATATAATTTTTTCTTGTTTTTTTAACTATTTGTACATGTTTATTTGTTGTTAGAAAGCAAAAATAAATTATAAAGTATTATATAATATGTATTTCTACACATACCATGTTAGTTTGGTTATCAGTACTAGCATAATTTCATTAAACTAATGTCGTATAAAGTAAATTTTCACCTTGTCTTGTTTTTCAAACTTTTTAAACTTATTAATCTATAGTTAGGAAGCAAAAATAAACAATATATTTCAATATGAAAAAAGTTGCTTATGTCTACCAATAATGAACAATTAGGACTACCATTAAAATTGATTTATCAATTTAAAACAAGTTTTGAATCATGATTCTTATAATTACCAAACTCATAACTTTTTATATTTCTCATTCTAACAATTTTAATTTTTAACATGTTGGAGATATAATTTGACATTACCTTTTCATTTTCTTCTTTAACTTTTCGAATAGCTTCACGCAAGTAAGAATCTGAAGTTTCACATTGTAGCTTAAAACTGGAAATAATGTCCAAGAGATCAAAACATTTTAAACAAATCTTTTCTGGTAGTTCGTCACCTTTTGAAACCTGAAACCCAAGTATGAAAATTAAGAGATGTTAGTTTGTGAAGTTAATCCTATTTTGGAGAAAGGTCATCAGTAGACTTTACAAGTGGTTTGTTTGCTGTTCCTATCCCTTTGTGGTTATTTTTTGAAGTTTCCTCAGCCTTTTTTATTTGAGTTATATGTGACACTGTGAAACTGAAATTGTGATTATTGTTTATTTTAGGCATTCTAATATTTTTTAATTTCTTGTTTAAATATACATATTTTTTTAGATTTAGCCTCCCATATTTTTATGTATGTCTCTATCTCTACTACAGCGTAATAATTCATAGTGATTTCCTTAAGACAAATCATTAAAAATTTTTTTCAGTAATAGTCCAGGACAGTATGACCACACAGCCTTTTAGCTTTACTTTTATTTTTTATTTTAACCTTCTTTATTTTTTGCAAAAAGTATTGATTTTCTGAGTAAAATGGCAAATATTTTTTCTACACAATTATAAATTGATAAAATGGTAACATATTAAAAATACTAGTTAAAAATATTTCATCTCAATACAGTACAATCTCATTAGCCCAGACACTCGCTACTCCAATACCTCTGGTAGTCTGACACACCAATTTTCAAATGGGTGTGACTTAGTAATGAGTAATTGTAAGGCCTACTGCGCAGTTCTAATGCTAAAAGACATTCAACAAGCAATGAATAATAATTTAAAAAAACCATTTTAACTATACAGGTCTAATGTACATAATATTATCTTCTTTTTGAACGTATTTTATATTTTATTTTATGCCTCTATATAATACAGTAATCCTCCACTAAATGTGGTTCAACTTAACTTATCTTTTATATTTACATCTTTCCATCTTTTTTAAAAACAAAAGGTAATATTTACAGAAAATTTAATGAACACGAAAAAAAGGGAAAGAAATAATAGTTTTTAACTGTATTAATGAAAGGGAGTGGTTTTCTTTATAACCGTAAGTGAAAAATGGGAGCATTGTTTAATGATTAAAGGTAAATACAAATGTTTCTAATTAATTAGTTATAAGCATCATAGCATTTGTATCTAGTTTACAGATCGTAAATACAAGCTTGTTTATATTTATGAAGCCTGTCTTACCATAATATATTTTGACCTTCATTTTTATTTCATTAAATTCAAACACAGTAATTTACAATATATATTTTTGTACTGACTCTATGTAGCCCAGTATCTACTGGACTACATTATAGATACTCTATAATGAGTATTTACTCATTATAATTGGGTGAGTGTCTGGTCTCATAAGTGTGAGATTAATGAGACTCTACTGTAAAATTTTTCATTACAATTAGGCCTATACTGTAAAATGTATACACCCATATAATGAATTAGTTTTATGTAACTCTAATCACTTTAACACTAGTAAAGTTAGTTTGAGATTTTATTCTCTGAAGACTGTTTTTAAATCTACTTAAAATGGCTGGTAACTCTGTATTTTTCTTATATTACCTACTTGGTCATGTTTTCACAATAGCAAAAATACAATATAAGTACAAGGTAGAATAAAATTTACCTTTATTTATTATTTATTTTTTAAGAAGGACTTATTCAATCTTTTTTAATAAATTGTGTTTAAAAAGCCTTCATAAGTTGAATTAAATATATTAAGACTACACAGTTAAAAATAAAATAAAAAACTACAAATAATAATAAGGCATACTTTTACTTACATACCTCTATTGGAACAAAATTCATAATTTTTACAGATAATGGCAGATCTGGTTGACTATTAACATCATTACAGAATATTTCAATTGATCCTGTTTCTGTTACACAAAGTCTACAAATTGTTCCAATATTGAAAATTGTACCTGAACAATCAGACATCATAATACTGTACTTACAAACTAAAACCTACAAAAACACAAATAATAACCTAAACATTGTAAATGTATGGTACACTGTAGTGTGTTGTTTGTTTTGTTTCTGTTTCTATGGCTGCGTTCAATAAATCGTTTTACATTCATTTATTATTTAGGAACGTACGCTCAAAGTCGTATAACTAATTTATTTAGTGATTCAATCCATATACAAGCTGTTAAATATTTCGGATGCAGCCGAAAAATTAAATTTCGTTATACTAGTTTGAATTTATACAGTAATTAGTAGTTTGGATTACAATGCCATAAAAAAAAGGGTTTATGATAAATGTGTGATCAATTTTTGAAAAATATAACCATAATGCTGTACAGGATAATATTATATTATATATAATATTATATATATATATATATATATATATATATATATATATTATATATATATATATACTATATTGAACCTACAGGTGGCGAGAAGGCTGCGCAAAAGGTTCGGCCACTGAGAATGAAGAGGGCTCTTGGTATAACGCGTGATATCTACAATAAGAGATGTATGTCGACGCACACAAAAATCAGACACTACAACACAGTCATAAAACCAGAGGTATTATATGCAAGCGAGACGCTAGCACTCCAAACAAAAGCTACCATGGAGGGTATTTTGAAGGAAGAACTCAAAATCTTGAGGAAGATCCTTGGCCCGAGATTAACAGAAGATAGATACAGGTTGCACTCCCGGAAGACCACAGAGAAGATATCGAACCTGGCAGCAGATATCAGAAGAAGGAGGCTTCGGTTCTATGGACACATCAGTAGACTCCCAACAACGAGACTTGCCAACAGAATCCTTAAGTATATACAAGGTGTCAAATCAACAACGTCGTGAATCGCACAAGTCAGAATAGACCTACATGACGCAGGAATAGACTCAACAGATTTTGAAGACAGCGCGCATACAGGAGAAAGATGCTCGGTTGGAAGGTCCCAGAGAATGAAATCCCAAAGAGAGCAGGGGTAAAATGGACGGAGGAGCGGAAGAGGATCCATGGGGACAGGATGAGGGAGGTGTGGAGGATTAGAAGGAACAAGACATGAGTCGGAGTGCTTTGCGTGATCCAACAGGGTCTATGCGCAAATAATAATAATAATAATAATAATATATATATATATAATATATATAAGCAGTACTATTCAGAATAGAAATACTACGGGATTAGTTGTGTATTGAAATATTCGCACCAAATTTCACAAGAATATTGATTATATTCGAAGTAAAAACACTGTGGGGTAAGTAACGGACTAATTCGCCATACCGCCAAATTCGTTATTTTCTTCAATTCAGTGATATTATATAAGTGAAAAAGGATAATTTTCTCGATATTTGCAATGAGTTGTTTTTTTAAGAGACCTAAAATTTTCCCTTGACCTCTAAACATACTCACATCTTTTAAAAATTTAATTTTGTTGAAATTTGATCAACAATTAATGAAGCTTTTAGTGATTCAAATTGTTTTAAATTATCGTAGTAAATATTTACCAATTATTTCATTTAGACCTGAGCAACGTCGTATAACCCTACAAGAATTAAAGTTACAACATGAACAAGAATCAATCTATGAAAATAAAGTAAAAGTGTTTCACTGTCATATGAAGTTATTATATTACCTCTAGTTACTGTATACATGAAACCCAAAATGAAAATTTGGTTGTTATTCTTTAAAAATGTGTGTACAGTTTCGTGAAAATGTGTAGCTATTTTATCGAATTTTAGTGTGTTTCGATAATTGCTGTTTGGATCCAGTTGAAAGTGTATATTTGTATTTCACACTATTGAAGATTGAGTATAGTTAACGTTTTGATTATGTTCCTGTTCGTACATTTTCACACTGATGGAAAATGTGCGTTAAGGGCTTTGTAAAGGTTATGTGCGATAATGATTCGTTACATTTTTAGGATTTAGTAGTGTTGAACAAAGAATATAGATATTTTGTGAAATGGTAAAGTCTTAACAATAATTTTGTATGTTTCATAATATGGGGAAAATTCCTGGACTAGTTAAATCATCGAAGTCGCAGAGAGTGCTTTCGCTGTCATCTCCAGATATGTCGGTTGTAGATACAAACAATAAAATTTGGAGAATAAATGCAATGAATAAAGGCATGAGTAACCATCCATATTTTTCTGATCCTCTCATGGTTCCTCGAGTTAAGCAAGTATGTATTTGTTATATTATATTAATATTAAAGTAAAAATAACTTTTGACAGGAGTTTGCACAATTTCTGTGGGCCTAAAAACGTCTTCATCGGCATCGCCTTAGTGGGTAATGCAAAGTCTAAAACAGTATAATAATAATAAAAAATATGTTTTATGATGAAACAGTGCGATTTAGTGAGTAAATTTTTTAATAATTTTAAATCTCCACAATGGTTACATTTTTTTTCTAGGTCCAAGGTTGTATTACATTAAAAAGTCAGGGCCTTGATTTAACTAACATTTTTTTAGAGTTAGACTAACTTAATTGTTGTTAGTAAATTCTGCATTTTCGGGTGATTGACTAAAGTTATGATGCTTGAAATTTTTTTTATTAAGCCTATGTATTTTATTATTGAAATATATTTACCCTGGGAAGATTAAATTTTTAATGAAAGTTACGATTTTAAGACATTTTTAACAGAACTATATGATGGCACCATTGATGCTTCCTCTGTATTTAACATGTTAGATTTCCTACGCAAGATTACTATGTTAACATGATCTACCAATGCTCATGTGCTTTAAAACATTTATATTATATATAATAAGTCAGTTATTACCTTACTGTTGGTGGTATTTATGCAGTGTTGGTTGTTTTTAGAGAATACTTATGATCTTAGGCCTTTTCGATAAAGAGCTGCCTCGGTGGCCTAGTTGATAGCATAAAGTGCCAAGTTAGGTAAACACACAACAGCCTAGTCGAATTAGGTAAACACTGAACAGCCGAGTTGAGTTTGTTCTACTAAAGTTTTTTTTTTTTTTTTTAAAGTTTATATTCTTTTTGTTATTCATAGCATGCATTTAATTAATAATTTTCATAATGAAAAACATGTTCCCACTATTGTGCAGTAGCGATTCTGAGTTATGAGTATAACTTTTCTAACTTCCCATAGTTTCCAACTTTAATATTTTCTAGTATACTTTTGGGCATGTAATAAAGCGTTATGACTAAAAAATTTAGGCAATTGACAAAATCATCTTGTGTATAACTGATAATCTAATGATATAATCTAATTTACCTGACTAGTGGCATTCTGTTAACGTTTATAAGTAGAGTAGCCGATAATATTATGCGATAATAGGCAATAATTTTAGTATGCACAAAATATTCTGCAAGAAGAGGGGCCTAACCTGTTAAGTTTGGTTTGTAAATAAAAAAAATGTTTTAGTTAAATTATTAGTGTTGAGGTGAATAAATTTATATAAAAATATAGAATAATGTTTTAACAAGACCTAGTTAATGATTTTTAAATATTTTTTATTTTGTTTAGGTACAGTACTTTATTATTCAGTTAAGAGAATACAACAAAATAAATGCTCTTTTAACTTCTATTAACACACAACTGATATGAAATGGTTATTAAACTTTATTTTTTCCTAACACTTATTTCTTACATTGGGAGTTGTTCATAACTAATAAATAACAGGTGATAAATATAAAACAGAAAGATTACTTTATTTTACTAGCAAAATTTTGAAATGAAATTCCAAGAAAATGATACATAAATTGAAATTATGGTTTTGCACACATATAACACATATGAAACAAATTGAACAAATTATTATTCAAAGTCTTTTGTCACTTAGTTGTAAGGTTCATAGTTCAGCTTCTCCTTTAATTCAAATATGGTGCTCTGTGGTCGATGTGGTAAAGCATCGGTCAGTCTACTGTGTCCCTACTGAACTGAGCACCTAAAGGTTCTTAGTTCGAGCCGCAGTTGCTTCTGTTGCTTTTCTCTTACCGTTAATACTGATCCCTCATTAGTCTAACTGACATAAAGTATGAGCATTAAAAAAAAAAATCAACTTCTAGTTTATACCATTAACATTATCATCGAAAAATTGTCAAGCTATTAAATTTTAGGCAATTATTATTAAAAAGTCTATAAATTGCCTTTTAGTTATGTAGTTAAAATAATTGTTTTTATTATTCATGATACCTATAATTCAGGGGTTCGATAGAGCAAATATCAGTCCAACAAAATTAGTCACTGGTTACCTGTTTATACAAAGCCTTATTCGTAACATACATGTTGAAATTATATTTACTAATATTAAATTTATATCTTAGATTATAGGCTACTAAAAGTTCATATTTTAACAATTTTTGGCTAGATATTGAAAAGTCTTAAATTCAATAGAATATTAAATTTGTTAGAATTTGCTGTTAATTTACTAATTGAAATTGATCATTCAAATCTTTTGGATGTTGAAATTTTGTAAATAAAGTTCCCTGGTGTTTTAAAATTCCTGTGTGTGTGTGTGTGTGTGTGTGTGTGTGTGTCACCCAGTTTCTTTAGTTAAATCAATGAAAATTAAGTAAATACTTCTTCTTTATGTTTCTTATTTTTATTATTAATTTATTACTTTTTGTTGAGTGTTAATTTATTACCGTTTGTTTATTACCAACTTAAAAAAAATTAATGTTTTAAAAGTCTGTTGACCCTCTCGGTCAACTTATTCCCGGTACTATTAATGCTAATTAACAATACAAATTATTCTGCTATTCACCAACTAAAATTATTTATAGTTATATATTTGTTTCTTTTGATTTAATTCATTTTTTTAGAAATACCATAAATAAAGCTTGATCGTCAAGGCTAAAAAAATTAGTTTTCAATACCAGATAAGATTCTAATAAAATTAATGATAATAATGGAGTATTTGTGTCTTTGTCTTTAATTTATGAATATATATAAGTTAAATTATAAGTTATATAACAAATATAAGTTAATTAGAATTTGTCCAAACTTATAACATTATCAATAACAAGTGATCAGTAATAATTTGTGTGTAATCTATCAATTTGTGAACAATAATAAAAACCTTAATAATAATTATTCAGTTCAATAATTAGCAGTTCAATAATTCAGTTCAAAATCAATAGTAATTAAAGTGAAAGTAAATAACATTGTTATTTTGTGTGTAAAATTGTTTTGTTTGTAAAATTTAGTTTATTTTCTGTTCTATTTATTTATTTTTGTAAATTTTTTACATTTTTGCAGCATTGGTTATTTACAACGGAACAGTGAACTTTAATATTTGAATCTTAAATTAATTATCAGTGCTAATATTTACACATGTAGATGAACAGTTGACCAGGTAGAGTAGCTGAGGAATAAACATTGCTTTTATTATTGTATAAGCGCAAATAGACATACCGGAAAAAATTTTAAATCTAAAACAAATGAATGTGTTAACTTGAATTTAATAATTGAGAGACGGAAACCAATTAATCCATCCACCTTTTTCCTCTTTAATGTTTTCTTGATTTAACAAGATTTATGATTGTTTTTATATATTTGTGTGTTTTGCTTGTGTCATTTATATATTTTATTTTGTAGTAACTTATTGTTAATTCTGCAACTAGTTCCACTTGTTAGTTGTTGTTGTTAGTTCTGCTTGATTAAATTTCCACTAATTAATTTCCTGTTTGATTGTTTACCTCAAGCCCCTCCCTCTAACAATACTACCAAGATCAGAGTGTGACTACATCCCAGCTTAACAGTTTTGAGAAAGGTTTTGAAATCAAGAAATCTGTTCAATTAATATTATCAATTAATTAATGTCATGCTGTTTTTTCTTTAACTAAAAAAGTTTCTCTTTGTACAAGACACTTATAATGTTTGTTTCAATAATTGTTTTCAGTACTTAGACGAAAATCGTACAAATCTTTTCGTTAATGTAGATGACATAGTGGAATTCTTACAGAAAAAATACAGAGAATATGGAAGGAAGAAAAGATCTGCATTTAAGAGTGTTGTAAAGAAAGGTAAAGTACATGATATTATTTTCTGTAGTTACTTCTTGCATCCAATGTCATGTAATATTGACAACACAGTGCATTTAATAGAGTTTAGCAGTGTATAAATAGAAATTTTTACTGTTTAAAATAATGTTGATTTATATTCCACGCTAGATGAAATCTCAAGGTAATTGGCAGATCTATATTGTAATAATTGTATTCAGCATTTATATGTTTGTTATATCAGAATTTAGATGTTATCTTCCACATTTATTATAAAAATGTATAATAAATCCTCTGCCCTCTCTTTCCTCTCCCCTCTCCCCCTTTCTTCTCCCTTCCCTTCTCTCCCTTTCCCTCCTTCCCTCCCTCTCTACCCCATCTCTCCCTCTCTTCCTCTCTCTCCCTTTCCATCTCTCCATCCCCCTCCCCCCTCTCTTACACGCGCACACACGCCTCTTATTTTGTAAACATTTTCTGTTCAGTTTCCAGTTGAATTCAATTGAGTGTTAAATGCATATCTCTTTTCATGTTTGATAAATTGAAAATTTTACGAAACAATGGAAACAGTAGGTTTATTCTTAATTGTAAACATTTCTCTAATTAATTTGGAACCCCGTTGTCTATTATAAGAATGATAAAAAAGGAGTTGAAAAAAAAGGAAAAGGAAGTTAAAAAACAAATTGGGCAAAATACATGATAGCATTACATTAATTGATTTTACATATCAGTAGATATACTTTATTTGTAATTGTATGGTTTACTATAACCTAATGTTGTCTGTACTGTTTACTAATCCTTTAATAAGAAAGACTAATAGTTTAGACCTATGTCAAAAACTGAATGTGTTAGATGATTGTTTTAATTTTTTTTTTTTGTAAAATTAAATGACCAGTTACGAATTTTTCTTGACATTCCTTTATATATTGTAAAGTTACTAGCTTCTTTCTATATGTTGTAATAAAGAAAATTTGTATCGAAATATTCCTGAAGATACTTCTGTTTTAATTTATACCAGTTTTCTTTATTTTCTGGCTTTGATTATGATCCTAGACAGTAGTTTTAATAATGTTTAGCAATTTGAATTTCTAAACAGTTGTTTTTTTTTCTAGCACTTGAAGTTGTAATTCATAGATATGGAATCTCAGAACGGAGTTCTGGATATGATGTTTCGGAAGAAAGTGACGATGATGATGACGATGATGATGATATTGATGTTGATGGTGAGGATGAGAATGACTTGATGGATGTAAGTGGTATTTTATTTGAAACAAACATTTTTATTAGAACTTGTGCTAGCAGAGTCTCTAGTTGCAGGTTCAGATGTATAGTACAATTCCTTCTCCATTATTCTGTCATAATAAATATAGGGTTAACAGACATTTATGTAAAAAGTACTTTTTTTGGATTCAGCAGACCTAAAACATAAAAATCCACTAAATTCTCAAGGTGGATATATAAGATGGATTTTTTTACCTTATATAGTGAGAAAATGAAAGAAAGTTGTGTAATTTACATATCTATGCTTATGAAGATTTTGTTTCTCTACCAAAAAAAGAGGGATATTGCAGTCACAATCATCCCTCAGCCTAATGGCAATAGAGTAAGCTAAACAATAAGTGTACAGCTCATTCTTGAGAATGTAAATTAACTACACAGAAAGGGTGATTACTTAACCATAAGGTGAGTAACCTACAGAGTCATATTTACCATTACTAAGGCCTCGGGCGAATTGAAAAATGAGGTCCTTGCTATACTATCTCTGATCAAAGATAAATATGGGTTCAATTTTAAATTAGAAATTGAAATTAATTATTGGTCCACTTATTTAAAAATTGTGTTACTGTTCAATGTATACTGTTCAGTAAATAAGTATGTTTGTGCAATGTTCTAATTCTTGAACATGCAACTTATAAGAAGACTTAATAGTGTTAAATCATGTAAATTTGAAAATTCATTCTAAATTGCAGTTTGTGAATTTCTTCTTAAGTATATTTTTTGTAAAATAGTTTACAGTTGTCTATTAATTTGCAGTGAAATATTTTTTTTGCGTTTAATAAATTTTACATTTCATATATTTTTATTTAATTATTTTTTTAGTTAATTTTTTTAAAATGCATAATTATTACATAAAAATGAAAAACTTTTACTAACATTTATATACTTTTCAAGTCTGATTCCATTCTTCGTTTGTTCATTTTCATTTTCTTCATTTTATTTTCATTTCCCTTTTGAGGTGAGGCCTCCCGGCGATCGCCAGCTTAGTCTATAGATAAGTATTGTTCTGCTTACAAATTCATATATTTTGTAGAAACCTTGAAGCTATGAATTTCATTGTTAAATCTTGAACATTTTCAAACTAACAATAAAAAAGTACAGTGTGTGTGTGTTTTTTTTATGAGAACTATATGTTGAATATGGTAAGTGACATTTCATTTGGGATCAATGTTTTTGTTTTTTATATATATGTAATATGTGCATTTCTGTATGAAGCTGATATATTTATTTACATTTGTACAATGTATGCCTCCAATCAAGATTTGCCTTGGAGGTCTAATTTTTTTCCTCAATATGTTAGTTTATGCTGTATTCTTTTGTTTACTTTTGATACTACTCACTAGGAGTTACTTTTGGTATCGACTTCTCTCGTATGGAGGAAATAGCAAATTGATAAGAAATTGATAAATTAAACAAATAGAATATAACCATAAATAGTTAGTAACTTTTCATGTTTGAAAAATGTTTTGACTTTAAACATGTTCATGTTTTGTACTTTAAAATCGGGCTTATGTAGTTTAGTATACACGCTCACTCTCATAAATAACAGCCCACTGACACAAAAAGCATATTTCCAAGCTTGAGTCAGAGTCCCCAAGAAGCGAGGTTGTGTAGCAGTGTCAACAGTCCGAAAAAGTGCATGGATGTTTATTGAAAGATAAAAATTCACACTATATACGTTTATACTTCAGCCATGTCACATGAGTGGTGTGTGTGGTGTGTAGTATATGTTATGTGAGACTTGTTAAAAAGTTAAGTATGAATAATTTACTATAAAGGCCTATGCATATAAAATTTGTATAATACATAATTAGAGTTAAGTATAAAATTTACTATATTTTCCAAAAAAATAATAATAGTAAGTAGTAGTAACTCTGTGCTATAAATGGATTATAATCAGTCGGTGAAATTATGGATGATCTGTTTCTGTTATCCATCTTTTCTGTCATCCATCACTTCAACAGTCCCAAATATGATGATTAATCGAGACTGTGCTTCTGATATTCTTTTTTTTTTCAATGATTGATCTATGGGTTATGTTAGAGTAACTTTCTATTTCTACAATTGTATGTTTATTTATTGTTAACTATCAAGTTAAGAGACTAACTTACTGTTTACAAACATAGAAGACTTTAATAGGGTTTTTATCCTTACTGAATTAGCGAATTTGAGCTCTTGTTTATATGACTGGCCTAATATAGCTCTACTCCACTTGGCCAATGTACTGCAAAAAAACCTTCACATTATAAATCAATTTACAAAGGCCTGTTTATTTTTACAGACCTGGCCTTTGACTATTTGACTTAAAAGTTAAAGAAGAATTTATTATTTGAACGATTTAGCTCTGGACGTATGATAATGTCCAGGTGTATTGTAATTAATCCTATTATCAGTACAGACTATTCCAGATATGGGTTTTTGAATGAGATTTTTTACCACATACATAGGTGCAAAATTTTTGATTTAAGAGGAAGAAGTTCTGTGATAAAACTTGTACAAATTTAAAAATACTTCTTTTGTCCTATGCCTTTTGTCCTATTTTTTTTTTTTTTTTTTTTTTTTTTTTTTTTTGAGGGAGAGGAATTTAAATAAGTTTTCCAAATTTAATTACATTAATATAATTTAGTAGGTTAAGTGTAGCTGTGCATATGGCCTTTTTCGTTTACCATTTTATATTAGTTATGCACAAAAAAATCTGCCAATTTGATTAATGGTGGATATTAATTTTAAAAATATTGTAGAATCATGCAGTATTTGCAGTCGTCAAGAGAGGTTGTGCATTGTGATTTTTGGAAATGCATGGTTTTTTCATGTGCCCTGCCAAAATGTAGGGACATATGCACTTACTTATAACTTCATGTTTTTCTCAACTAATTATTTTCTTGGTACTCATGGGTAAACTACATTGGTTGTCTCCTGTTCCTAAGATACATAAAGCACAAATAAGTAAAATAATGTCAATTTTTTCTGATTCCAGGATAGCAGTAATAATGTGAATAATCATGTAATGGCAATGTACATGAAAAGTCAAAAGTAAGTTTTCTATAAAAACTATTTTCTGAATAATACTAACATAAAAGTAAAGTATAATTTATGTAGCTGTTTGTCATATAGATAACTGTTTATTGGGTTAATAACAATACCGTTTACAAGGGATGCCCTAAAATTCAGGATATTTTAGACTAAACCTTCAAAAAATTCATTAAATATTTTGTTTTATATAAATGGCTTGTATAGAAAGGTAAATTTCTGGAATGTAGAATGTACATAAAAGTATGCTTTTCAAACTAAAATTTAAAAAATTACAAAAACTGGAGTTTTTAACACAACACATAAAACAAAACTATAAATATAAAATTAACATTGTTAAATGTTGTTACAGACAAAACAGTGGCTCTGGACAAGAACTGATTAATATAAGTAGTGATGAAGATACAAACAATGAGTCCTCTTCAAATCATAAATCTTTGCCAACAAAATCTGGACAGGTATTATTATAATATAATAATAATCATCACAGCATACAGCTTACTTACTGAAAGAAATTTCCAAAAAGTAACAAAATCACATAAACAAATATTTTATAACATATGCAAACATTTTTGTATTTTACAGTAAAAATAAGATAATCTTGATAACAGTAAAATCAATACAGTAGAACCCCTGGTATAGCTGACCTCTGAATCTGTCAACTCGGCATAACCAACTGTCTTTTAGTTGAGCTATCACTTTTGGAAATATATATCTAGTATCTAGCATATTTCTCTGAATGAGAAAAATGAATACATATTCTCACAAATTCTACATCTCACCATAAAACAGTGTTCTAGATAGCTTTTTTCTGTGTTAAAGTGTTTACAGCTGATGCTGATAAAGCAGACATATCAGGCAGCATTGTTTTGGTATTGTCTCTCAACTTCATAAACATTATAATGTAATCATTGAGTTATATTACTATTGTAAATCATGACTGCAACATGAAAATGTCAACAAACAAATAATGGTTACAAAACCACTCACTTCCTTTAAGTGTATTTTAGCATTCATATACTGTATATATAGATAAGCAGTTTATTTTTTTATTTTTTCATATAATCTTATTGCTTCTTAATGCTAGAATTAAAAGTTAGCAAAATATTATTATACTGTATTTTATTTTTTTTCACCCATTTCATGAATTTGTATGTGTTTTAAAATAATTATAATGCATTTAAATATGGTATAGTACTGTAATTTTGTTTGCTTTTATAAAGTTTTTTTTTGACTCTTCTTATTATCCGACATTTTATGTGTTCTGGCCTTTACCCGATCCAACGTGCATTAGGTATGTTGTGGTGAATAAATGGGTTTCTACTGTAATAACCTTTCACTTTCTTGAAAATCTAATATGAACATCATAATCATTGTTAAAAGTCTGTGTAAAAATCAGTATTTAAAAAAAGTGTAAGTTAAGAAAGTTATTTTTTTTAAAGATTTTAGGTGATTACTATTTTAAAATTGTGAATGGATTTTGCGGGCAATAAACATTTTTAAGCTATTACAAAAATAAATTTTTGTGTCAAGCTGAAATTACATTGAATCGAAATTGTGTGAAAAACAATCAAGAAATCCTAACACTGGGCTTAACTTTACTATTTCTAAATATAAACAAAATTTTGTGTCTTAAATTTGTTTTGTGACTTAAAAATGTTTGGATCAGCATCTGTCTCTTAATATTTATACAAATATATATCATGTTTTAATTATTTAATTGCTATAACATGTTATACAGTGAACCATATTATTAGTTAATGATATTAATGGTCCTGTGTAAATGTGAACATTATCTGTCAGTAATTAGAGGGGGAATTCAAAAAGGTCAAACAAAATTTTAGTTTTACAAACTCATGCTATAATTATACAATTTTTATAGCATTTATGTCAGTGGTTTAAATAAGTCTGAATCTAAATATTTAAAAGAGTTTTGGTGGGAGATAAACAAGTAGAAAAATAGTAGTTTTTGTAAATTTTCATATTCTACTTACTCAAATACTGTCAAATGTAATTCTAGTTGCAGTATAGGGTAATAATAGCTCAAAACAAGTTTTTTATAATTTGATGTCATGTAAAATTCAAATTTGTGGCTAATGTGCTAAGATTTAAGTCATTTTTGTGCTTGAGTGGTTCCAAAATTATTACAATAATGTTATATTGATTAATGAAATTGTATTATAATTATTGTTTATAGGGAAATCTTAAAAATCTGTCCCAGGTTTCAATTTCACGGACATTAAAATCTTCAGATGATAATACAAGCACACCGAAAACTATTTTGGTAAAAACTGGATTAGATAATGAATCAACAAACTTATTGAAAAGGAAAGCATCATCTCTCAATACACCTAGTAAAAAGAGAAGGATAGTTCCTGTTACAATACCCACTGTCACTTTCAAAGACATTGGAGGGTGTGAAAAAATCCTCAAGGTAAATAAAAACTTATGTTGCAATAATTTTTATAATATTGAAAATACAGGGTTATTTATGTTTTTAATAATATTCTAACACAGATGTAATATATTGCATACATAATGCAATTTGAGAAACAAAAATGGCCTTAAACAAAATTTAATTCAGGTTTTAAAAATGACATTATCCATAGTGGTGACCATTCTTGTAAAGGACATATTGCAGATAAGGTATAAAAATTGAGTATACATTTTTCAAGCATAGCTTCTGAAACAGCTTCAAGAGTATATGGTTTTTTAAGTATAATAAACTTGAGCTTTCATGTAATCTCCATAAAAAATAATCACATGGAATAAGATCTGGTGATCAAAGGGTTATATATCCCAAATCTCTGTACAGTGAAATGATGCACCCTAGAAAATTTTCTTGTAAAAGGCCATGATGTGCGGCAAGTAGCACTGTCCTGTTGAATTCAAATTCTATCAAGAACAATCTGTATCTTCTCAATTCTTGCAAAATTTTAAGGCAAAATTTTAAATACACTGTCACATTGAATCTTTTCTTGAGAAAAGTATGGTCCAATTATATCAGATCTGGCTATTCAACATCACTTGTCAACAAAAGATTTGTCAATATTTTCATGTTTTCTGGAGTTTTGTCAGCCTGATAACCTCCTGGGTCTCACATTTTCTTTTGTTCCACACAGGGGATAACACTATCAGTCAACATTAAAGTGAATTTTCCACTGTGTTTGAACTACAGAAACGTATTGTAAAGAAAGACTCATTGTTTGTTTTTTAAATGTGCAAGATTATAGGGGTGTATGATTTGTTTTTTTTAATAACTGCTATTTAATACCTAACATAAGAACAACAACAAATTGAATTGTTGAAAGGAGTTTTTAACTGAATTTGAATCCTTTATGTAGTATATACTTCCATTCCCACTCCTTGGTATTTGTCAAACACATTCCTTTTGTTTTTGTCTTTATTGTGTATATGAGTTTTCTTATATTCTTAGACTGTTCCTGTTTTGAACATGTATGGTCTGTCCTGTTTCTGCTTCACCATTTATTGTTACTTATTAATTTCAATTTTTGAAAATATAATTAGAAAATGAAGGTTCTTCTGAAATATTGGAAAAATACGAAGAGTCAATGTTAGGTTTATGTATTCAAAATAAATTTGTCAAACTAATATAATTGGTATTAAAAATTACCTAATGTCTGCCTAATTACATTAAGTCTGGTCTAATGTTAAGTTTTGTTGTTAGGAAGTGAGTCAGCTGCTTCTTCACCTGAGACATCCTGAAGTGTACAGAACATTAGGTGTGTGTGCACCTAGGGGATTCTTGTTACATGGACCACCTGGATCAGGCAAGACTCTTCTGGCACATGCGATAGCAGGGGTGAGAAAATATTATTTTGTACATTTGTGAAAAAGCCCCTGATTGAAGAGTTAATATATTATGTTATAATGTGTAAAAGAACAGAATTAAGAAGAGATATTTTTGAAATTGCAATATTTCTGCTAATTTCATACAATTGAGATTTTTAGGGGAGAAAATTATTTAAAATAAATTTTTGAATTGTGCTTGTCAAACATTCCATGTGATAATGTATAATTCTACTATATTTTCTGTTTTTTAATGTTGTTTACACATTTTACAAAAAATAGAAAAATAGTAATTTTGTAAAATTAAGCAACAACCCCTATTAATATTTAATTATTTTATAGAGTGATAAAGTGATCACAGATTAACCTCCTTTCTTCCTCGAAGCAAAATGTTGGCTGGTTATTAATACAAAAAATAACTTTTAAAATAGACCAATATTTGGTTGTTGTTTATTGATATATAGGAATGGGTAACAACTTTGACAAATATGATCTCTGTGTGTCAGTAATAGAAAACCCCTATTTGTGATATTGTTATAATTTATAAGTAAAGTATGCAGCAGATAAATTCCATTGAATATACAGAAATAAACCTCTGACCACAGTTAGTTTTTGTTTCTTAATTTAAAATACGAACTGAAAAATTCATAATTTTTATATCTTATAATTTAAAAAAATGATTTTATCATTAAACTCAGTGTTGAAACCTGTGTGTTTTAATTTTAATTGAAAATGTGAAAAAAGAATCTTCATTTTATAAAAACTTGTCATCAGGTTTATTTTTGTATTTTGGAAATAAAACCTTATTTTTGTATTTTGGAAATAAAAGGTTATTTTTGTATTTTGTATTTTTGAAATAAAAAAGTTAGGTTATGCATTTTTTTTTAGGCTTTGTGAATGAGCACAATTTTAGCATATTTTGCTTAGTAAAAGATTTGTCTAAATACAATCAATTTTTGTGCCAAAGAAAATAATTTTAATTTTTGTAATATAAAATTGTAAAATATGTTCTAAAGGTTAAAATTGGTGCTTATTTCATGATCCTGATCCTAAATTTTATTATGAGACTGCCAATCATTTTCCAGTAGGAAATTCATGCAAAAATTATTAGCCTGTGGCTAACTGCAGTTAGTTCGTGTTGTGAACTAAAAGGGTTCTAAACAACAATAGGTTTAAATAATGATTATTATGATTGTTTTACTGTATTTAAAATGTATAGTTTTTAATTATAAACATGTCAGTGTTAAAAACAAAGAGCTTTGTATGACAAAAGATGTCAAATCCAATTAAAATTAATTTAAATATACAATACTCCAGTATAATAAAAGTTGGTCTACATTTTAAGTCACATGCAATGTTTTCAGAATTTATTATTATTATTTAATTGCAAAAGGGAATCTTAGCTTCAACACTGCCTCCTACTTACAGCCCAGGAACTGCATTTATTTATTTCTAGATCTTAAAAAACATTTTTCTAAAAAATATTAGCTTTCTAAAAAGAATTCTGTAACCGTGGATGGTCTGAATAAATTAAAATGTACATTTAAAATATTTTTTAATAAGTTTCTGTATTACTATGGTCAAAGGTAAATTTTATATGGTGTTATGGTATAAAAAGGTATATGGTGTTATGTCTACATTAATCTGCTGCACAACTGTTTTTAACTTTTTATTTTTGAAATTGAAAATATATTTTTCTTTAAATTTGTTTGGATTGTGTCAATTTAAAATGAATTATGTTAATGCTGTTATAAAAACTTTATTGTACTCTGATCTGATTCACCCCACTAAATTAAATTATGAACGGGTGTTTATTGATTTCAGGAATTAGGTGTATCGTTAGTTAAAGTAGCTGGTCCTGAGATGATAGGCAGTCAGTCGGGAGAGTCAGAAGAGCGAATCCGTGACTTGTTTGAACAAGCAGTAGCATTAGCTCCTAGTGTACTGTTCATTGATGAAGTAGATGCCATTACGCCAAATAGAGAAACTGCCCAGAGGGAAATGGAAAGGCGAATTGTAGCTCAGCTGCTGTCTTCTCTTGATGGTAATTAGACTATCTGAAATGCTTTCATGTCTTACTTTTCATGTACAGTAAAACTTCATAGTCATTGTTTTATAAACAAAAACACTAAAAGTAAAAAATTAATAATAGAGTAATTTAGACTATGCAAATTTGTATTTGCAAAAAATTTTGATGCAACAAATGTTAAAATTAAAAAACAAATTTTAATGTACATATCTTTGAGACGAGACAGAGGTTGTGTGTTGCATTTCTTTATAGTAATGCACTGTTTGAAATTAATTTGTAAATGTGATGCAGAATTTTTTTAATGAGTTAATTCTATGGAAAAAATTGTGAAATAGATTTTTACAAAGTTTATTTTTTATTGTTTACAACTCTGAATACAAATTTTAAATTTTTGGCAGACTGACTTTTGTCCCTATGAAAATACTAATTAAATACATATTTTTTTAAAAAACACTAGCTTGATAATCTCTGGATTCAATAAATTTTATTCCATCATTAATTTAACTTAGAGCTAATATGCAACTGTTGTTTCTTTCATGATTATTGTTATTTTCAAGAAGTTCAACCATATTGAATACATATTTATATGATTAACTGAGCACTATGTAGAATTACAGTCTAGAGAGTATAAAACCAAAAAAATGTTTATTATTCACTAATTAATTTTTTTTTTTAATTAAGAGTTGAGTAATCAAGAAAATGGTGAACAAGTATTGGTGATTGGGGCAACAAATCGTCCGGACGCATTGGATCCAGCATTGAGACGAGCCGGAAGATTTGATAGGGAAGTGTGCCTTGGAATACCTGACTGCGGAGCTCGTGAAGGCATATTGAAGACACTCTGTAAAGAATTAAAACTTGCTCCTGACGTATCATTGGACACTATTGTAACGGTGACCCCAGGTTTTGTAGGAGCTGACCTAAAAGCTTTGGTCACTGAAGCAGCAATGGCTGCTGTAAACAGGTCAGTTGAAAATATATGCTCTAAAATCTGTGTAATGTTTAAAACTGTTATGTAAGTTTTGAAAAGAATTAGTACACTTATTGTAACCTGGCGTTTTGAAACTTATATATATTTTTTTATTTTATAGTATAAATATGTTATATTCCGAGTTCACATAATGTACATACATACATTTTTTAAAGATGGTTTGTTCACAACTTTGCACATTTTTGTCATAATTTCAGAATTGCTAATTTGTAGTTGTTTTTTTTAGATTGTTCTCGGAAATAAGGAGATTACTTGAAAAAGAAGAAAGCAAAGACTGTAAACCAATCGTTATATCTGCAGACAAGTCTGAAGAGAGCAAGAAAAATGTACCTCAAGTTTGTAGCACAGATGATGTTACTTTAGTTTCAACGACAGAAGAAAACATTGAAATTGAAGTAATTGATGAAGAGACAGAAGTGAAAGAAGAAGTGAGTGTGGACACAAGTGATGAAGTTGTAGAAGTGAGTGTTTTGCCTAAATCATTGTCTTTGCTTCAGGAACCTCCTTTAACTCCGCAGCAACTTGCTGGCTTATACATAACAACAGAAGACTTTCAGATAGCTTTAAAATCTGTTCAGCCCTCAGCCAAGAGGGAAGGTTTTGCTACAGTACCTGATGTAACTTGGGATGATATTGGCTCATTACAGGATATTCGTCAAGAATTGCAGATGGCTATCATGGTAAGCCTAAGGATATGTATTTAGTATTATAACAAAACAATGATAGTAAATAGTTTTTCATTTTGTCTTACTTATTTTTAGTATTATTGACCGGTGGAGGCAGCTGATGGGCTTAGCAATCCCACCATACCTGTAGCTCATACTACTCTCTCATTTACTCAACATACACACACACACACACACACACACACACACTTTCTCTCTCTCACACACACACACACTCTACTCTTTCTCACACACACACACCCGCAGGGGGGTGCAGACTAGCTGTACCTACTGAAAGGACCTAGGCAAACCTCGTGGCACTCGAGTCTAACACACACTTATATTTACAACACTACACTTAAGATTTAACACTTTACACTCACACTTACATTTAGGGATCTGCTGTTTTGTTCTGTTATGTCTGGGAGTGGTGATACTGCTTGGTATCCTTTGGCAGGACCAAATATGTGGAACCTGATGTGTGCCTAGCACTGCCGAGGACCTCTGATGGGTCAAGTTCTAGGACCGAGCAGCCTATAGGCGCCTGGCAAGCACATGGGTGTAGAATTATGGGTGTCAGAGCCTACAATTGGGTCTATCGAAAGAAATGGTTGCATTCTGTAAGTACATAGAGGGCGGCTGACAGTGGTACTTGGGTTTAGAGAACCATAACTTTGTACCGGAACCCATTCCTAAGATTCTGGAGTGCTGAAGACATGTATTTCGGCTCCGGGATATTGGAGAGCCTCCCCATTGGGGATTCTTGCTTTAGTTCGGTCTCCTGGGCTACTGGTGACATGTGGGTGCACCCTGTACCATTTGTTCGAGATATCAACATTCATGAATCACTCGGAAAATACAGTTATGGAAACTTTAAAAATAAACGCCAAAATCAGAACA
The DNA here is from genome assembly GCA_022606455.1 of Callitettix versicolor. Taxonomy (NCBI): domain Eukaryota; kingdom Metazoa; phylum Arthropoda; class Insecta; order Hemiptera; family Cercopidae; genus Callitettix; species Callitettix versicolor. Next base: position 48,474,556 of record CM040183.1, read on the forward strand.
AAGAGACCTCGTTCGGCTTCGTCTAACAGGTCTGTAGGTAATAGTGCCAATGATAAGGAAGAAAAAGAGATGAGTACTGATACTACTCAGATGTCATCTCTTAAATTCTTAGTAGTGAAAAACACGATGGAAGGTGCAGACTTATCCAAAGTTTCGCCCTTTCTTATAAACAAGGCAGTAATAGGAAGAGCTGGTATTGTAGCTTCCATTAAAAAGCTGCAAAACAGTACGCTACTAATCGAAACTAAAAGCAAGAAGCAGAGCAAGTCGTTATTAGAGATGACCTCCTTTTACGATGCTGTTAAGGTTAATGTAAAACCCCATAGGACCTTAAACCATGCTAAAGGGGTAAATTACTTGTAGAGATCTCCTCCATGTAGATCTGGAGGAGTGAGTCTTTTATAGATGTCCGTCGCATTTTGCGCATTGAGAAGGGGCAGAAAGTACCAACTACTTCCCTTGTTGTCACTTTTGGAATACCAAAAATACCAGAATACATGCCAGGTACCAACAGCTATCGGTGAGACCGTACGTCTCAAACCCTAGATGTAGCTTAGGGTTTTGGACACGTGAGCTCTACATGCAAGAAGCCTGAGGTATGTGGTAATTGTGGTTCAGAGAAGCATAATAGTGAGGACTGCAAAGATGATCCTAATTGTCCCAATTGTGGAGGCGCTCATCAAGCTCGTTCCTTTAACGGCCCTAAGTTTAAGGATGAGAACGCTATCCTCACTGTTATGACGAGACAGGGTATCCTCAGAAGCTAAGAGGGTATTCAAAAGTGCAAAATAAATGGTTGAGGGTAGGCCTTTTGCTGCTGTTGCATCCAGCAGCAGCAAGGGCTCTTGTGTAAATTGCAACGAGCTTACCAAAACTGTGAAAGCATTATCGGAACAAGTAGCTCATCTTGTGGCTCTGATTTCTACTAATCTTTTCATCTCTAATTTGACTGGTCGTCAACAATCGGTTTGTTCTGCTGGAAAAATCCAGGCCTCTCCCAGTAACAAAATAACTAAACCTCTTTTGACTGAGTCAGTGAAACCCTTATGTTTTGTGTTTATTTAATTGTTTTTGCTATTATAGTTTGTTGTTTGTTTTCTTATTAAACTTAAATTTTTGTTTTATTGTTCGTTTTTTATATTTTTATTTTAAGTATCAGCGATGATAACCACATTGGTTTTTCGCCGGCAAAAAAAAAAAAAAAAAATTAGTATTACTGTTAAATTTTTTATAGTGAGAACAATGTGAGTTGTACCAAGACGTCAAAGGCAAAATTTCATTATAGTCTGTACAAGACTGAATACATCTGCATTTAGAACATTACAGTAAAACCTTGATAGTACGAACCTTAATAATCCAAACTTTTAATAATCCAAACCCAATATAGGAAAAAATAATTTTTTCTACAGTAGTTAGAAAAAACACTTTCTTTTGCACTTTGAAAACAGTGTCCTTTGAAGGTGGTTTTTAGTTTAGAAAATAGAAAAACATCTACTCGAGCCATATCTGGCGAGTACGGAGGATAGGGAAGAACGACTGTTCGGCGAAGATGAGTGACTTGGCACGTTGTCATGGTGCGAAATCCAATTCTTCATTTTCCATAGTTCAGACCTTTTCCATCGTACATCTTTCCGTAAATGCTTTAAAACATCCATGTAGAACAACTTGTTAACTGTCTCACCTTGTGGTACAAATTCGTGATAAACAACTCCACGACATGTTTGAGTGATTCTTGTGTCCTTTTTTCAGATGTGGTGAATGTTGACCAATCCATTATGACGATTGTGCTTTCGTTTTGACATATCCACATAACCAGATTTTGTCACCTGGGATGATAGTTTTCATAAAGTTTTTGTTGCTGTTAGCACAATGAAGCAATTGTTGGCTAATGTTGTTTTCATAAAGTTTTTGTTGCTGTTAGCACAATGAAGCAATTGTTGGCTAATGTTGTTTTCATAAAGTTTTGTTGCTGTTAGCACAATGAAGCAATTGTTGGCTAATGTTGTTTTCATAAAGTTTTTGTTGCTGTTAGCACAATGAAGCAATTGTTGGCTAATGTTGTTTTCATAAAGTTTTTGTTGCTGTTAGCACAATGAAGCAATTGTTGGCTAATGTTGTTTTCATAAAGTTTTTGTTGCTGTTAGCACAATGAAGCAATTGTTGGCTAATGTTGTTTTCATAAAGTTTTGTTGCTGTTAGCACAATGAAGCAATTGTTGGCTAATGTTGTTTTCATAAAGTTTTTGTTGCTGTTAGCACAATGAAGCAATTGTTGGCTAATGTTGTTTTCATAAAGTTTTTGTTGCTGTTAGCACAATGAAGCAATTGTTGGCTAATGTTGTTTTCATAAAGTTTTTGTTGCTGTTAGCACAATGAAGCAATTGTTGGCTAATGTTGTTTTCATAAAGTTTTTGTTGCTGTTAGCACAATGAAGCAATTGTTGGCTAATGTTGTTTTCATAAAGTTTTTGTTGCTGTTAGCACAATGAAGCAATTGTTGGCTAATGTTGTTTTCATAAAGTTTTTGTTGCAGTTAGCACAATGAAGCAATTTTTGGCTAATGTTGACTCTGTTTTCTTTTTGTTTGCTTGTGAGCAGTCTTAGCACCATTTTCACAGAGACTCAATGCATGCAATCCGTGCCATTACCCAATGCTGATCCTGACTTTTTCTGCAACCTCCTGCAAAGTTAAATGACGATTTCTACTATTCACAGATCAAACACCATAAATTTTTTCATTATTTATTTAGGTTGAGTATTGTCCCGATCTTGGATTTTCATCGGTCGATGTTTTGCCCGATTGGAAACGCATAACAATTGTAGCACTGTGTATGGCTAATACTATTGTCCTTATGTTCCTACTGATGCAATGCTCACGTTTCAGAAAAAGGTTTACCAATGTTAAAGCAGAATTTAATGTTACAACATTGCTCTTCAAAGCCCTTCATTTTTATTTTTCCAATATGTACTGGAGAGCTGACTGCACATGTTCACTAAACCGTTTCTATTCACTAACTGATCAGTTGCCGCAATGCGTCATGGGTCTTGTTTCTAAATAATGCCACTAGGTGTAGCATAGCACATGAATTCAAACTACAAGGTTTTTTGGACGTAATTTAAAACATTCAGTCTTTTTTTGAACAGATCTTGTATAAATGTGGTAATAGGCCTACTTTTAAGGAAATATAGCATAATTTTTAATTTACGTAACATTTTCTTATTTATTTTAGTTCTATATAATTAATTTATAATGAAACAGTATATAACTGAAATTTTTTTCATTTTATGTTGTTTAGGCACCTGTGAGATATCCTAAGCAATTTGAAGCCTTAGGGCTAAATAAACCAACTGGTATTTTACTTTGTGGACCTCCTGGTTGTGGAAAAACTCTTTTAGCAAAGGCTGTGGCAAATGAAGCAGGAATAAACTTTATTTCTGTCAAGGGACCTGAACTGTTGAATATGGTATGTTTCAAGTATATATTATTCGGTATTCTTCATTTTTATGGCATCACCATAAATTGTTTCTTGTTGTTGAAAAGTGTTTTATTACATTTTTAGTTTTAAATAATTCACTCTGTTCCATTATTAAACCCATATTCATAAATGCAGATGTTACAGTGCATTAAATAATTTGTATAGTTGGATAACTGGTTTGAAATTTTTTTCTAGCGGATTACAAAAATGGAAAAATTTAATTCATTTACTTAAAAATACATTTTATTTTGTAAAAGTAATAAAAATTATTTAAAATAAATTATTTTTATGATTACAATACAATGCTTCTTAACATGTATTTCTAGAAATTAATTCACATATTTAGAAATTAAGTTACATATAAATGCTTTATTATTTTACAGTATGTAGGAGAGAGTGAACGAGCTGTGAGGCAGTGTTTCCAAAGGGCTCGCAACTCTCAGCCATGTGTCATCTTCTTTGATGAGCTGGATTCATTATGCCCAAAGAGGTCTAATTTAAATGAGGTAATCATTAATCCTTTCAGAAGAAAACATTTTATGAAAATTTGTGTGATACATCTATTCTACAGTTGTGTATTCTAATAGTATATAGGCCATAGTATAATTTTTTATATTTTTTACACTGAAAAAACTGTTTTCTTAGTTTGGGGCATTAGAGATTTTATTTCATGAAAAAAATTATGCATGTTGTAAGATGTAATAAATGTAATCCTGAAGAAAAAAAGTCTTGTGTGATACTTGATCCATACTTGCAAAAAAGTGGTTTTGTTTGCTATATTATTCATTTATAGATATACATTTTCTTACCCCACAACTTATGTTCTCCAATAAATACGTTGTCACTGCATCGTCTTGACATCGTGATTTATTTGTACTTTGTTGGTTAGTTGTTAATAAAAAAAGAAGAGGAGAACAGTTCCTAAACAACATTTTTTTGCAAAATAAACAATAAGCAAGTTAGTAATTATGTAGTTTTAACTTTATTTAAAAAAACGTAACTTACTTTTGAGATGTCCTTTGTGTGTGCATGTGTGTGTGTGTGTGTGTGTGTGTGTGTGTGTGTGTGTGTGTGTGTGTGTGTGTGTATGTGTGTGTGTATTACCTTTTTATATCTTTAATATCTTTAAATTGTTAATTTTTCAATTACTGTATTTTGGTATTTCTAGACTGGAGCAAGCCGTGTTGTTAACCAACTTTTAACTGAAATGGATGGCGTGGAAGGTAGAACAGGAGTGTTTCTCATGGCTGCTACAAATAGGCCAGACATTGTGGATCCTGCAGTAATGCGGCCAGGTAGACTGGACAAAGTCCTCTATGTAGGTTTGCCTAATGCCAACGATAGAGTGGATATATTGCGAGCATTAACAAAGGTACAATAAAGCATTCTTTTTCAAGTAATGAAAAGGTTTATAAGCATTAAAATTTTGATGAGTTTATATGCAATTATAATGGTCATCTACTTGTATCCTAGTGTATCCTTTGGTATACTGACCATTATGTTATATTTTTACTATTTATTTCAGACATTTGCCATCAGTTATGTATAAAACAATACACAACATTTCGAGAGTACAGGGATCAACTCTTTTCTCTAGTGCCTAACCTAAAATGTACACATGCAATAGGAATTTAAGCCTAGATGGCCTATTTTAAAATACTTAAAAACTGCGAAAAACTCACAAAACTTCGTGTAGTGCTGTATATACATAATTGTTAACAAAAATCCGAATAAACAGTAATAATAATATAAATATTCCATCATTAAGTAATAATTTTAAAATAAAATTATGTTTTCTCACCATTATCTGTTGGTAACAGTGCTCCAGCACCTTAATGCGGAGTGCTGTTTTAAAATTTGGTGGTGTGGTTAAGTTACAGAGCATAAATATAATGGAGGAAAAAATTTATATTTTAACAGGTATAAAAAATGTATGTTTAATAATATTATGTAGTGACTATTTTACCTCATTTTTATTAACTCACTTTCTTGTCTGTCTGTTCGGTACTAACTTCCTGATGAGCTAGAGACTTGAAACGAAATGTAGCTCAGAGGTGGATGACATTGCAATATTCACTCGCTTTTTTGTCTGTTTATTGGCATGCACCCAGTACACATATGTATTAAATTAAGAGCTGTTAAGCAGTCGACAACTTGGTAATGACAAAAAACTTGTGCAATCACGCACAGTTGAAATTTCAATCACTTCAATAAAAAATCATATAAATAAATAAATTAATATTCATAGGAATAGTGGCATTAGTGACAATTTCTACAATTATTTTAGAAATTGAATTCGCTACAGTTTCTATAAATTCATTAGTGAAGAAGTTCCCAAAAAGCAGTGCAAATGTCAAAGAGCGAATGGCTCAAGCAAGAATGATGAAAACAGTGGATGTACATTCCTCTCGATGTGCCAATGATGAGCAGTGACATGCTCAAACAAATGAAATAGCGTTGTCTGTTTATCTTATACAATTAATTTTGTTTGCTTCTTTATTTTATTTTTCAGGAAAATAACAAACAAATTGATGTTTGTTAATGTTAATATTATCATTAAGAAGCAGAAAATAATTATAAGGAAAAATAAATCTTTTAATATATGTTTTTAAAATGGGGTAAAAATATATAATAATTTCTCCTAGTTCTTTGCACATATTAAGTATTGGCATGAAAATTTGTGTTGTGAATTTTTAGTGGCTAAGAAAATGCTTGTAAGATTTAAAAAAAAAATATGGGGCACATTAAAATGTATTAAATGCTATTATTACTAATGAAGGTCAAGTAGCTTCTAACTTGATGAAGATAATCTTCTATTACCTATTGAATGTGCCCTACATTTTTTGTTTTAAAACTTACAAGTATTTTTATATCTATAAAAAATTCCCCATCACAGTTTCATGACAATACAACAATATCTGCATTGTACTAGGAGAAATTATTTTATATTTTTAGTCTGTTTTAAAAGCATGGTGTATTAAACATTATCTTTTTCTTTAAATAATTTTTAGAGTATTTGATTTGAGTATTTGGGTTTTCTATTATTTATTATAAATTTATGTCATTGTTTATCATACATTCATATATATATATATATTCTTTTATGCTTTTGTATTATTTTTGTGTTACCACTTTACCATGGTTATGTCTGTTTTGGTTTATTTATTTCATCATTATACTTCTTAATAATTTTTTAACAGTTTTCGTCTAGTTCACTTTTCTTATACTATTTATTTACCATCCAGATTACACGCTTAGACTCCAAACTTTCTGGAAACTAGGAGTCTGCGGGCTGAGCTTTTAGAGTTCTGGTAGGGTTTTTTTGGCTCTCGGGCTTTTCGGGTTGGATCGGGCCAAACAGTTAAATGGGGAACACATCCTATTTTTAGCTAGGCTTGAGTTAAAAAAAAAATTAGAATTAAAATTTTCTTCATTTTATGTTTAATTCTTGTGACCACCTCTAGTCGATATAATCAGCTTTTAAACACTATTTGAATACCGCCACAGGCCGATTATATCAGTGCGCTAAATTTGTGTAAATACTACCACAAACCGATGTAATACGGGCTCTGTTGGTCTGACTGAACACCACCACGGACCAATTACATTGGTGCGCAAAAGTTGTGTGAACAGGCCGATTATATTGGCAAGCAAAATTTGTAAGAATACCGCCATGGGCCGATGTAATACGGACTCTTGTTGGTCTGACCGTATACCACCACGGGCCAATTACGAGGTGTAGCTATTAAATAACGAGACTGATGCTGTGGCGGAACAAGTGTGCATGCGCCAACCGCCATTAACCGACAGCTGTTTAGTATGAAGCTTTCTCTTCAGAATGCAGTTAGTCTCATTTGTGTAACCAACACCGTTTAGTCATAACTTTCATTTCCGTAAGTATTGTTATTTTGTTTTGATGGAAAAAATGGTTAGTGTAATAATAGAGCAACAAATTGTTGTTAAATTTCACTTCAAACTTGGAAAAACCGCTACTGAAACTTATAATTTACTGAAAGAAGTGTATGGCAGTGAATGTTTATCGTGGGCACGTGTTTTAAATGGTTTAAGTGTTTTCAAAATGGCCGACACGACATTGAAGATGATTTGCGGACAGGTCGCCCGTCAAAAACGGATGACAATGTTGAAAAAGTTGCTAATTTGATTCGGTCTGACCGTCGATTAAGTATTTGTGCAATTGGTGAAACTGTAGGCATTGATAAAGAATGTGTACAGCAAATTTTATGTGACAATTTGAACATGCGAAAAGTGTGTGCCAAAATGTTGACAAAAATTCTCGTTTGAACAACAAGCAACTCACAAAAATGTTTGTACTGACACTTTGGATGCCATTGAAAATGACCCAAATTGAAAATAAAATTTTTTACATCAGTCTTGTTATTTAATAGCCACACCTCGTATATCGGTGTGCTAACGTTGTGTGAATACCTCCATTGAAATAGCTTATTCTTAAAAATACAGTTTTCCCGTTGTTTGGAAAATAAATTTATTGATCTGTCAAATGTTAATATTTCTTAATGAAATTTTCAGGATTTACATAATTGCTAAAAATTTGTATATAAAGAAAGGTTGAATGAAAAATTGTTTTTACACATGTAGAGTTTCTAATTTAAACTGTTTATAAAAACAAAACATTTTTGAATATGTACAGTACAAGACTATTTTAGTGACCTAAAATAATGTAGTTCATCTGAAATTTCCATACGAAAACCTAAACACGAAACTACCATATTGTGTTTTTATAGTTTTAACAATGTATATTTTGTACAGTTTTCTTTAATAGGAACACGATATTCTTTCAAAATTTGTGTAAACGATTTCTCTGCAGGTTAGTAGCAACTGGCAACACTGCGCTATAACAGTTTTCAAAACAAACAGTTTTAACCATCCATACATGCACAGCCAAAGTGTTAAAACTTGTGTAACCGAAACACAAATTAATATTTGACTTTTGATATAATTTAGAGTGATTTTCCCGTGTAGGATGAATTTGGAATTTAAATGTTTAATTAAATACTTAGTTATTTTTTTGTCAGAAGTTTACAGTTTTACGGCTATAGTTAAGATTAATAGTGTAAGACTTTCAGGAGGGAGTAGAGTAAAGTTTTGTTGATTAAACTTATTTTGTTAGACTCAAAGACGTCAGTGTGTTACACGTTAATCAAAACCACGCTTGTAAATGGATAAATAAGCAAATTGTCTCCAGCGCGTCCAAATAGTATCCAAATAAAATAATGGTGGTAAAATCGAATTTCATTTACAATCATAGTGTGTAATATTTTCATTTCATTTTTGTCTTTGAAAAAATTACATCTTAATTTAGTGACAATCATGAAACGATATCTGTAGATTCTCTGAACTGATTGTTACTGTTGTCAATCACACACATATTTAATTGATAAGGTAATGGTTGACCCAGCCAGACAAGGAAACTAACTATATTTGTAAACATGCACAGTCTTCTTGGTCCCTTCTCATTGTAGCAGCACAATAAATAAAACGACTAACAGATAATATTGCATTCACTATTGGCTTTGTCGAATATTACAAATAGAATGATTGTAAGTGGTTAGACCCTTGTCCTTCGATGATAATTAAGTAGTTCTTTGTTTATATTATTTTTATATTACATATTTTGGTAATGAAAATATTTATGTGTATTGTTTACACTATTGTCTAAAAATAATAGTTAATATTTACTTGGCCCGTCCCGTTTTTGACCCAAATTGTAAGCTTGGCCCGAAACAAACCCATAAAATTAGATGCCCCGCAGACCCCTCCTGGAAACAGATCTTACCCCTCAGTTGTCCTTGTCTGTAAATTTGTTGTAATTTTGTTAAAAACTAATATTTTTTGTAAATATTATTATGTTTAACGTATATAATGTTAGTACATACACACTCGAGATAAATGGAAATTGAGGCTTTAACTGTGAAGAAGCCAAACATGACTATAAAAAAAATATTATGTAATATTTGCACAATAAAGATTTGTTACTGGTTTCTATTTTTACAGATCATTTACAAATAAGACTAAGCTACAAATATAACTTAATTAAAATATAGGAGTGAGGTTGAATAAGTATTTACACTAGAGCAGTTAGAAAGCTAGGTTAAGGATAGATCAGTGAGTAGGCTGAATGGTAAAAAAATAGCATGAGGAATTGAATCAAAATCTTGCAAAAATTATTCAAACTTTGGATAATTTGTGAAGATAGTAGGCTCTAGTGCAGGGATGCACAGACTTATTAAAACTAGGGGCCACTCGGGCAAATCATGAACTGATGGCGGGCCGCCAGAAGTATAGGTAATTAAAGACAATAAAAAATGCATATAATGTATTAAAATTGAAAAATAATTTATTAATTTGAAGCGTGGCACTGCATAGTGCTTACAATCTTTTTTATATTTGGGTCAAATTTACTTGTAGCAACACGTAAAACTGCTTCCAAACTTTCATTTGCAAGGCGGTTTCGATTTTTTGTTTTATTATTATTCAGTATTGAAAAAAGTTTGTTCACATATATAGGTAGAACCAAATAAGCTGGCACATTTCAGAGCGTTTATGCGCAACTCTTTGTACATATTTTTGTCAATGCAGTGGTAAAAGTTCAACAAGTCTCCCTCGTTGAATTTGTTGCGCAAATCTTGGTCGCTTTTGCAAATCGATAATTTCTAACTGCATTGACTCTGGCGCATTTTCAACTGAAATCGAGAAAGGATTGCTGAATATGTCCAACAGAGTTTTCACTTTTTTGAAGTCCGAAAATCTGTCTTGAAAAGAGTGAATCAGAATATCCAGCTTTTCTACATAACTGAAATTAATCGCAGTTTTGTTGAATTTTTCGGCCATTTTCTTATAATTCGGAAAATGATTGTAATTTTCTGATTTAATGATTTCTGGAAAATGATTGTAATTTCAAGCTGGGATATCAGTTGATTTTTGCCTTGAATCCGTGTGTTCAAGACATTCAAATGATTTGTAATGTCAACTAAAAAAGCCAAATCACACAACCAATCAGGATTTTTAAGTTCCGGGACATCCCTTTGCTTCTCCACCAGAAATATTCCAATTTCTTCTATTAAATTTAGAAATCGTTCAAGTGTCAATCCACGACTTAGCCACCTTACTTCTGTATAAAACAGCAAATCTCCATATAAGCTTTCGATGTCATCAAGGAATTGTTTGAATTGCCTGTGATTGAGTCCTCGTGATTTGATGAAATTTACAGTCGAAACTACCACCTTCATGACATTTTGAAATTCAATTTTTTAGAACAAAGGGCTTCTTGGTGTATGATGCAATGAAACTGCATGAGATCTTCAGCGTTTATATTTTTTTTCTTGCAGATACTTTTTTAGCAAAGTAACTAGCCGGAATTGACACCAATCATAGAAGGAGCACCGCTCTAGTGTGAATTAAAATTGCAATAAGATTATTTACTAGAGGAAGCGATAGGTCAACCCCAGGATTGACTGACATATTGTGCAACTTACCTCTTAAAATACCTAGTTCAGAAGATTGGTGCCCCTAATAAGTTCCAACAATCCACCGACTAGCTCACTCTGCTGAAGATCCCTAGGGTCTTGGAAATCAAAAAATCTTAGCCTCCTACTAGCAAGAGCCTCACAACCATAAATTATGTAACCTGCAGTTTCCTCCTCCTTCCTGCACAATGTACACACGGTTTCTCCATGGTATACACCTATCCTGTTCATGTGCACCCTCAGACCACAGTGCCTTGTTATGAGCCCCATGATCCTCCTGAGTTGTGCTCTGCCCAGGACGTCTGCTGCCCCTTTGATTCCTCCAGAAGGAACTTTGCTTAAGAGATGTTTATTAAAGGAATGCCCATGAAGGTTGTCCCATCTTACCTGGTGTTGACATGTAATCCACCCATTAATAGCGGACCTGGCCAACAATAGAGAAATCCCTAAAGCCAGCTCAGGTCCGATAAACTCAGATGCAGATCCAAGTCCAGCCAGTCAGTCTGCCTCCTCATTACCCTCAACTCCCCTATTCCCCGGAAGCCAGTGAAGAGTTACCCGGTTATCCCGGGACAGAATGTCAAGGTTCTTCCAACACTCCCAGACCAGCTTGGACTGTATTATAGGACCCGCAAGTGCTTTTATTGCCGCCTGACTATCGGTATGAATATGAATTCATATTCGGGGCCTTCTTGAAACCCCGATTCAAATTCTCCCGAACACAGTCATTAATGGCCATCACTTCAGCCTGAAATACTGTTGTATGCTGTCTCAGAGTAATTAACTTTCTTTAACCCCGGTCTCAGACTGTACACTCCAGCACCAGTGCCTGACTGTCTTGGAGCCATCTGTATACCATACTATGTCTCCAGGTTTTTCCAACACACGATCTCTCCCCTCAAAAGCCAAGTTGACATTAAAGGGTCTAGATACTATGTGCCGTTTAACCATCTGATCAGTCCCCATTATCAATATTGGGTCAATGATCTTGTGAGTCTAGCATGCCTATAAATAGAGGGCTGCAGCCACCACCACCCTGCAGTCTGTAAGCTGCTTTACGTGCCCCCATGACAAAAAGGTCAATAGGAGGAAATACAAGAATAATCTCCATGGCTGCCATTGGAGCAGTGTCCATACAGCCAGTGATGCACAGGTAGGCTAACCTCTGCAACTTAGAGACTCTCTGGCCACTCTCTGCTAGACCTTAGTCCACCACACCACAGCACCATAGCACACCCATAGGTCTAATGATCCCAGTATAGATAAACTTCATCATTCCTGGTCTCAGTCCCCATGTTTTGCCAACCATTCTTCTAACTGCCATTATAAACTTATTGGCTTTCCCCATGATGCGCCCCAGATGAGCATTCTAGGTTAACTTAGTGTCCAACACCAAGCCTAGATACTTCACCTCTTTTGCAACTGGAATTGTCTCTCCAAAGAGCTTGAGTTTTAAATGCGGGGTAATCCTCTTTCTAGTAAAAGGAACCAGAGTAGTTTTCTTGGGGTTAACCCCTAGATTCTCCTAACTACACCAGTTTTCCACCAGTGATAAGGCTCTTTTCATGAGATCTACCACTGTGTTACCATGCCTTCCCCGGGTTAGCACCACTAAATCGTTGGCATATCTTTGGGTATAGCATCCCTCTGACAAGAGAAGATTTGGGAGTGAGTCCACCACCAGGTTCCATAAGAGAGGGGACAAAACACCCCCCTGCGGACAGCCCCTGACAATATCCACCTCCACCTTTTCTCCTAGAGCTTTAGCTACAACTGACCTCTCATGCAACATATCCCCCACCCAGCCACACACGGTATTATCCACCCCGCATCTTGACAGGGCACGAAGCATTGAAGCATGTGAAGCATTGTCAAAAGCTCCCTCAATATCTAGAAAGACACCGAGGGCATATTCTTTGGTCTCTTAGAGTCCCTTCCAATCTGTGAACCAATTATGAAGTGCACTTTCACAACCTTTCCCTGATTGGTAGGCATATTGACTAACATGTAGAGGAATCATGACCCCTCTGACATATCTACCAATTTCTCTAACGTCTTCAGAAAGAACGAAGTCAGACTGATTGGCCTAAAAGCCTTAGGGTCAGCATAAAATGCTCGTCTTCATGAAAAAAGCTTATCTTCATAGGCTCCCCCCTCTAGTATTCCTAGGATTTCGATAAGTATTTACTGATCTATTAATCACCCTGATATCCATGATAATATGCCTATGATCCGATATAGACGGCTCTTTAGACATATGCCACATACCCAATGCATCGTACACGCCCTTGGTCCCCAGAGTAAGATCTAAAACCTCACTTCTAGCCTTCATTACGAAGGTAGGTGTATTATCTTTATTGAAAATATAAAGATTATGAGCTACAATAAAGGAAAGGAACTGCTCACCTCTAAAGATGGTGTTACTGCTCCCCCACACCATGTGATGTGCGTTGATATCTGCTCCAACAAGCAGTTCAACTGCTCCACCACCCTTCTAAAGCTGATGGACCGGAAGCTATCCATTTCCTCGTGTGGGAAGTAAGCAGAGGTCATGACAACTCTTCTGCTCCTAGATCCCACACGTAGCTCTGTACTAACTGCAGTACAATTCCTGGAACATAAAGAAAATACAGGTATCTCAATATTATTCCTAACAACTATGCAGTTCCTAGGCCTAGCGGCTGATCGGTCATATATTAACTTACCTCCGCCTATGGTCAGTCCTGCTATTCTGCCTCCCGTCACCCACGGTTCTTGAACCAAGGCAAGGTTGGCTTCACCCTGCTCAAGTATCCTCCATAAGACAGCAGTTGCTGCCTTACTGTGATGGAGGTTGACTTGAACAATTCTCATCTTTTTTGGGGGGAAGAGATAGCTGCTGCCTTTGCTCTCTGCAGCCGGCACCTTTGCGCTCCTGAAGGACATTTGACAGCCCTGTTGTCTCCTAGGTCCACCTTTGCAGATCCCCCAGAAACACAACTACCATCAGAAACAGACACAGTAGGACTGCCTGGCAGCCCGCAGTTGGCTCCAATACAACACCGGTGGATTCAATGGAATTGAATCATTTCCCAAACTCCCACTCCCCAGGTCCACTCCTAAAAGTCCCCCAAGATGTGTATTTGTTAATTTTGATTGTTGATTATCCATAAATGGTCCCACGATCAGCTAGGGAAAAGGAAGTCCACCCATGCAGAGCCCCACATGCATAGGTAAGGCTAATTGAAACTGGAGGTTGCCCGGTATCCAGAATTTGCATACTAAAAGCTAAGCTCCCTCTTAGCCATGCAGCCCTCGGCATATGCTGTTCCACCTTAGCTTGGGTTTCCCTAAGTGTAATTGTGAGTATAAAGTGTTAACGTTGTAAGTGTAGTGTTGTATGTGTAAGTGTGTGTTAGACTCAGGTACCACGAGGGACATCTAAATCCTCTCAATAGGTGTGGCTAGTCTAAATTCCCTGTGGGGAAATAACTTTTTAAACCTCATATGTATATATAATTATATAATTTGTGTTGGCAGAATGGAACAAAGCCTGCATTATCAGAGGATGTAAAGCTTGAAGAACTAGCTAATGATAGTCACTGCCAAGGCTACACTGGAGCTGACCTAGCTGCTCTAATACGTGAAGCTGGTGTCGAAGCACTTAGAGAATATATGGCAGACATAAGCAAAAATTCTCTTGTAGTTGCTATGAGACACTTCACATCAGCGTTTGAAAAGATTAGGCCTTCAGTTTCACTTAAAGTAAGTAGAAATCACATAGCAATTCTTTTTATTACAATTTTGTTCTTTTTGTTTTGCAAATCTTTCAGATGTTTAGTGCCAGATACCTGGTGTTGGCAGATTCTAGGCATTTGATCTCAAACCATCTTGCTAACCTAGGTTATTTAATTGGATTTTTAATTTTTCAATCAAATTTATGACATGTTATTTAAGAGATTTTTTTTTTTAATTGTTTTTATTCTGTTATTTCTTCTTCTTCTTTTCGTTTCACCCTCTTTGGGGTACGCTAAATTAATCATTTCTTGCGCGCTGCACTTTTCTTTGTTCCCAGTAGCTCTTCATTCTTTCTGATCTTTTCCTCTCCTCTTCTGAAATGATAGGTTTAGGTTTTATTTTGTTTTTATCTTGGAATCTTATTCTTTCGTCTTTGGTAATTATCTTAGCAGTTTGGTCAAGCAGTGAATTTTCTGTAATTTTTAATTCTATTAGGTCTTTTTCAATTTCTTTAAACCAGTTCGGTTTTGTTTTACGATTATGGAAAAAATCAAACACTTGTTTCGTCAATCTATTAGAGTTCATTCTAAGAAGATGGCCGTAAAAATTTATTCTCCTTTTTCTCATAGTATTTTTTCAATTTTCTTGTAGAGAGCTTCATTTCTTATATATACTACCTTATTATCCTGAAATTTTGTTCCTATAATTTTTCTTAAGATTTTCCTTTCCGTTATTTCAAGCTTTTCTATCTGGCCTAAGCGATTCATGGTTAATGTTTCTGCTGCGTACAGTGCTTCCGGCTTAATCACTGTTTTATAATGTTTAATTTTGGACCCCCATGAAAGGGATTTCTTGTTGTATGTTTCTTTCGTCAATTGGAAGGCCAATTCAAGTTTGTTTTTCCTGGATTCCATTGCCTTGCCTTCATCTGCATTTCAACTAATCCATTCACCAAGCTATTTGAACTCTTTTACAATTTCTATTTTCTGTTCTTGGATTTTAAGGTATTTATTTGGGTATTTGTTGTTTGTCATGATTTTGGTCTTTTCAAAAGATATGTTTAGACCTATTTTAGCTGCTTGTTTCTTTAATTCAAGAATCTGCTCCCTTGCTTCCTCCATTGTTTCAGCAAACAAGGCCATATCATCTGCAAATGCAATACAGCTAATTCTGAGATTCTTCTTTTTGTAACCCAATCCTATTCCACTTTTTATATTTTTCTTCCATTCCCTGACTACTTTCTCAAGTGCACAATTAAACAATAAAGGGGAGAGCCCATCCCCTGCCTGACTCTGTTTTTACTTCAAATGAATTCGATAGTTCACCCATAAATTTAACTTTCGAAACTGTATTTGTTATAGTTGCTTTTATGATATTAGTTGTTTTCTTATCCAAACTTAGTTCTTCTAGTATGGATATAAGAGATTCTCTATCAATGGAATCGTAGGCCTTTTTAAAATCAATAAAAGTAATTACATACGTTTTAGCTCTTACTTTTTGGTATGCCATAATGTTTTTAAGATTGAATATTTGTTCCACGCATGATCTACCTTTTCTAAAACCTCCCTGGTATTCTCCCAATTGTGGCTCTGCTCTCATTAAAAGGACTTTTGAAGGAATCTTATATGTTACATCCAGCAATGATATACCTCTATAGTTGTTTGGGTCTGTTTTTAAGCCTTTTTTGTAAAGAGGATGGATGAGAGCTGTTTTCCACTCTACTGGGATATCTTCTTTTCTCCAGATTTCATTGAAAACCCATTGAAGAGATTTAACTGCATTTTCGTTAGCTTTTTTCCACAATTCAGCCACTATTTGGTTTTCTCCAGACGCTTTATTGTTTTGTAACTCTGAAATGATTTGTTGTAGTTCGACAAGTGTTGGTGGTTCTGAATTCGGTTTATCAGAGTTATTTCGAGTGAATTCAAATTTTTCAATGATGGGTTCACAATTCAAAAGTCTCTCAGAGTATTCTGCTAATATTCTGCAGTTTTCTGTGTTGTTATGAGCAATGGCTCCATTAACATCTCGAAATTGAAGGGTTGGTGCGCTGTATTTGGATAATTGGTGAGTTCTATAGAAGCTTCTCGTGTTGTTTTTTTGTAAATTCTTCATCAATTTGCATGAGAGTTTGTGTTTCGTGTGCCTTTTTTATTTGTTTAATACTTTTATCTACCATTTTTCGAATTCCAATGAAATGTTCTCTACTTTCTTCCGTTTTCTGTGATTGCCACTGTTGCCATGCCTGTTTTCTCGTTTCTATGAGTGTATCACATTCCATCGACCACCATGCATGTTTTCTAGTTTTCATTTGAGGTGCTATTTGTTCAGCTTTGTTGAGTAAGTTTTCTTTAATACTTTCCCAACTTTGGGTTTGGATGTCTTCTGTTGCTCTCGTGAAGTCATCTGAGCTTAATAATTTTTCTGTACTGTATTTCCGACCTTTAATTTGCTGCCTTATGTATTTTCTTTTTGGGATGACTTTAAACTTAATTTTAGAAAGATAATGATCCGAATCCAGGTTTGCACCCCTGAGGACCCTAACATTCATAATTTCTTGATGATAAGTCTTCTTGATCAAACTGGAATTCCCCTATGTTGGGATTTGGAGAAACCCATGTTTTTTGTTTTCGTGGTAATCTTTTGAAAGCTGTAGATTTAAGAATTAAATTGTGTGCTTTGCAAAGTTCTATTAGCCTGATGCCATTTCTATTTGTTCTGTTGTGGGCAGGATAATTTCCAACGATTGTCCTATATTTTTTTTTCTTTACCAATCTGCGCATTGAAGTCTCCAAGACGAATGATGTTCTTTTTACCTGGAATTTTCTGAATAAGATCATCCAATTGGTTCCAAAAAGCCTCTACTTTTTCCTTGTTTTTCTTGTTATCTTCATTTATAGAGGCATGTGCATTGACAATTGTGTACATTCTGTTTGTACTTTTAAACGAAAGACTTGAAATTCTTTCAGATTGGGAATCAAATTCAACTATCGAGTGCAAAATCTTTTTGTCTATTATAAAGGCCGTTCCAAGGTGTGGCACGTTTTTCATCACTCTATTTCCCACTTTTCCTTTGTATATCCTAAAACCTTGTGAGTCAAAAGTATCCGTATCTACAAATCTTGCTTCTTGTACGGCTGTTATCAGTATTTTATGCTTCTCCAAAGTATCTGTCAAGTGTTTGAGTTTTCCTGTTTTTAATAATGAGTTTACATTGAAGGTTGCTAAGTATGTTGGTTGTTTATATTTAATTTTACGTAAGATTCCAAGACACTCCGACTTGTCTCTGTGTGGTGTCACAGACTCCCCAGACTCTGAGCGTCTGCTGACGTACTTATGTACGGTGGATCGTCCACCTGGGGCAAATTTCACATCACACATTTCCATGAATAATGAAAGTTATATTTTGAGTGACCCAAAGGTCACAGTGATAAACCAAGATTGTAAATCCTGGAGGTAGCTCTTCCGCTCTCTCCACCGTTGGGAAATTCATTTCCTCGTCCGCCATTGAGACCGTTGGCCGGTTTTCACCTAGTAACCCTAGGCAGGGGCTCTATCACAGGGTGCTACCATCTGAAGCAAGATGGACCCTGGTTTTTTTACGAGGTTATTACTCCTCCCCCTCCACACTTCCCCATCTTTCAAAGACAGGCCCGGGCTTGGGACCGGCTTGCGGCGGTGTTATTTCATTTATATAACCATTTAAATTCCCTTTTTAACAAAATGAACTATCATTTAATATAACAAACATGTATGACTTCAACATAGGCCTATAAAAATTCTATTACACAATAACTTATAGGGGATCAAATTATGAGTTCTGGTTCAGTCACATTAGGAAGACTGGTGTTGTCTGGTGTGTCGCGAATTATAAGTACAACTAGAATACATCCAGTTTTAGTCCAAAAATGTGAAGTACAACTAGCAGCTGATTTTCCTCCTGTACCAGGATATAATAAAAGCGTGATTTATGTAATGCTAATTTAAATAAGACTATTGTATAGTTCTTATTAATATACCTAAAGTCTGCACACTTGATATTGTTTTATTACGTTGTTAACAGATTTATTTAAAATTAATTGCTTTAAAATATTATCTAGGCTGTAATAATAAGTCTGAGTAGCCCACTGTACCATGTTAACACAAATGTGTTAATAAGTTTAAATTGTTGTTGTAGTCACTTTCTAACACCTGTAAGATAATAAAATAAGAATGCATTGTATTTTTTTACTTATTTGAAAAAAACATTGCATGAACTTTGTCACATGCTTTATGCTGTGAAAACAGTAAGAATTTCCTCAGATATTCTGTTTTGAAGCTATTGACAAAGAAATGACAGATCAGATAAATTTTTTAAATAATCAGTTTTTGCTCAAATTATGATTATATATTCAAATTATAATTCATCTCATTAAAACTTTAAAAAAAGATTTTCTTATCCAAGAGGATATTAAAGTACAAAAAATTACAGTTCCAGAACTGGATGTTTTTGGGATATCGATGTGGGTGTTTATATATGTGATCATGATTGTTTCGGCCAATTTTGAGAATTTTTTGTTAATTTGGGTTTTTTTACCAAGAAAATGTGATGGAAACAAAAATTTGTAAAATGTAAAAATAATCCAGAGATATGGATTAACTGCACATATATACCAGATTTCATCGAAAATAGTCAATTATTTTAGTTTTTAGTAAACAGTTTATGAGCAAACAAGTCACGTAGGGAATCATAGTTCAGATACTGATGAAAATCCCAAGTTTTATTTCACTATGCTTTCTATTTACTTCGTTTAGTGAAAAATAAAAATTAGTAAATACATGTTTAATGTATCTATGCATATAGTAAACAAACTGATAACAAGTAAAAAAATTACTTGTGTTTGTTGAGATAAGATTTAAAGGTCTTAGTTAAGAATGTCAAGTTGTATATAATCTTGAATCAAAGTTGTTTAAGCATCTGATTTTGAAACAGTGTCTTTTTTCAATCTTCACATTTTTAACTATTGTGTGTTAAAAAATTTCAAACCCTCAGATTTCAGGGGGTGAACTTGTTATTTGATTTGAATTTCTGTCAATGTACCAGTCACCATTCTTGCCTTATAGACCGACAAATTTTCATAGTGTACAATACATTTCTGATTCTTTTTGAAATTAAAATTGTAATTAGATATATTTTTGGCCTAATTATTCTTAACAAACAAATTAGCTTTAAAACACCACTTCTATTAATAACTCTGAATCAATGTATTTTTCTCAATATCTTTCTCCACTCGTAACTTATGTTTGTCTGTTTAGGTCACATTTTGAAATTAAGTTTTGAGGCATTTTCTTGTGGATAGATTCCTGAAACTTTGCATACATTGTTAATGTAGGACACAATTTTATATTGTATAATAAAATTTTCAATTAACAAAATGATCTGAAATGACAAAAACTAAATCTTCAAAATTACTCTTGTTCAAAATAGACGTAATACAGAAAACTAGATGAAAATATCATCACAGACTTTTAAAGATTAGTTATACAGCAATGAGCTACATTTTAAACTTCAAAAAATTTGAGTATAGTGCAAAACCAGATTAAACCAATTGTGTTTGGCAAAAATACAAAAAAGGAATTCAGACATTAATTACTCTATACAAAAATAGAAATCCAAACATTTATATGCTCAAAAATGTATTTATAATAATAAGGGCCAGTTAATATAATTAAATGAATGCCAGCAAAAATATTTACAGCTGAAATTTGGATTGGAATAATATATTTTTTTAATAAAGACAAATTTAATGTTATAAGATTCGTTTAAAAAAAAATATTGTTAATAAATTTGTTATTCAACATTCTTTAATGTTAAGCATATCTTTTAAATTAATAATATTCAGACTTTGTTTTTGTGCACACTGAAGATAAACATAGTCGTCTGTCAAGAGAATTATAGCTGTTCTTTATCTTTAATAAATTTAATATTAAGATAAGGAACCTGCATTAGGTTTCTTTGCAAAAGATATACTAAATGTTTTACAAAGTATAAGATTGTTTGTAAAGGTTGTTGGTTGTCCCTTGAAAATTTTGGTTAAGTTTAAACAAGTTTAATACAAATTTCATCAAAACAGTTTTAAGAAATCATTATTTTGTTTTTTATTGTGACATTAACATTTTATTGTGTTATGTTTTTAAAAGTGCAAAATTTCCAAATAATATTTTTGCCTACACTTAAAGTATGGTTTCATTGAGTAAACAAACATTTTCAAGTTGTAGTTTCACAAGAAAACAAGTTATTGTGTTATCGCTTTAGAAAAGTGATAAGAGGCAGTTAGTTTATGGCTCAGTGTTTATTATCAGACATGCTACTAGCAAGAAGAGAAAGAGAAGGGGGTACCATATCTAATGAGAATGCATTAACACACTCCCAACACCTTGTGACTTTCATTGCATAATCAGGCCATTGTACTTAGAGAAGTGAAGTGGTGAACAAGTATGAGTGAGTTTAAAGAAGAAGATTATCGTATTTTGGTTCAATCGAGCCTTAATGTAAAGGATTTTGAATTTGTTGACTGTATATCAAAGCCAAAGGAAGAAAGTGTTATTGCAATTTTATCTGATTACAATGTGATCAGAATATCAGTTCGTTTAAAAACTGGGGTGTTGACAGAGCTTAATTTTGTTGTGAAAAGCATTCCTCAAAAACCCGAAGCTCGATTGGAATTTGTGACTAAAGTTAGAGCATTTTATAAAGAACCTGTTCTGTACAATACCCTCTTGAAAGATATCGGATTAGGAGAAAGTAAACTTGGTCCATTATGTCACTTAGCTCGAGTGGATGATGTTGTTGTCCTGGAACATTTGTATGGATTGAATTATCGAAGAATGAATGTACGAAAGGAATTTGATCTTCAGCATTGTGAATTGACATTAGAAGCTTTGGCAAAACTACATGCCAAAAGTTTAATATTAGAGGAAACTAAATCGACCAAGCTACCAGATTTATATCCAGGCCTACTATTTGAAACTATATTTTCTGATGACATTGAACATCCTGGGTTCCATTTTTTGTGTACAGCAATAAATGCCTTGGAAAGTATAATAGGAACGTACTTTTCACATTTTCCTCCTGGGGTTTGCAAAGATGCTGTTGCTATGTTACGGAACTTACCATTTTTTCTGAAACCATCTGTTAACTTTCGAAATGTTTTTTGTCATGGTAACCTGGATGGTAGTAATATACTGTTCAGTCATAACCTAGATGGGCAACCGAATGATATTCGTTTCGTTAACTTCAGTTGTTCTCGTTATACTCCACCAGCTTGTGATGTTTTAACTTTTTTACATCTGACAACATCACGTGCTTTTCGAGAAATTTACCAAGGTTCATTGTTGACATTGTATTATTCTCGTTTGGCTAAAGAGTTGCAAGAGAAACAGCTAGATCTACGACAGTTAATTCCATGGTCAGAATTTGAAGCCAGCTGTGAACACTACATTGCCACCGCATTGGTCGCAGCTCTAATGAATTTACATTTAGTACTACTACCCGATGATACAATGGCTTCAATTCTCAAAAACAATGAAAATTGGCAACAGTTTGTTTCTGAAGACAGGAATGAAATTATTCTAAATGCTTACTGCCATGATGAAGTATACAGAAAACGTTTAAGTCAAGTTTTGATTCAGATGTTAGATTACTGTCAGTTTAAACAAGCCAGGAAAAATTCAGTACAAATATAAAATATGTTAGTTACAGTCTGTTTATTATTAAGTGTGGTATTGTTTTATTTACAGGACCAGTTGCGGTATGAACAACTCAGAGTACAATATGCAGCAGTTCCTTGTACAATATAGTAACACCAGTTTCAAGTAAGTTTAGTAACCTAAGTACCTCTTGTGAAATTTGTCTTTGAATGAAATGAGTGTAAACATTTAGTTTTTTCCTACAGTAAACCTATAATGTATGTGTAAAATAAAATATTTGATGAATTCATTTCTACTATCCAGATCACAGATTTATTTAAGTATATATATATATATATATATATATATATATATATATATATATATATATATATTTACCATGTTGAATATATATCTGATCTATTATTTAATGCTGCGTTTCAGAACTTTATCCCATTGTCAGTTATTAAGACATTAAAGTAAATAATACAAAAACACAACACAGACGGAAAACACAGGTTTTGAAGCAAAAGGTATGGTTACTAAACGTCAACTATCTTGTCTATCATTGAAAATATTACTAAATCCACTAAGAACTTCTTGAAATCATACCACATTATCAGTAGAAGAGTATTAGAGATGAAATGTAGTTTGTCATTCAGCAATTGTTCATTGTTTTTTAAAATTTTAAATGCTTATACATTTCTAATTCTTTAAGCATGTCCGTATATTGTACTTTAACAGAAAAGCTAAACGGTGCTAAGAAACCTAAAGCGATAACTTCGTAAATTTTTTCGACATAACTGTTAAAAATCAAAATGATAATTTTTATCAAATTCAGTACAGTATATTGTAATGAATACCTCATAAGAACAAAAGCATAAAATCAAAAAAAACTTTGGTATAAACTGAATTTCATAGTATTTTCCCCAATATATTTTTCTTAACATTTCTAAAATTAAATTGAACAGTGGCTTTTGCAATTACTTTGACTCACATTCCAAAGATTCAATACTCAGTACAATATATAGGTTACAAGAAACCAATCACGATTGATATCACAATACATTTTGATTTCCACTGTCTACAATCTCAAAAAATAACATTATATAATGTTTAATAAAATTATCTATAGATAACTCTGTACTACTAGAACCCTATGATTGTCAATTAATCACTATTAAACACTTCATCATCCAGAATGGATTAAAAGTATTATAATTAATTGACAAACTTTTCATATCACAAGAAAAAAGGGTAAAATCTCTTGATAAAAAATACTGTCTTAGTATGACTGTACATGGTAAAAACTGAATATGATATTATCCTCCCCATCATAATTTTCTCACCATTTTAAAAATTAAATAGAATATATTGTTTAGGACCAATAATGTTAGAAAATTACTTCAACCCAAATTCCCAAGACCATTTGAACAAACTGGCATGTATGTAATAAAATAATAGGCCAAACAGGATAGGCCTTCAAAATATAATGCTTACAAAAAAAAACTATTTTGGCAGCAAATCAAATTATGCATGAAAACTATAGTTACACAAACTTTAACCAATAAACTTGAACCAAGTTATTTATTTAATTAAAACTTGGAACCAGTAAAATTATGTGTAAAAAAATTATATGAATGTGGTTGAATAATTTGAAATTTACAAAGCATTTAATACAAAACCATTAAAAATCAGTTGCATCACACACTATACTGTATTAAGAATTTAAGAAGCCCACAGTGGATTCAGTCATATTTTTGGTAATAGACAAGCAATTCGAAGCCATACAGTTCACAAGAAAATCTGTGTTCCATACTGTAATGTGTTTTTGTGTTACTTGTTTCAATGTCTTATATCTGATGAAGAGATAAGAGTCATGAAACATGTCATTAAATAAAAAAGAAGTCACAAAGTGGAACAATGTATATAAAACATTTTTACTAAAATAATTTTGTTTGCAACCAATATTAGAATAAAATTCAAATATATTTTATTTAATCTGTTCTGCATGTGAAATATTAACAACATTTAATTTGGATCTTTGTTTTTTTTTTCAGGAAACAGGATTTTGAATTACTTCCTTTTAACTGCATTGGTTTTACACATTAATAAATTATGTTAAAAGATTGTTTGAATTGTTTACATTAAAAATTAGTAATTTATTTTGATGACTAAATCAAGTTCCATATTTTTTTTGTTTTTATTAATTTTCTGTAGCCTGGATTTTAAAATAAAATCAAAATATTATTTTTTGTTGTAGTTTACTGTAAACATTATCTTATCCTTATATTGTAACACAACACAAGTGGCTAATATGCATATTACTGTTAGTTTTTCTGTATTTTGCTTTTATATGAAGTCTTCTTTATCTGACTGAGCTAAAGTGAAGACATTTAAAGGTTCTCACACTGTCACAGCTGCAGTGTCAGTGGTAGTGGTCAGGTGTAACTCATTAGATAGATCTGCATATTCAGGCAGGTGTGGTCTAATGGACAATTTTTCAGTTATAGAATGGTGGCAGTCAGAAAGCATATTTCTTGATTTGCGTTTTGAATGTGGTACAACTTTTTCAAACATGTCAGAAAAACTTGCTGAATATATAAGAAATAAAAATATTTATTTTCTATCTCATTCCAATTATAAAAATATTTTTAGAAAATAATAATATTACAGGATGAAATAGAAGAATTATTAAACTATTTTTAATTGTTTTATATTCAAATTTATGTATAACTTAAATGTATACAGTACTTTTATCCTATTATACAACTGGTAATTTTAGAATCCTCCATAATAAAGCCTGTTCCATAAGTATTAGGCTTATGCAATCCTAAAAGTACTTGTGAAATTGCACCTTTGTTGTTTTCTCCAATTAATTTTGTTACTGACATGCTTTGATGTTACAGTAAGATGGTGGTTTTCAGTTTTCATTGATGAATTTGTGATTACTGATCATGCAGACAATTGTTTAACAAAGACTACTTCCTGTTTGTGAGAATTAATTCTTCTTGTTCACAATAAACCATTTATTTTATTTATTTAAGCCTTATAACCTCTACACTATATCCTTGAGTCTATTACATACAAAGAGGTTTCACTTTATATGAAATTGTGTGACTGAAAATGTATAACACTATCTATCAGAAGGAAAATGAACCTTGTTCTTTTAAATTAGCTTTTGAGATGATAATTACGTTATTTGTCACTGTATGAACCACTAATCCCCCGCAGGGGTGCAGACTAGCTGCACCTATTGAGGATTTAGATGTCCCTCGTGGTACCCGAGTAACACACACACTTACAACACTACATTTACGACTTTAACACTTTACACTTACATTTAGAGAGGCGATAATAGCCACAATGTGCTTTTCGCCTTAAAATAACAACAACAACAAATAAATAAATAAAATAAAAATTAATCACTAATGATATTAATTAGACATATTAATCAATTGAAAGAATTCATATCATAAATTCAAATCACTTTTTGAGACAAAGTTGGCAGGTAGCAGGTGGGATGGTTACTAGCACTTCACCATGTGCACAATCTACCATTTATTAGAAATGGTACTGTCTATGAAATATTGCTATCTGTGAAAACTGATACTGTTACTTTTCAATATCTGTTAAACTGTAAAATAATGTCGACTGTTTGTTATGTAGGTATTGCTTCTTCATAGAGGCTTATATAAATCAGAAAAAACAAATAAATCAGCTATTTTATCTACACAATTCTTATGTACATAAATTTTTCTACACAAAACTACTTGTACAAAAAACATTTCCGATACTAAATAAATAATACCAACAAAAAGCTAAATCTGGCAGAAAACAACTGCTGACTATAGGTCAGCAGCTTAGAAAACTTCAAAGAGCACCAGTGGGACAGAAAAAAAAATGTGCAAGTGAGAGGTCAGGTTCCCACTCTGTCACCATAGCTCCTCCCTTTTCCTTCATTATTGCTGAGTAGTAACAGTTTCTAGACTCAGATTGGCCAACTCTGTGTCCCTGAACTGTTGGAGGGGAATTCTCCTACGTGTGTGAGAAATTCTCATGCAGGCCGTTTAAAAAGTGGCTGGACTATTATAGCATCGCATCAGCATTGTATCTGAGTTGACAAATCATTGTAACCAATGCTAAAATACAAGTACACTTAATGTAGAATATTGGAGACATTATGAAAATAGCGCTATAAACAAGGTCGACTGTATTAAAAAAGTTTTTTTAACAACCAATTACTTTATTTAATCATCCTGATTCCTTGGCAGACCCTGTAGATTCAAGGATTATATTTATTATATTTGTGAAAAAAATTATGATCTATCCCATCCTGATTTTAAAAATATTTTTTAAAAAAGAATAATATTATTGATGGAAATATGATTGTTTGAAGTTTTGTACGGAAAGACCTTGTATAAAGCTCAAGAAATGTATGTGTAATATTTCTCCTCATTAATTTCCATTTGAAGATGTGGCCTCTGATTTACAACAGTTAGTGTACATTGGTCAAAAGCATTGTTTGAAATTGTATACAAAGGTACCTTGCACAATAAATAGAATACTTGGTAAGGGCCACAGTGGGTATGCGCATTGACTACCTTTCGTGTGACGTCACTGGGTCAAACTCTTCACTGCTACTGTATGTAGTTTCCCGCTAAACAATGCGATGTTCTGTAAATGTAGTTGGAGATTCAGTGTGTTTATTTAATCTGCAGGTGTTGTGTTTTAAATAACAGGTGTCAACAACAATACTGCATGATAATTGTGTTTTGTATTTATATATAATATATTAATATATAAGAAAATATATATGTGTGTGTGTGTATATATATATATATATATATATATATATATATATATATATATATATATATATATATATAAGAAAACAGTAAGTTGGACTGGGTAAGTAGTATAATGGTATTTAAAATAATTTAAACATTTATTAATCACACCTACCCATAGGCCTACATAATAAACGTATAAAACGTCACTTTTATACAATTAACATTTGAATACTAAATAATTAAGTTGGACTGGGTAAGTAGTATGATGGAGTTTAAAATAATTTAATAAATAAATCATTTAAATCAAGTGAGCGAATTCAGTAAGTAAAGTAATTAATAGCTTTATTAATGTTAGACAAAAGGAATTATTATCGTAATTACTATAATACAGTTACTAAGACTAACATTACAAACTGTTTTCTACTACACACTACGTCTGAGTTTGCCCTGATGACTCGCTATAGATGGCAAGTGGTGGGGAGACATGGCCCATACCGTGTATTCTATTTACTGTGGTACCTTGTATAAAGCCCAAATAAAGTTTTATAAGATTTTTTCTTATTTTCTTCTGTTTCAAGATGATGGGTTCTAATTTAATGATGAGAATGTAGTTGCTGGCTATTACCAGTCAAAGTTAAGGCAAAGCAATCTCAACAAGCAGTATTATGGCCACTGTACTTTGGGATAGACATGAAGTCTTGTTAGTCGACTTAATGGAAAAAGGGAGAACAATCAATAAAGCAACTAACTGTACTACCCTGACTAAACTTCTTCATGCAATCTAGAATAAGCGATGTGGTCTTTTGATGTCTGGAGTTTTGTTGCTGCATGACAATGCCAGACCCCATATGGCTACCACCAAACACTGATCGTCTTGGATGGAGGAACCATGACAAATGTTTAAGTATGGAAGTAAAGTATAATAAAGGAAGCATGGAAATTATGTAGAAAAATAAAGATGTAAGGAATGTAAATATAACAATTTTTTGAATATATATATATATTTTTAACAACTATGAACAACCCTCATATATTACTTTTCTTTGCTTGGCTTAGATAGTCCTACTACTTAAGTCATCATGTTGACTTTAATAAGTCGCAGTTTTATAATTTGTTATTAGGTTTTTTTATTTAATTGAACATTTTATATATATATATATATATATATATATATATATATATATATATGTATTTGTGAATTTTGAATATATGAATATATTATGAATTTTGAATTAAATTAACTCTGTTCGTTATTTCATCTATGATAATACATTACAAATTTTTGGCCCATTTGAACATAATCTTTTATTTGACTTCGGTAAATCATATTCCAATTTACACACATATTTGAATTATGGGATGATAACTTATTGGTTAGTATTAAATCGTATCTTAAAGGTGGTGCATTGGAATGCTACTAATCAGCTATGTTTAACTTACATCTACACGCATGGCTTAAACTCTAGTTGATAGCCTAGACACGTTAATTTAAATGCTGTTACACTATCCGGTGGTCTGAGTTTCAGTTGAGGATTATTTCTGTTCAATAGCATTAAACTTTTAGTTGTGAACTGCAAGTAAAGTTAAAGTGCAAAAATTGATAAAAAGTGCAAGTCCCCAAAGTGCAGTTTAACATAAAAAGCTACCAAGGCTTTGTATAAATTTTGAATCCTTTGCTTATAAATGCCATATTTGTATTCAAATTGAAATTCAGCTAAATATTCCATGAAGTATTTCTTTAACACCAAATTGTGGGATTTTGTTTCGAACTTCATGCCAGCATCTTTCGAACATATTTGTGTGTGCACCACTTGTAAAATAACTATAAAGTAATCCACTTATGAGTTTTGCTATCAAAAATCAAAACGAATTCGAGAAGAAATACAATTCTTTGAAGATGACATAATTTATAAGAAAATCAACAACACTACTGTAATTCCAAATTAAACTTACAAAAAGAGGTAAATCGCATAGTTCACAATTAATGGCAGCAATTTTTTTAACAATGTTTTCAGAACAAAAACTATAATGAACAAACGATAATCACATAATATAAGCAACCAAAAAAGTTAAAATAATTACAAAAGTTTCTAAAATTTAGAAATACCCATATTTTAGAAAGGAGTATTAATCGTATTTATTTTGCGTTAATTTTAATTTCAGGAATTATAAATGTGTAGGAACCATTATTTCTTTCTTAGTTGTTATGATTACACGAAGGAGGAAGATGTCGTAAATTGCTCCAAGCTAGTAGAAATCGAGTTCAAATCACTCTTAACTACGTGCATTTTACTTTTCATTCTGGTTTCCAGAATTAACACTGGGTATTATAGCTCTACTTATTATGTAGTCCAGCCACTTAATAAACAGCCTTCGCAAGAATTCTGGCGCATGTAGGGAATTCCCCTCTAACAGTTCAGTGACACAGAGTCTGCCAATTTGAGTCTACGAATTGTTACTACTCAGCTATATTGAAGAAAATGGAGGGAGCTATGGTGAGAGAGTTAGGACTCGACCTTACACCCGCACTATTTTCTCTCTCTGTTGCGCTGGTGTACTTAGTAGGCCGTTTTCTAAGCGGCTAACCTATAGATGTAAGGCTAAAAGTGCAGAATAGAATTAAAATTATTATATGAGCTGGTTAAAAAAAGCAATATTTATGTATGAGCTGATTGAAATTTACTATTTACTTTTCATGATTCATTCGCATTGGATTTATCTTTATAATTAAATTTATTTATTATGGTCAAATAGCAAGAGTTAAACGTGTTTTTCTAATTCAACAATTTTTTCCAAAGGTGAGTCCTACTATAGGTCACCGAGAGAGAGAGAGAGAGAGAGAGAGAGAGAGAGAGAGAGAGAGAGAGGAGAGGGAGGGAGAGAATACAACTCTCTCACCCCAGTTCTCTCCTTTTCCTTTACTATCGCTGAGTAGTAACAGTTTGTAGATCCAGATTGGCCGACTCTGTGTCATTATAATGTTGAAGGAAGCGAGAAATTATCGCGCAGACCGTTAGGGAAAAAACATACATTTAAAGATTGAATCTTAAATATTATATGATTATAATTAAATCTATTGTTTGGAAGTTTATCTATGGTGATTGATAACTTATAATACTGTATATCAAAACTAACCACAACTTAATTTGATAATAAATGAGTTTAAATTAAAAAAAAAATATAATTGTTACATACATATTTTAGTTAAGAAATTGTGATTCAATCTTCTAGTGGTCGATAAATTTATTTTCCTAGTTTTAAGAACACAGTACTTGTACATTTCATATTATACTGGCTCAAATGGTTGCAATGGCAAGAGTCCATAGTGCAATACAACTGATTTAAAATTTTGAATTCCTTGACTGTGCTTTGTGTTAGTATTTTTGTTGTTTTCATGTTTTCATTTTTAAAATTTATATACAGCAATTTGATTTATGTTTCTTGCAGGTTTCGTTTTCACTCGTTGACTTATTTCTTGACATAAAACCACAGCATTTCAATTTTAACGTTCTGTCACTCATATGAATATAACGAAGTAGTGAAGTATGTAATATAAATGAATGTACTTGTACAAATGTTTTAAAGTTAGAAAGGAAGTCTTATACAAGAATAATACTTTTTAGAGCCAGTTATGTCACTTCTAAGTAAGTGTATTTTATATTTACATGTATTACTTATTATTATGTATAGCTGTACTATGTAATTATGTATATATAGATGTGCCTGTTGTATATAGATGTATAATTATATAAGGAACAACTACCTTAAACCTAAACATTTTAAGTAGGGTTAGAATAAACTCTCAGGTTAGAAATAAGAAATAGCTTTCAGTTTAAATAAAAATAAATATTAGAACACAAAATAACATTATGAAATGTGTTTTTTCAAAGTTGAAGTAATTAATTAAGCTTATTATTATGGCCTAAACTACTTAACTATTTATGTAGCCTACAGGTCTGTTTAGGGCTTATAGAATTTTTGTTGCTATAAACTAATTTAAAAACACTTCTGATCAAGAATATTATTTTTTGGTATTTATGCAGATATATTTTTTTAAATAGTGATTTTTGAATTTTTGTTTGTTTTATTTTATACCTTTTCTAATTAACACCTATTCACCGATGGAAAATCATTTTTTGGTAAATATGCAGTGTAGCTTGTTCTGGATTTTTCGGTATTTTTTTTACTAAAACGCTTCATTACATGCCAAAAAGCAATAATCCAAGCATGGAAACCACGAGAAGTACGATAAAAATTGAAAATAAAAGTGACCCTCATGACCTCAAAATTGCTACCATACAAAATTCGGTACATATTGTAGATCAGTAATAAAAATATGTCCAAGTGATTGTTGTGTGATAAAAGACCTTTATTTTTTTAAAAGGAATAGCCTACTCTATAACCCAACTGGAAATTCGGTATCGTATTGTAGATCAGTAATAAAAATATGTCTAAATGGCTGTTGTGTGATAAAAGACCTTTATTTTTTTAAAAGGAATACTCTATAACCCAACTGAGATGGTTGTTGCGTGGTAAACCTAACTAACACGGTTGTTGGGTGATAAAAACCTTTAATTTTTTTGAAAGCATACTCCATAACCTGACACGGTTTTTGCGTGGTGGCACAACAGTCGCAATAAAATGTCAGCGTCCGTTTTTTTTTTTTTTTTTTTTTTTTTAACGACTGACTATTGTGCACACTTGGGCTAATGCAGACAATGGGATGATGGCAAACCCTGGCTGGGAATCGAACCTGGGTCCTCGGGGTGAAAGCCTAGTATGCTATCAACTAGGCCACCGAGGCTGCAATTTTTCTTTGTTAATTATGTTGTCAAATATTGTACTTCGAACACAGATAAGATCAGTATTTTTTGAGGTTAATTATCACAGAATACTTTACAACTGAACAACAAATATTAATTATGAAAATACATTACAAATATAGTGAGTGTTATGCAGAAACTGTTAAGAAGCTCTGTTACAGCCCTAGATTGTCATAATGCACCTAATGAGTCAACAGTTCATAGGTTAATGAGAAAATTTGAGACAACTGGTTTGATTACAGATATCAAAACAGCAATGTTTTGACTCGATCCAGCCAGTCTGATGAGAACATTATAATTGTATGCGACATTGTTGCTGTAAGTCCACAGAAATCAATTTGCTGTCATTCACAACAATTGGGTATCTCAAAAACCTCCCTCTTCAAAGAATTCTTACATAGGATCTCCAAAAGCAGGCCTACAAAATTCAGTTAATTCAACAAGTAAAACCATTGTACATTCTCAATGGAGATAGTTTGCTGAATGGCTTTTGAAGAGACAACATGCATATGATAATTTTGAAAAGATAATAACCTTTCCCAGTAAGGTACATTTTCATTTGAATGGCTACATTAATAAATAATAAACAGAACTGTCGCATTTGGGGGTGGACAGAAATCATTGATAAACTTATTCCAAGGAATAACTCTTCAGCACTGTATCTGCATGGAGTAATTTGATTTCGGACTGGTGGGGTCATCGGGCTTTACCTTTTTAAAGATGAGGATTGGAAATTCTATAACAGTGAATGGACTGTTGCTACAATGGACCATATGCTACAAGGATATGGTTGAAACATTTTTATTTTCTTTCCTTATTAAATGAATATTGAGTAGTTATGGTTCCTACCTGCCATATTCACAAGATACCTGTCTTGTTCAGGAATAAATATCAAACCAAAGTCCTTTAACACAATGGTGATCAGAACTGGCTAGCAAGGTCATGTGATATAATATCCTGTGACTTCTTCTCTTTGGAGGTATTTAAAATCATAAGTTCATCAAAATTATCCCTGAACCATACCGTAACTACAGGAAGAGGTTTGCATTGTCATCGCCCAAATCAAGGAGAACACCTGTCGGAAGGTTATAAGAAATTTCATTGATTAATTTATAACATGACGAGCAAGTCATAGAGGACATATGTCAGATGTAATTTTTCATATGAAATGTCAACATGTATTCTTCATATTGATGTTGAAATATGTTACATTTCATAAATAGAGATGAAATATTTATTATGAAATATACTTTACTTAATGAATGTAGGCTACTTTATTCAACACTTAGAAACTGGTGTTCTTATTAAATAAATAACTCTTTTTAGTTCAAATAATAGTTTTTTGTAATTTTGAAACAGCATGTACTGTAGTTTAATGTTAAAATTATCCAAAAAAAGATTGAAGAAAGTATACTTTATTTTCATAATAGTTTAGTGCAATGTACAATCTTTACTAAGGAGTGCAGCAGCTCTTATTGAAGGAATACCATTGGCTGGCCAACAAGCTGTCATAAAAATAAGTATTAAATTTGTTATGAAGTCAAGTGTGCTTGTTCACACATCAATTTGCCCATAGGATAGGAAATTTATTAAAAACACTATAAAATTTGGCAATGTTTAAATTCTTTATTCAACTTAAATGTTTATACCTTTTTTAAATTTTTCAGATGGCCGCCTTATTTCTGAAATCAAATTGGCATGTAAGAAAATAAAGGTGAAGCATTTGGTGCAATGTAATATCATAGAAGATGTATTTCATATCGGAATTGATGATCTTCAAAGTGAAATGGAAAAATATTGTTTGTTGACACAATGTTCAGAGCAGTTGTCTCATTTTCTTGCAGAAACAATTAGAGTAAGTTATTTGTGAAGTCGTGTGCTGCAGCTTTGAAACTTTATTGCATTGTGTGTTTTGTCATATGAGTTGATTTAAAAATTTTAAAATGCAGGATTTGGGTCGTTCCTCAAAATAGGCTTCTGTTTGGGTAATGACCTCTTCGTTAGACTTGAACTATTTTGTGCTGAGCCATTTTTTCAAGTTTTGAAATAAAAAAAGTCAATGGGGTCAAGTCTGGTGGATACCATGGATATTGTAATAATTCATTCCAAAATTTTGGTCATCAAAACTGCAGGTGTGCACCTGTGCATTGTCGTGATGAAAGAGAATCTTTTTCTTTTTAAAATAAGGATGTTTTTTCTTGCTTCTTTGCTCAGCTGGTGAAATAATGATGCATAATATTCTCCAGTTATTGTTTTCCTTTTTACAAGTGATCGATGTAGGTGATTCTTGTGCATCCCAAAAAACCGTAGTTACTTCCTTGCCAGCTGATTTCACCATTTCACCATTGGAGCCTTCAAAAACCCATTGTATTGATTGTTCCTTTGTTTCTGGAGTGTAGTAATGTATCCATGTTTTGTCTACAATTTGTACCTACGGAGAAACTTGACACGATTGCGATGGATAAGTGCAAAAACAGCCACATTATTACTTTTATTCTCCATTAAAAGCAAATGTGGCACTCATCTTCCTGAGATTTTGTTCACACCTAATTTTTCATGTAAAAGTGAAAATACTGTACCTTGGGATATGCCTGTGGCTTCGACTATTTCATTAACTTTTATTTGTCGATCACTTAAAATCATATTATGGATTTTGTCAGTCATTTCGGGAATAGCCATTTTTGTTAGAACCTGAACAATGCTCGTCTTTTTTTGATGTGTGCAAACGTTCGAACTCATTTACCCAATTGTGAACAGTTGCAAATATAGGAGCAGATGTGCTATGAAAGTCATTCAAATCTGCTTTGATCTCTTTTGGTGTTAAGCCTTTTAAATGTAAGTGTTTGATCACGGCTAAAAACTAACTTTTTTACATTTTTGTAAATAAACAAAAGTTCTTTCCTTCAATCAACAACAACAATGAAACTATATGATGGATATAGCTGAGACTATAACAGCTGTCTAGTGAATAATGATGTACAAACAATTTTTGTTTGTCTTAAGACAAACAATTTTTGATACTATGAGAGCCATCTCTTGGATTCTCTAAGGAACGACCCTTGTATTATCATCATCATCATTAAATGAAGAACATTTTACTGTCAAATTCTTTAAAAACTATGAGAATATAATAGTCCGGAATTCATTCTGTATTTCATAGGTCTAATTTAATATAATATAATAATCTGTGATAATAAGTGTAGACTTATAATACATTCATTCTTATTTTAATATGTTTATGTTAATAACATATATGTTCTATTGCGTTTGTTATATTGTTATTCTCTTATTATTATTACGTTCTATTATTCCATTCTGTTATGTTTGATTTTTAGAAGTGTACCATTGAAGAACTTCGAGAAAAATTAAATCACCTCAAAGCATGGGGTAAGTATACAACAAATGTTTAAAATTTAGGCACAAATCTGGATCCAAACCGCTTTGGGTCATAAAGATTTGGAGATAAATTAAGTTTGAGAGTTTACTAAATTAGCTTTGCATAACTTGTCTTGTAAATTAAGAAAGTTGATATTACTATATTAAAGAACAAAATAATATTTATAAGTATGAATAGTTTAGAGAAATAGTAATCAAAGTGATGAATATCTAGAATCTATATTGTATAGTTTAAGTACCTACGTACTTAAACTTCAAAATTGTTTTAATGATTACTGATACAAAATTATTAAACAAAATAAAGAAAATGACTTTTTTAAAATCATAAGTCATGTAAAAAAAATCAAATTTTGACGATTTTTGTTAAAATGAAGAGTTAGATTAAATTTTAAAAAATTAATAAATTTCCCATGTAGTTAAATAATTTATTAGATTAAATAAATAGATTACAGTAAATTTTTTCTTTAAATTCTGTATAATTTTTCTTAAGATTTATTGCATAAATGAATGAATGATTTTCTAGGGTTACTGTTGCATTGTGACCTTGTAGATTTTATTGTTCTTCTCCAGTCCAAAGTCTAGGATTTGGAAAGGATTCAATGTAGGTATCTCTAATTGGTGACTTCTCAATTCATTATTGTGGTATTTGTAGGTGTTTGCCCTGCTAATTTCATTAAAATTTTTCTTTCTCTGGACTCTTATTACAGAAGTTATGCTCTTTTTGGCCACCTTTTTGTTGTGTGGTGAAATCTCGCTCATTATGTTTGCATTCTTACTCATGGGAATCCTACATAGAGTCCCGCATGCATGGGTAAGGCTACGGTACACTGGGAGGTCACCAGGTATCCCAGGGCTCTATTTGATACACCAATAAGTCGGTGTCATTCACTCCATCAGCACAGGTCGCTTTACACTTTAGCGTTAGCCAGGTTATGTAGAGTAGTGAATATCTGTATGTGTGTGTCCTTGAGT
This sequence comes from Callitettix versicolor, assembly GCA_022606455.1. NCBI lineage: Eukaryota > Metazoa > Arthropoda > Insecta > Hemiptera > Cercopidae > Callitettix > Callitettix versicolor. Next base: position 48,510,904 of record CM040183.1, read on the forward strand.
AGGTGATTGAGTATGGTGATGAGCTAGAGGTATAGAGGGATCTCTAAACCCATCAGCTGTTCACTTCAACTGCCTCCTCCAACAAGATTTAATGCATGGTTATTATTCAATATTTTATATTAATTCATGATATGCTAAAATTTTTTTATTATTTTTTTTTTTAAGGAAAACTTTGACATTTCAAAATTATTTCTTTAATCTTTTTTTTATGTAATACAAACATATTGATATTGTATAGTAGTAGAACCTTGATTATTTGGGGTAACTCGGAGGAGTACATTACCACTTGCAATAAGATAGGCAAGAGATATTGTAAGAATGTGTTTTATTAATATGTACTGTACTTTATGTATATATTTACATATTATATTTATAAAATATACACTTTATTCAACATGAAATTCTCATGAAATAAATCAAAATAATAAATTATTAAATTGAAGAAGAAAACGAACAAAAGACAGAATTTACATGAAAAAGAAACACTACACGCATAAGTATTGTTAAAAGTTGTATGTTACATATGACTGAAATAATCTGTCACTGGTTTAGTTTTTTCCCTGCTGCTTGAATGCTTTTCCTTATCTTCTTGCAATGGTTGACTGTGGTCTCAGAAAAAAAACACTTTTTTATATGTTCTTTTTGCCATATTATAGAGGGTTTCGTAGAAGTGTTAATATCAACTGGAAGAATAGAGAGAGGAACCTGTAGTTTTACCTTATTTCTTATGCCTTTTACGTTTCTTTTGTCTCCATATATCATATTTTTTAATCCTGTTTTCCCCGAACACTATACTCTCATTTGTACAGAAAAGTCTCACTTACAAAACTTCTTTAAATTAGCAAAAACTAACAGGTGACTTCCATATGTTAACAAACATGTCTCTTTTTGTTAACCATAGATGAAATTTTTAAATTATTGACTATTTAGTGATATAGTGCTTGAAGGGTTAACAAAAATCCGACCCTGGTTAACCCGTTGTTCTGTTAATCAGCCCCCTTTCCTAGATAATTGATGTTCTGTTGTAAAAGTACTTCCGTGTTAATGGATTTTTAAATGTGTTAGATTATGAAAACATAAAAATTTATGGTTGTAAGTTAGCAACTTGAAAGTAACGAGTGATCTGATTTAACAAGCTTATTGGTCAGCCCATTGAATCTTATGTAACTCTAATAGGTTTCATTACCTAATCTTGTTTTAATAAAACTAAATTATAAAATTGTTATAATTAAAAAAAAACCTTCACTGATCATTTGTCCTTCCTTTGTTTTATCTGATTAATAAGGCCTTTCTGAATTACGTCAGATGAAAGTATGCCTACCTTCTCTAATTTTTCTCTTGTTTCAGGAGTTGCTACAAACAAAAGTAGGGTTTGGAAAACATATGGATTGTTGGATAAGTTGGCAAAGGATGTTGGGCCTATTAAAGATGCAAATAAATTAAGAAAAGAACTCCTAAGGTCGTTTCGTACTAAAAGTCTGAATGCGGTAATTATTATATTTCAGTCTAAGAGAAACATTAGCTAGCTGCAGTGCTAGCTGCACTGGCAGCTACATTGGTCATAGGGGAATGAGAGGCTTGCTTGCTTAGATTGGCTTATGTGCTACGATTGGGGATATGTGCTTAGATATTGACTATTTGTCTATAAGCATGAAATGCATTTTGTTTTTTTCCTGTAAGTTAATAGTGCTGTATTAAAATAGTGTTCTTAAGTAAAACACTATTTTAAAGCTATATTATAACTTTAATAATTTTGCTTCTTTTGTTGGAAGCACAAAATGCTTGTATTTCTTTTCATACCTTTTTACCCTAAAACAGGTTTTTCCTTCAAGGCACCAAATATTTCACAGGCATCAATAAATATATCTATATTGGTGAATGTGTGAAGTGCAAATGGTGATTGTACACAACACAGGATTTTCACATTTTTACAGAAAATATATAGAGGAACTATAACCATAAATTTTGTGTGTATTCTTTAGCTAAATTTAGTATGTAAAATTTTAAAATGTCATTGATTTTTCCTTTTAGGTAATAAATGTTGTGAACCATGAGAAGATGTTATGGTGTGCTATAACAGGAAAGAAACTCACAAGACGGAGTGGTGTGAAAATGGAGCCCACTGTGTTCTTTTGTATGTCACCTGATAAAAATTACATGTTTACTAGTAAGATCTTTCCTACAAAAAAGTTGCAGGTAGTGAAGTCTTTCATAAACTTATTTTGATATTTTCAAAAATGTTTTGTATTTTAATAGCTACAAAATTGAATTATTGTTTAGTAATAAATTCTTAAATATGAGATTATTGGCTAGAAGTACAGAAGATGCTCGATAATCCGACAAATATGGGACCAGGACCTTGTCGGATTATAGAGGATTATGGATTACTGGAGGTATTATAAAAATGCTAAATAACCTCTCAGGAATGGGTAAAATGAGTTAAAAACTGTATAAATGGGTTTCAAACAACAAACCACTTTAATACACATGTTTACTGTATTTGTTAAATTAACATAGAAACACAATTTAAATCTTGAAAATGTTATTTTTTAGTTATGATAGAAATAGAAAAATACTGTAATAGGATGCTGAATAGGACATACTCCTTGCGTGTAACAAATGAGCTGGTTGGCAACTGTCACCAATTCAAGCCGATCTCATCAGCATTATAATTTTAAACAGGAATAAGACTCAGCTCTTTAATTTTTGTTCTAATTGTTTAGTAAATTTCGCAATCTCGGACTCATCTGCCGATAGTTTTTCGCCAGATATTTTAAGAAAATGGATACCAAATCTCTTTTTAAATATATCAAACCACCCATCACTAGCTTGGAAATCTTGTTTTTTCTTGATTTCCCCATAAATATATTTCGCTTTTTTTAAGAATTTCACCAGAGATATTGGTGCGTGGTGTTCCCTTTGTTGGTGAGAACAAGCATAAAGAGCTTCTACTTTTGTATTTTCTCCTTTTTTAAGAGTTTTCCGGTTCCCAGGATCGGTTGTGACAAATTTTCGTAAATTGTTCAATCTTATCTATATTTTTCAAAATATCGTAAACAGTCGGTTGTACAATCTTGTAAATGCTTCTTAAAATTGCCAGTGATTCTCCCCGCTCATGTCTCTGAATAATCGCCCACTTTTCAGCTACAGTTAAAGTTACATGCTTTCGTTTTTTAGTCGACTGAGGATCCATTGTAAACACATAACACAGTTCATACAATCAGTACACTACATAAAATTACTGCATAAATGAAATTAGAATTAAACATACAAGACAGAATGAACTGTATAATGCTGCTTTCAATAACTGTAAACAAACAACTGATTTGGGTATAAGTTTTGACAGGAAAGATAAGTTATTTCCCGCCTCTCCTAGCCACGAATATGGTCACGCTCTCTCGTACTCACGAGAGATATTGCCGCCAAGGTGTTGTCAGTTTATAGAACATGTCAGACTATCAAGAGTCTACTGTAGACAATTTATCAGTTTATAATAAATAGTATTTTTACCATTTTCTTCCCTAATTTGAAGAAAAACTTAAGTGTGATGAATTTCAGTACCAGAGAGGAGCTGAAAGAAGAAGTTTTAAGCTAGTTTTTTTTACTAAAGATGGTTACTGTGTGCAAAAATGCATCAATCTTAATGACTATTATATCAAAAAATAGGAAAAAGCGTACTCTTTCCAAAAATGTGTTATTCAATGCAAATAAACATGCATCATGAAAAATTATTGGGAACCATATTTTACGGACAACCCTTGTATTACATTGAACATATGTAAGGGTGTGGAAGGAAATTTAGAATTCAGTGAAAGTTACCAACACAGAAAAACGGACACTGACTTGAGTGAAAGTAATAGGTTTAATAGGCGATGGAGCAGAGCTCAGTGGGGATGGTGAGGAGTGGTGGTAGATAGCTACGTGAGGGTTGGTTGTAACAGCACCCACACACACAGCTGATGATACGTACGTATGTACGTACAGTACGGGTTAATAGTTTTTATTACGACACTGATAAATTGCGCACAGCATTTATAAAACTTAGACACAGTAATGAAAACTTAAAATTAAATTAAATTTCTTTTAAAATTAAATTTCTTATGTAAAATTACAGACACAGTAATAAAAACTTTACTGAGTAAGGCTTGCTGAGGCTTGCTTAGTGACGCGTGAGGTTTGCCCGTAGCGCGCCAACTTCAAAACAATTTCAAGCGGCAAGAGATATTGGGATTGTATCGTGAAAAACGTATCGTTTCGCGAGCACGAATATTTGCGATATTCCACTTCGTATCTTGAACACATCGTATCGTAAACCCATCGTATCGCGAGGTACTACTGTACATTTGTGTGAATCGCATAATGAAGCCCATTTGCAACAGTTTTTTTACTAACTCATAGAATTATGTAACTTTCTATTTCCCCATAAGGTTATATCACTTCTTGAACATTTCGTATAATGTTAGTATAGTAAAAAACTAATTGTACAGATTTCATATAATATGTTTATATTCGTTATTATTTTGTTTTACAGCTTGTTGTCAATACTCTCAACTACAGTGGAATTAAAAACTGTCATCTAACAGGCAAAGATGTGCATTCCCTTTTAAAATTGGCAAAAGTAGAAGCTAGTGTGCCAGTTGGCGAAATTACTTTCAGTCCTGGTAAGGTGCATCCTAATTTGATAATTCGGATTGCCTGTGATCTCAGTTTGCAAAATGTAGTCATAAATTTTAACAATTAATTTTTACAAATCTTATTTACAAAAAAATAATTTAAGAATAAACTTTAACATCATTGTTTTATATATTAAATATTAACATTATTTAAATAACTGTCACCTATTTAATTTCTTTTCTATCCCTTTCTAGTTCATTATATTAATTTTTTTATTTTTACTAATTTGTTTTTTTTTAAGTGAAAACTTCTTTAGGCGCGTTTAGCACTTTTTGGGTGGGTAAAAAGCATTGAGCTTGCATCATGCTAAACCTGTATTTGGTGAGTCATATCACCTATACAGCTGTGAGCTGTGGCACGTTGAGAGTCTGAGAGTGCAGTACATGTGTAATATTTGTATTAGTGTATATGTGAACTATGAAAGTATTAACAGCAGACAACTCATGCGTTTCACAGAGCTTCAGTACGTTCAATGATTGAAAACTCAGTACTACAAAATATAAAACTAAGATCGATGGGGTTTTTACAAGATACTTACATAAATTTCAATCCAAAATTTTTGTTTCTTACTTCAGCTATCATAAACCAATTGTATCTTTTTAAGCTGTAGTGATTATAATATGAACAACCTAATTATACTTGAAATTAATGACAATAATAATGCAAACAACTCAAATATCGATGAAATTGATAATAATGATGATAATGTAACTAGTGAAAATAATGTTGAAAATTAAGTACATCAAAATCCATGTAAGTACTGTGTTTTATGCATATTTATTATATTATTATGCCAAATAAGTTGTATTTGTTTGCTCTGCGATTGCACAGCCCATCGTGTTTTTATCTAATTCATATTATATTTCTGAAAGTTTGTGTGTTTGTTTGTTTGTTTGTTTGTTTGTTTGTTATTCAATCACGCTTTAACCACTGGACCAATTAAAGTGAAATTTGGTACGTATATGGTTTAAGTATCAGAGATACATATAGGCCTATTCCCGTTTTACAAAACGTCATTATACTACTTACCCAGCCCTAAATAATTATCAGTTTTTAGTTTTGTAACATCTGTTAACTGTAGTTATTTACTGGACATGTGATTTAGGTACCTGAGATAAAGATAGATTCAATCCTATTTTAAGAATCTTAATCTGTGTTTTATTTATTGCAAAATTATTGCTTTTAATGTAACATTTTCAATATTTTAGTTGAAATTTTTTCAAAACTGACTTTAATTTGTTACTTTGTGTTGAATTTTCAATATTAAATGTAAAAATCCCTACACAGAGTGCCAATTGTAAGGTAGTATATATATTTGTGTAATTACATTATGGTAAACATGCAGTGAAGCATATCCTTATTTTTCGATATTTTTGTTACTAAAATAAGCATTTTATGCCTTATTTAATACTAAAATAGTATTATGTGCCAAAAAGCAAGAATACAAAATATGAATGCACGAGAAGTACGATAAAATCGAAAATAAAAGTGACCAACATAACCTCAAAATTGCTACCCGGCGACAATCAGTAACGTGTTGTAAATCGGTAAAACAATAAAAATACGTCTAACACGGGTTTTGGGTGATAAGAAACCAATTTTTTAAAAGAATACAGCATAACCAAACTGTCACGGTTGTTAGGCCTAACAAGGTGATGCGTGAAAAAACCTTTATATTTTTTTAAAAATAGCCTACTATATATCCTGACATGGTTGTTGGGCCTATCACGGTGATACGTGAAAAAACCTTTATATTTTTTTAAAGACTACTACATATCCCAACTGACACGTTTGTTGGGCCAATCATGGTGATGTGTGAAAAAAACCTTTATTTTATTTTAGAAAACTACATAACCTAATTGACACGGTATTTAGGCCAAACACGGTGATGCATGAAAAACCTTTATATTTTTTTAAAGAATACTACATATCCTAATTGACATGATTGTTAGGCCTAACACAGTGATGCGTGAAAAAACCTATATATTGTTTTAAAGAATACTACATAACATAACTGATACTGATGTTGAGCCTATCACGGTGATGTGTGAAGAAAACCTTTAATTTTTTAAAGAATACTACATAACCTAATTGACACGGTTGTTAGGTCTAACACGGTGATGCGTGAAAAACCTTTATATTTTTTTAAAGAATACTACATATCCTAACTGACACGGTTGTTGGGCCTATCACGGTAATGTGTGAAAAAAACTTTATTTTTTTTAAATAGTACTGAAAACTTTAACTGACACGGTTGTTAGGTCTAACATGGTAATGCGTGAAAAATACTTTATATTTTTTTAAAAGAATACTTCATAAGCTAACTAACATGGTTGTTATACCTAACACGGTGATCCATTAAAAAAAACTTTATTAATTTTTTTTTATAATAGTACTTATAACCTAATTGACACGGTTGTTGGGCCTAATAAGGTGACGCATGAAAAAAACCGTTATATTTTTTTTAAAGAGTACTCCATAACTTAACTAACACGGTTGTTAGGCCTAACACAGTGATGCGTGAAAAAACCTTTATATTTTTTTAAAGAATACCACATATCATAACTGACATGGTTGTTGGGCCTATCATGGCGATGTGTGAAAAAACCGTTATTTTTTTAAAGAGTACTCCAAACCTTAACTGACACGGTTGTTAAGTCTAACATGGTGATGCGTGAAAAATGTTTATATTTTTTTAAAGAATACTCCATAAGTTAACTAACATGGTTGTTAGGCCTAACGCGGTGATGTATTAAAAAAACCTTTATTTATTTTTTAAAAAAGAGTACTTCAGAACCTAACTGGCAGGGTTGTTGGGCATAATACGGTGATGCAGGGAAAAAGCCTTATTTTTTTTTAAAGAGTACTCCATAACTTAACTAACACGGTGGTGTGTTAAAAACCTTTATTTTAAAAAAGAAATACACCATAGCCTAACTGACACGGTTGTTGGTCCTAACACGGTCATGCGTGATCTTTAATGTATATTACGATTGCGGGAAAAGCCGTGACGGGTAACAGGTAATCATATTATTTTTCTGAAAGTTTGTTTTTGTTTATTTGTTTGTTATTCAATCACACTTTAACTACTGGACCAATTGAGATTAAATTTGATATGAACACGGTTTAGGTACCTGAGATAAACACAATACTATTCCAGTTTAATTGAATAATAGTGACTTTTTAATAATACTGTATTTTATTAAAATATGACAGGACCATGTTTTAGAGCATCGAGTAGCAAAAATGTATATTTCTTGGCCGAAAACCATAAATCGTATAATATTGTAAATAGTATATTTACATTTACATTTAATTTATGTAACATATATTAAAATGAAATGACCTATTCTGATTTTGAAAATCGACTATAAATTTTATTGCCTATATTATAATTGCAGGCAAAGCCGCAACGGGTAACAGCTAGTAATTAAATAAATATGAAAATGTGTCTAAAAAATGTGTATAAATAAAAAAAGATTATTTAGTAATTAACGTTCAGAGATTACTTAATAATTGATGTGTATAAATAAAAAAATATTACTTAATAATTAATGTTGTACTTACAGAACCTATTTCTTACATTCAAATTTTACGTAAATTTGTTTTGAAATATAAATCAGTACATATCAATTAATAGATTTAAATATTACAGTGTATATATATATATATATATATATATATATATATATATATATATATACACACACACATTTAATACAATTAATACATTTAAATATTACAGTGTATATATATATATATATATACATTTATTTATGTGAATTATATTATAAATACAATTACATTGTTTTTATTTGTACTGGACTTTTGCAGCCCATCGTGTTTTTATAAATAAATAAAAAATATAAAAATGTAAAATATAAATTTAAAAAAGATGAATTTGTAATTAATGTACAAATTATCCCTGTAGGACTTTTTTCTTATAATGAATTTTAAGTAAATATTCGAATCATGAATTAAAATATAAATCAATATGTATTAATTCGGTTTCATTTATTTCAGTTTTCTCTTCACTTCTGTCGGCCAGTCTTTTTTGGTTATATATTTACAGGCAAATACTGTATCTTATTACAGTAAAACTGATCAATAACAGAAACTGTTTGGGCCATATAAAATGTCTGTTATTGAGGAGTGTCCCTGCTGTTGGGAACACATTATTGTTGGTTAGCTGTTTACTTATGAATGGCAAATGTTTTTTTAAAGACAATAGGCTTACAAATATGTAACTGCTTTCCTTTTCATAAAACTAATTTTAGATAAAAACACAATTTTTTAAGATAAATGGATTTTAAATTTAATAAAACCTTATTCAGCATTGTATGAGTAAACAAATTTTCAAATCGCAATAGATAAAAAAAGTAAAAAGTTTTTAAATCCCTTTGCCCGTATTAAATTTGAATTTATCGAATCTGTTATCCCATTGTTTAAAAGGACCGAAAATTACACATAGAATGCTAGTCATTAAGTTAAACATTAAAGAGTGAATTTTATTAAAGAATGAAAAATGTGTTTTAAACAGAAATTATCAACATATTTTTAATGCACAATATTTTTGTAATAATATCTTTAATGCAACATTGTTAAGAAAAACAGAAGTGATTTTATTTTGTTTAGGGTTTCACAGAGTTTTTTTGTTCATTATAGGAATAAATTTCTATGTTCACTGAGTGTTCATTTTAGGTAGATTAAAATTAACTTCCACCATGTTCTGTGTATGACTGAGTGATATGTGATGACAGATATAAAAAAAGAGAACAGTGATAGCATCTGTACAGTGTACCTAACACATCAAAACACTATAATTATTATCTTCGCTCTTTTGATGGAAGTTGTTTTAGTTACAATCAGAATCAGTAAACATTAGAACAGGCCTAATCTTTGAAATGTAAAAAGTATCTTATGTGACACAATAATTATTCAAGAGCCATTTTATATTTTAGAATCTATTATGACACAAGGAGTGAGTTGCAGTTATTAAGTTGGTGTAATCCAACTTCTGTATTATGTATAAAAGTTTGTGAATAGTAAAGTTGCAGATATAAAGAGGTTACTATTCAAGGATCGTTCCCACGCCACTCTCTTGCCGCTCTCATGCGTCAAAGTATCATTTCCATTCCCCTTCCCTCCTTTTGTTCTTTTCCAGTTTGTGGTTTCTGGGGAATGGTCAATCAGGAAAACATTGAACTGTACAGTTTTTTTTTGCTTTCATACATCACTAAAAAAGCTAACCTACTTTACTCCACTGTTCAATAATTAAAAAGTTCCTATGAGGAGTCCATACACTGTGTCTAAGCCTGAAAGAGCGTCATTTTAGTCAGAGGATACAAAAGTGTCTGTTAGGAAAATTTTTTTAAGTAAAACTGATCACATGTTTTATACTATACTAAAGTCAGATTACTTAGTTAAAATTATCAGCAGATTGCTTAAAGTATTGTTATTTTTACAATGTTTAGTTAGTTTAATAAAGCCTAATTTTAGGTTATATTCTTTGTTTCTTCTTCCAAGTTTACATCAATCTGCTATTTAGAAGTGCTTCACTGTATCCTACCACTGTATCTGTTAACAATTTCTTTAAATGCAATTTTATGATGTCACATTTATAAAAGTTTTTTTTATTCTCCCTACCCCGTTATATACACGTACAAATATTTTCATGCACCTCAGGTTTAGCTTGCATGCCTGTGTCAGTTGTTATTCCCAAATTTGTTGTTTTGCATTACACTGATTTAAACCATCTCAAGATGTAAATAGATATTTTATGAGAGTTGTTTTTAGTTTATAATTGATCTTGTCAGACGTTATTCCCAAACACTTGTGTGTAAAGTAAATGAGTTTTGACCTTATTCTTTTAAATTGGATTTACCTCAATAAGATTTTACCTCTAGGGGTTAAAACTAGAGTACAAATGTTAAATGTTAATTAATTATACTTAAATTAATAATTGTTATGTTAATTTTAAGATTATGTCATTCTTTTCTTTAACTATTGAAATCTGCAGCTGCATTCAGGATTGGTCTCCCTAGTTAGTTTTAAAATAATAAGACATAAACTAATTATAACATGTTTTTTTAATCTTTATAGCACCCATTGAAAGTGGGAAAAGACACATAGATTTCACTCAAGGAAAAAAAATTGAAAAATATGCAGACAAATGTTTTGACAAGAATGTAGTTATCCAGACTTTTACTATGCAGGTGAGAGCTAACTTACATAATTGTTAGGTTTTTAGGAAACTTTCATTGGAAAATGAGCTAGCTATTTGAGTAACAGCAAGGTGTTTTGAGAAGTATATGGATTGGGAGTTTCAATGCAGGCGATCTTGGAGGACGATTCATCAGTCATAGATTGGGGTCTTAACCTTTCTAAGACGTCTGCATATATATGAGCAAATTTAGCATTTGTTTTTTTTTTTGTTTTTATTATAGTATTTATTTCGTTTCTGTGTTTTGTGTGTAGGGCCACTTTACAGCCCTCCTTTATTTTATTTTGTAATAAAATAAATTAGATATTTAGATAAAATAAATTAGACCCAATTTAGATATATTTATTCTAATTATTTGTGTTAAATTGTTTACACTTTTTTCTTTTTAGAAATGTTATTTAGTTTGTAAGTTATGTTAAATTTTATCTACCCTATTTTTCTTATTTTTGTACTAATTCTGTTTAAGCGATAATAGCCTCAATGTGCTTTTTGCATTAAAATACTATATATATTCCTTGAAGTTCATACTTTGTGCCATACTAATGAGAACAAAAGATCAGCACTAATGGAAAGGGTAAAACAGCTTGTGGCAGTAACAACAGTCTTAAACCTATGACCTTGAGGTGCATTAATTCAGAGTCATGGTTTATATTGATGATGTTAAGGTCACAAGCATAATACTTTAAATTAGGAAAATTAGATTATACTATTATATGATTGCTGAGAATCTTGTACTTACAGCTTAAACTCAACAAAATTATTTAGTGTGATCCTACAAATCTGTTCATCCATTTTAAAAAGTAGCCATTTTAAATCTTAAAGAAATATTTTTTAAATTTAATTTCACCATCGTATTCAGCAGTAAAATTTGCATAAATTAACATTTTGTATTTTATAATTTGCTTATAGTGATGCTCATAAGAAAGCAGGAACTACTTTAAACGAGGTTTACATGAAGCTGTCCTATCTCATATTTTTTCTATCTTTTGCTGTGATCATTGTTAATATTATAGCCTGTATTAATATTCTATAAAACTCTAATGCCATGAAATGAGGAAACAATAGCATAGTTCCATTCTGTTAAATTAATTGTAAAAAGTAACATTAATTCATAATTGGAACATTAATAATAGTGTGTAAGTTTTATAAACTATAAAATTATTTATATGCATTAAGAAATAAGCAATTTTTATTAAAAGATCTTTCTACTAAAGCAATTATTGTGAAACCCTTTTGCTAAAACGTAGAATCATCAGTAACTGGATGATTCCTTCAAATTTTATGTTACTTCCATGTGACCAATCCAACTTTCACTAAATGTTTGTAGTTTTACAAATAGGTCTGTAATATTAAAATTATATTATTAGATATTTATTTATTGAGTTGTGATGTTATTTTAGGCAGAAACTGAATGGCGAGGCACAGAAATAGTACCGGAAATGGCAGGAGAAGAGTTTAACACAACAATGGAAATTATGTCTAATAATATTGCAGACACACTAGCATATTATGCTTCAATAGGCATTATCAGACCACCTTTCCCTGAACATTTCAAAAATATTATGTCTAGTGGTAAAAACGAAGTGAGACTAAGAGAGAAGAAAAGTTAAAATTTATCTTAAATAAAATAAAAATTGATATTTTGAAATAAATTTATGTAATGAATTAATATTGTAAAGGGTTTTTTGCATGAAATTTACTGTTTTCTACTTCAATTTTGTTATTAGTATGTGTTTCTTTTATTAATATTTCAACATTTTATTTTATGCTTCAAATATTATATAATGAAATTTCAATAAAGAAAATAAATATTTTGTAATGACCGTTTCTTCTTTTGTTATAATTTATAATGCCTTTTGGTTTCTCTACATAAGTTGTAGTTCCCATTATGACACTTATTTTGAAAAATAAAAGTGACCCACATTATAGTACCAACTGTGATGCAAACAGTATGCAGACAATAAACAGAAGAGGAGTGGAAATGACTTATAGCATTGTGTGAGGATTTCTATAGTAAAGAGAAAGATTTCGAGTATGAGCATGTAGTAATCATTATTTCCAAAAATAAAAGGTCATCAGTTGCAGAAGGCCTACTCTGTTAATAAATATATTGTAATTTTTCAGTAAGTTTTGTATTATAAATGCTGCAGACATTGGTTCAACAATGTGGACCAAAGTTGAAAGCCCAAAAGAACCAAAATTGACTAAATGTGCTCCATTGAGGGCTAAAAAAAAAAGAAAATGCTGCAGGCCAGCCAAATGATAACAAAGTTCCATTATATAGACCCTGCCAAGAGAATTATGGCTTCTAATCAAATATAAGAACTAAATTTAGGTTTATCAATGAGTGGTCATGAAACCACTCAGTACGTGTTGTGCATACATAACTACAATTTGTATTTATCTTAGAAATTTACATTAATGATTGGTTGTATTTAAAGATTATTTAAATGAAGTACATGAAGTATTTCACACTTCAAATGAATATAATAACCAAACAAATTTAGAAATTAATTGTTTCAGTTCGTTCATTTGATAGCTATTGTTAGGCAGTACATGTATCTCTCTAAACACACGGGTCTGCCTTTCATAACCTAGAGTTGATCAAGAATGTTTAGTGCAGAGATGTATACCTCATGCAATTAGTGTGTCCATTCAGATCTGGTTTATTATAATCCATTAGTTGTCATGACTTGAAAAATCAATGGTTTTTTAAAATAGTATTTTGAGATTCCTAAATGAAATGTCTGAGCAAAAATATTATGTGTGTAACATTATGAGCTACATGGTAATTCTAGTGTTGCATAACACTTCTTAACTCTTGTGGCTGCAGAGATATTTCAATGTTTTTTAACATGGAAAAACTCCTGTAGGAAAGGTCTGTTCTGGTCTTTCCAATCAAAATTTAGAGACAAAAATATATATTCTTGCAACCTTTTAAGTTATGATTAAGTAAGTCTGCTTATCAAATTTCAGTTGCATAGTTTTAATAGTATTCTAGGTATTTTCATGTTGGTTTTTTGAAAATACAGTAGTCACATTTCGGAGTCCTCTCCCAACTAAATATTGGTTGAAAACATATTAATATATTGTTTTGAGCTACATACTACCTGCATACAAAATTTCAGCTGTTATAGTCATTGGTCTATTGTCATGTGATATTTTTCCACAATAACAATTTAAACCCTTAACTGAAATTTTCAGACCACAATATTTTGAGTATATTTACGTATATACTAAATTTCAGCTACTTTATTCTAAAGTTGTAAATCACACCATGTTGACTCTTTCAAAATAACCCTATTTGAGTTTACAAATCACTTTTTTTTAACAAAAATATATTCACACATCGTTTTGAGTTTATTTTTGGTTATTTTTTTCAATTTTTCCAAAATGAAAATATCTTTTACTTAAAATTTTATGTAATGACTAGTTATAATTCTTAATACGTGAACAAAATTCAAGCAAAAATCTGATAAACCGATTTTGAAAAATTTAGTCTACAGTATTATTATTTTTCAATAATTCTTGAACAAGAATTTATAGCAACCAATAAATGTTTACTGGGTATATATTAACAATATTTTTTGCAAAAATTCAGTTTTCAAGTTTTTTGACAAAGGATTTTTTGACAAAATCTTTTTTTGAAAAATTAAAAATTTGGTTCCAAGGTATGAGCAAACCAGACCTAAACATCAAATCAGTTAATTAATTAAAATCCAACAGCAATCAAGTGTTTCTCTTTGTTTTTTTTAATTTACTCTCAAACCATAAATGATTTCAACTTCAAATTTGCAAAACTGACGAGTTATGAATTGCAAACTTAAAATATGACCAAAATCTAATAAACCGATGTTATAAATTTTGTTCTTCAATTTTTTCATTTTTTAAAATATTTCCTGAATTTATAGGCGTAAATTCAGTATTTTGATTGGAGATGGGGCAGGGATGACTGGGACTTATGTAGACAAAATGGATCACACACAAATATGAGGTTCTGTTTATATAATATAATCAATAATAAAATTGTACTTTTATACAAAATGAAGCCTCTGTTTTTATTGAAATTAAATTCATCAAATATTGGTACTTCTCTCAATAGCTAAAAAAAAACTTTCCTGGTCAATTGTATTTCTGCAATATATTTTTCAAACACCACAGACATGAAAAAACCTTCCACAGGCAGAGTTCATGGGATATCATCAAAAAAATGTTTGATTTTTAAAAAGTTCAAACTTGAAAAAAATTTCCTTGCAAAATAATATAAGATTTGTTTGCTAATCATTTATTAACATGTTTAATTTTTTTTTAAAAAAGTGCTTCAAAATACTGAGCAGGTGTAAACTTCCCACTTTCCATTTCCCAAATTATACTTATGCCTCCACTGGTCTACTTTATGGCTACAGCAGTCCATACACTTTATTTAAAACTTCTGAATTTTATTTATGACTTGTGAACGATTCCAGTAAAAACCAATTTCTTGACTCAGAGAAAATGAAAATTTAAAGATCCATCAAAATCTCAAGATTGATTATTTTCACAATCACAAACATTTTTTTTTTTTGAAAATTGAATTTCATCTTATTATATTTTAAATTTGCAATGAAAATTGAAAATTGCAATGGTGAACTCATATTTCCAATAGATTGTAATACAGTATAATAAAGTTATACATTTTCAGTCTTTACTGACTGATCTTTGAAAAAGTTGAAAGGATTTTCTGGGTAAGGAACTCGACCAAGCTATTTACATCAGGGGAATAGTTGTGATATTATTGTGTGTAATTTAGGGAATAAATAAAGAGTAGTGTAATTATTGTAGACCATGCTTTCTGTACCATACATTATTGTCTTGTGAAATTGTGCTTCTTGTAGAAGTGTGTAAATACTCCTTTGAGTGCTACTGTCTCCTGTGTGTGTGTGTGTGTGTGTGTGTGTGTGTGTGTGTGTGTGTGTGTGTGTGTGTGTGCGTGTTTTCTATAATTTCAATGTCTACCTATTAATCAAACCAAAGGTATAATATTTTCATTAAAATATTAAACAATTGTAACTTTACTAAACATTCTAAAATTTTGTCAAAAAGTCTTTAATTTACTTTTTTCAATATTTTATGAAAACAAAAATGTTTACTTAGCTCCATTACAAATATTTTTTTCAAGGAGCTTTCAGAATATTTTGGTCAATGCACATGATTCTCCTTGCAGTTAAAGTAGGTTGTTCTAAAAAAATGCTGCTTGTTAAATATCTTAATCTTTACTAGAACTAGAGATATGAAACATTCAGATATTCTCTGAATACTCTGTATATTCTGATTTTCAGAAAAATTCAAAATGGTGGATACAGAGTGCAGAAAACTTACCAATTTATGAAAATACAGAAAATATCCTGTGGAGTATTATAGCTAATGGGAGTACAAGATGTCATCCATCCAGTTTTAATCCAAAATTTTTAATTATTAGGACTTCTCAAATAATACTAAATATCGAAGAAATTTCTTTTTCAGTCTATAAATACTGCATGCAGGCTCTACTTGTATGCTTTGAACTTATACAACTCTAAAAAGTAGGCTAACCTGATTTAACTTTCTCACTACACAAAATAATAGAAAATAGTGACAGAGTAAAAAAATTAATCTTGAGATTTTAATGTAGGCATCTGTTTTCAGATCCCCTGCTGCCTCAAAAAGAGATGGATGTTTGTCTGTTTGAACATAGCTTCTGAACCAAATATTTTTGCGGTAATAATCAAATATTAGAAAGATTGTGTAATGTTTTTGTACCATTTACTTAGTGAATAAAACTGAGATGTCCAGGATACAATTCTTGAAGACAGCACAGTAATGATACTTTTATGTTTGATAAAATAAGGCTTCAATTTTACAACTTTCAATTGTTTAGCTTTAAGACAATGTGTAAACTGTAAAGTGAAAAACCTTTATTCCATTGCCAACATAATCAGGATGAGATAAACATGATAGAACATTGCCAACAGAGTAAACAATTTATATTTTGAGGAAAAATTGTGTATTGTGAATCTTGTTTATTACTATACAAATGAGCTCATGTTCATTTTTGTGCATTCAGTAATAACTATTGAAAACTGTGTAATCCTATTAAATAATTGATTAATAAGAGTATATACTGTTACAATATGAAGTAACTTTAAGGGATTTTGGAAAAAAACTAATTTGAGGGTTTTGATTTATGTTTGTTTTACAACACAATAGACAAAAAAATATTTTTCATTGGATATGTGTGTGTATGTACAAGGTGTGTTCAGAAAGTAACAAGAATTTTAATTTTTTGAACAAAATATTTATTTATTCTTCTACATTGATGTTGTCGCCTTCAAAATAGTCCCCATTAGAGATTATGCACTTGTGGCAACACTTCTTCCAATCCTCAAAACATTTATCAAACTTGATCTTTGAGATAGCCTTTAGTTCTTTCAGCGATACGCATTTAATGTCATCTACAGCTGTAAAACAACGGCACTTTAAGGTTTTCTTTATTTTTGGAAATAGGAAAAAGTCATACGGATCCATGTCTGGTGAATACGGAGGCTGGGGTATCGTTACAGTACTGTTTTTGGCGAAAAATTCATGAACAAGCAATGAAGTGTGAGCTGGTGCAAAAGCCATGAATTGTTTTTCCACAGATCCAGGCATTTTTTTTTTTTTGATTGCTTCACGCAAACAGTGTTGAACTTGTAGACAGTACTCCTTATTGACCGTTTCACCTGGTGGCAGGAATTCATGATGCACTATGCCATTAATATCGAAGAACACAGTGAGCATAACCTTCATGTTCAACCACACTTGTCAAGCCTTTTTCGGTCTTGGCAAGCCAGAATGCCTCCACTGGGATGATTGAGCCTTAGTTTTGACGTCATATCCGTAAACCCATGTTTCATCACCTGTTATAATACGTTTCAGTAATTCTGCATCGTCGTTGACTTCATTTAGTGACTCCTGAGCAACTTCCATTCGCCGCTGTTTTTGTTCAAAATTCAAAAATTTTGGAATGAATTTTGCTGCCACGCGTTTCATACACAAAACATTGGAAACAATGTCATGTGACATGATCCAATCGATATGCCAACATCATCAGCGACCTCTCTAATTGTGATGTGGCGATTGTTCATAACCATTTCTTTCACTTTTTCCACGTTTTCATTGGTTGTTGATGTGCTGGGACGTCCAGGGCATTCGTCATCTTCAACGTCTTCACGGCCTTCTTGGAAACGCTTATACCAGTCATAAACTCTTGCTTTACTCATAGCAGACTCACCATAGGCCTTTGTTAACATTTCACACACTTTGTTACACTTTATTCCATTTTTTACGCAAAATTTGATTCAAATTCTTTGATCCATTTCTTTTAACAAACGAAAATCGCCGAGCTCATAAAAACGTGGTTAAACGTAGTGGCTGTCACAGACAAAGTCAACAATGAAAGCAACTGAAAGTTTTATCATACTTCAAGGGCATGTATACCAACAGAATAAAAAAAATGTTGACAATCGGATTCTCCAAGCCCGCGAAATTTAAAAATTCTCGTTACTTTCTGAATGCACCTAGTATGTGTGCACACACATTGCTGAAAATAAATAAATTTATTTATTTTACAGCCGTTTTTTAATTTTTCAAAAAATTCTGTTTTTAAGTTCTTTTTTGCCAACATACTATAAAAAACTAACAAAATTGGTGGTTAAATATTATTCACATTTTTTTCCTTAAGTAACTAAACAAAACTTAAAAATATGATGAACTGTAAAAAATAAAAATGTAAAAATGGGAGCTATCAACAAAAACTGAAAAATCTGTAGAGTTTATCAAAATATGTTCATTAGAATTTCAGTTCAAATATAAAATTTTAAAACTCAAATTAGATTCAAACTAGAAAAAGGGATAATACAACTCCAGGCACTGTTGTCAATGGACCTACTGTGCAGCTAAACCTATTGAGTACTAGTTTAGCAGACTGATGCCATTAATAAATTCCAACAAACCACTGACTATTTTATTCTGTTGAAGATCCTTAGGGTCCTGGAAACAAAAAAAACCCTAGCCTTCTACAAGCAAGAGCTTCACAACCATGAATTATTGTCCTGCATTTCCTCCACTTTCCTGCACAACCTACACACAGTTTCTCTGTGGTACATACCAAATTATATACACAGTTTCTCTGTGGTCATTAATTGCCATCAATGACTTGTTGGCTTTCCCCATGATGCATCCAAGATGAGCAGTCCAGGATTAATTTGGTGTCCACTAGCAAGCCTAGATATATCACCTCGTTTGCAACAGAGATTGCCTCCCCAAAGACCTTGATCCCTCCCAAATACAGAGGGATCCTCTTCCTAGTGTGTCTTCCCCAGTTGTTACATACTCTCCATTAAGACTTATGAGGTTCCCCATAGGGTTCAAAGTATCTGGAGCCAGAACAGTGTGAAGCCGTGCTCCCTGAGAAGTGCGGTTAACCTCTTCACAGGTGCACAAATCCTGTTTCACCCTTTTAAAAGCATTATTATACTCTTTCAAAGTTCACCTATAGGTCTCTCACTTACTGTATCAGTTGGTCGCATTAAACAGCCTCCTAATCTGCCCTCTGTGCTCAGAAAGTGCCTAAATCCACCACTTCATTAACCCTGTCACCTTCCTCGTAAGTCCATGGAAGTGTATAAGTCTGCTCTTAACTCTTAACACATTTTCAGTCCCAACAATCCTAGTAAGCAATGTGTGGTATGACAGACAATGCACATACTTGATTTACACCTATCATTTAAGACTTAAGATATTAATTATAGCAAATTTGAAACAAAAAACTATTGATCCACACTTTTTTTGAGATTACTGTGCTGAATTGAGTGATGAATCTATGAAGAAAATTTCACTAGATGAACATCATATTACATAGATAAATACATTTATTATTTTATGAATACAACAAAATGTAGTGCATTGGTTAAAAGTAATTAGGCCATTTTTTTTACAATATATTCCAAATTGAATATTTACACCTCTTTATTAACTGAATTGAATGTGAGAAAGTTTTTTTGTAATGTCTATTTATCAATTTTTTTCTAACCCAAATCTTATGCACTGAAAGTAGAACAAAACCTATTCGGTGGTCTTGTGCCTGAGTTGCAACTCTGTCTTGTCTCAAGACTTATGACATTACAAACTTAATTAGTATTTGAATTCATGATTTGTAAAAAGCATGGAACATATAAAGGAAATCGTTACTTTGTAAAAAAATATAATTTAAAAGTAATACTGTTTTTTAATTTCATTAAAAAAATATACAAAAATAAAAACTGTTGTTAAAAATTCCTAATATTTTCTATCTTACAATTTTTTGAAAATATGATTTTACTATCACAATCACCATTAAAATACAGATTTTTACAGTAAAATCAGACTTTCATAGATGATGTTCTAAATGGTTCATGGTACTCTTGAACTAGCTACCCAATAAAGACCAGGTAAGTGGTAAGTTCTGATTTTCAAAAATTTACATATCGATAAAGTAAGGTTTTCGCACATAGAGGCCTATATATGTTACAGGTAAAAAATCTGAGATTATAATTGTTTGAAGATTTTCAATGGCTACTAGTTAACCATAAAATAGTTGAATGGATTTTGCTGGTTGGAAAACTTTTCCAGATGTTACAAAACTAGATCCTTGTACCTAGTTTGAATGTAATTTCCCACACTAGAATACTAACTAAATATATACAAATTTTAACAATCTCTCAAAACTTGTTCTACAACCGATATCAGTATTGGTGCACATTTTATGGTCACACTTATTGAGTCTTTTTTGATGACCACTCCAATAACTAATTATTAATATAAATTTGCTAAAAATTTTCTTCTACATCTGGTTGTACATGTTTGTTCTCTTTGAACAAAAACTTTATTACAACAGTTTGGCTCAAACTTTAAAACTAAAAGATATTATAATTTAATTTTATTATTAAATATTATTATTTATTTATTAATATTTTTTATTACTCATAATATTATATTATTATTAATATTAATTTTATAAGTATTAAAGGAAGACATTTCATTTAACTGGTTAAATAAAGCGAATTGAATTAGTTTACAAAAGAGGTGAATGTCTAAGGGTTTGTAATAAATTGCCAGACGAAAATAAGGTACAGCATTTTGTATTATTGTTTAACAAAATGTCTGGGGATGAATTTCCGTAATGAGACATACTTCTAATACTGATATTTTATTTTACTGTTATTGGAACAACAAATAAATTCTTCAGTTAAATTAAATTTGAAAATTCAAAATTTTACATCACTTGCACCAACCACGATGGCAATAAGAGTACAATTTTTCAATTTTCTTCCAAAAAAGAACTTCTTTTTTTATTTTTTTTTTTTAAGGTAAGATATTTAAGCAGCCATTACAATGAGAATCAGACCCAAGACTTGAGAATATATTCTGTATATTTTTGTACATACGATAGAGTAAGAGCCGTAAATTCGGACCCCCAATTGGTTTTTTCTTAATATCTTTTAAATTAGTGTACTAAAAATTACAACGTAAACAAAAAACAACTCCTACATCTGTTTGGAGTAACTTCTCTTAGTCTTATCCATTAAAAATACATTTTTTGTATGATTTTGTTTACTTTTTCAAAAGTGTACAAAATAGGCACTTATGAAAAAGTGCTCTAAATTCGGACTCCCTCTTTTCCCTTATATTTTGGACCCACCAGAAATCGATTATACCATGGCTTGTATTAAAGACAACGCAAATTGTAATGAACATACATTTATTTTATTTGACTTTATTTTAACTAACATGACATCATAATATATAAATTATTGTGTGCTATCTAATTTATAAATGAATTTTATACAATAATTAGACTAAATGAGCTACATTTTCAATTAAAAAGATGAACTTTCGAACTTTGAAAGTAGTTTATTTGCAATAATCACATATTAATTATCTGTTTCCATGATGGTGCAATTAACATGTGCCCACCACTGACACATAAGACACTTAATCCGTTGTTCTCCCCTCACTGAATTGGAGCATTGTTCGTTGCAGAACATGCACGTTGCATCGAAATTCATCTGGTATTTGTTCTTTAGGAGTCTTTGGCATAGTAGTATAGTATATACTACTGTATATACCTACAACGAGAATATACACAGGAAAATTCAAAGAATACTACGAATATTCGAGGAGTCACAAAAACAAAAACACTAAAGTTAGGCAAGGCTGAGACCAAGTAAAGGAACAACGGCGGATCCTCAATGTCCGGTAACGGTAAAGAAGGATTTACGTTAGTCCCCGCATGGCTACAGGACTTACGAAAGTACACTAGGGGTCCTAATTATTGGGTGGGGTCCGAATTTAGGGTTCTTGCTCTATATATTTACATATGTGTGTGTGTGTGTGTGTGTGTGTGTGTGTGTGTGTGTGTGTGTGTGTGTGTAAACTTGGTTCAAAAATTGATTTAGGTAGCAACTCTCACACTTTGCCTGGATATTGAAGGGCCAACTGTAATCAACATTGTTACAGCTGATTTTAAAAAAATCTTATTTTGACCGAAAACGTAAAAATAAAAAAAAAGATCTCGAAATATTTGTGAACCTCACAAACAATCTTCCACTATCTCGTCAAAAAGGTGGATCAAAAACAATCGACATGTTTTCTCAAAATGGAATCATTATATTTTGTTCGAACTCTAATAGTATATTCAAGATTCATAACTAGCACTACATTTCGTTAAAATCGGACAATTTGTTTAGTATCCAGCAATTTGCACAGAAACATACATAAACATACACATACATCTAATAAAAAACTACTTTTTTGACCAAAATAATTTTTTGCATGATTAAAATGCTTTTTGTAGCTGTGATATTATAAACTCTAAAAATACTCCAAAGTTAGTGTCTAAAATTGCAAATAGATTACTAACCACTATTAAAGCGCAAAAAACAAATTGGAGGCTAATACGCAGTTTGATTAATTTAAACGATCTGATTAATTTAATGTGCGGACTGATTGAATGAAGCTTCACGCGCGACGCACGAGTTCTTAATAACTAAATAATCTATCAAACATGGCCTTTATGATTTGTTCAAACGTAATATTTATTCCACAGTAATAAGACCTACTACCATTGTGGTAGGGCAAGAAGAACGTCAGACATTCAAACAAAACAAATTTGTCGAAATATATAAAAAAATCTATTGAACACATTCTACAATTTTATAATTATCGAGGCACCCGCAGCCATTTCGCTGACATGATGTTAACGTATTTCTTAAAATTATTTTTTAACAAAATTTTAAAAATCATGTAAAAACGTGATTTGACCATCATAATCAGCATCAAAACCTGCACAAATTAACATGTTAAATTACACTGAAAATACAAAAATGAACCGTGAACATCGTCAAATTATTTTTTTTTACTTTAATAGTTATTAAACAAATTTGAATAATAATAGTATATGAACATTTTAAAGCTGATTTCGGCAATAAAATATGATTTTCAAAGATGTATAAGATTTACAAAAAAGAAGTATAAACAAGTTTTGACTTTTTACGATTTGGACTTTTTAACGGGTTCTCGTAGGTAATTAGGCTAAGTAGTACAAGATATTACCACATCGATTTTTATATCAAGTTTGAAAGAAATCGGTATTAATTAGCATAGGCTGATAAATTTTCAAATTACGTTAAAAGTACGAAAATAAGCTCTGACTGTACAGTCAAATTAATTTTTTTTAGCTATAATGGAATTTTTTAATAGATAATATAATTAATTTTGTTAGCTATATTTTGAATATTTTAAATGCCAATTTTGTAAATTTTAAGCTGAATACGACGTTGAAATCAGATTTTCAAAAACATATAAGGTAAAAACTTACGATTTCTTTAAAATTTTAAATTACCACCATTTTGAAAATTTTGAACACGTACGCTTGAGAAATGGACTTGTCCAGGCTACTTTGACACACATACGCACAGAGGCCTATATATGTTACAGGTCAAACCTTTGGGCAGACAAGAGAGGAACTCGGGGGAGGGAGGCACTTATTTTAAGGATGGAAGTTGTCTGAGGAAGGGGTTATGGAATACATTCCAGCAAAATGTCAAGTCTTTGTATCTGTAGGCACTAACACGAGGCAACGTGTTTTTGATTTAAAAAAAGGAAAATACAATTTTCTAAAATCGGCTCTAACGATTGAAATAATCTAGTCCGTAAGTATCCAAGCTAAACATGAGAAAAATTTAATTCGGGAGCTGCAGAAAACCGCAAGAAATCTGTTCAGTTTCTCAAACTCGGTTCATCAGACTTTTTACATAAATGTCGGTAATTTATAAAGATTCACAACTTAGTTGGGTTGAAAATTTTAAACACAAACATTTTGGTTCCGTAGTGAATCGAAAATAAATAAAAATAAATCTTGACCGCTGTTTGATGTTTGTGTTTTTTTTTATTTTCTCACTATAATAATTCTCACAAATCTTCTAATTTTCATGCCCCTGAATCCAAAAAAGTAGAATTTTTGGATTTGTCCAACTGTGAACATTGCTGGAATATCGAAATAATAACTGACATTTTCTAAAAATTTTGCATGTAAGTCTGGTGTACTCATTCCTGAGGATAATTTTTACTCCTTGATAAAAACGGTTTTTTGTGTATTTTTCGTCACAAAACTGTTAAAGATCAGGTTTTCTCAAGATC
Organism: Callitettix versicolor; assembly: GCA_022606455.1. Classification (NCBI taxonomy): domain Eukaryota; kingdom Metazoa; phylum Arthropoda; class Insecta; order Hemiptera; family Cercopidae; genus Callitettix; species Callitettix versicolor. Next base: position 48,535,535 of record CM040183.1, read on the forward strand.
GGATTTCCTCAAATTTCTTCACTTTAAATAACCAAACGGAACTTATTTTTCGCTCTAAAATATATGCTGTTGAAAAAAAGTAAAAAAATCGGTTTATGAATTTAAAAAAAAATTGTTGATATTTTGGAGATTTCTATTTAAAATCAGTGTACCAAATTTGAAACAAAGACATTTTCTTTTCGGAAGTACATATAGGCCTATCACTGCCGTCGGATTTGGTTTTCTCCTAATTTCTCTGGAACTGTACTTTTTTTTAATTTGAAATTTGTTAGACTGACTTGAGTTACGACACGAAGGTACTTAAGGAATACAATGCTCTATATGAACGAGGCTTCACGAATAAAGTTCGTGTTTCTACACGAGTACATTCCCCACAGCCCCGCGCTCAAGTCGTGGTTCCCACGTGTCACAGAGATCTCAGTACTTTTCCACAAGGATTGGCAACTACAAATTGGCAGAGATAATCGGCTAGACTAATAGATCGCGACATTTGGCGGCAGTTTACGCTGTGATGTGAAGTTTCATCAGCTGTTTAGAAAACAAGTAAAAAAATGTTCGAGATGAATGTTGCAGTATATTTAATTTTCAAATAAATAAACATTGCTGAAGAAAAAAAGGTAATAACTTACCGACTAACCAGAATGCAGATTTGAGACAGCCACAGTAATTAATTTTTTTATGTTTATTCAAGTATGTATTTGGAAATGACGTTTTCGTGTATTTAGTTGGATGACCAAACAGTTTCTTTTCTCTTTCGAAGTTGTCTGCATCTCTACTCGCAGCCAAACCTCGTCTATGTCATACAATAGAAAGCGATATTCAAACTTCAACGCGTGCAAAATTGAGAATGATTGAATTGAAGAGCTGCCTGGTGTGATTAAATTACAACACTACGCAGTAACCTAACCTCAACGGTTTTGCTTCTGCGCAGTAGAAAGTTTAACGACTAACCCCATACCGTCTATTGTTGTATCGGCAATAACCAACTGCTCCATCTCCAGCTTCTACGACGCTAAATTAGAAAACAAGTAGCTAACAAGACTCTGAAATCCATTTTGTTAATTACAATAATTATAAATACGAAATATTTACTACACAAAATATTTCTCGAAGTAAAATGCTCCCCTTATATACGTTTATACTGGAATAAAACATCAAAAACGTAGTACCATTATTTGGATGTCATATTACTGTTTTTTTAATTATGTTTTTAAGTCCCTTTTGGATGTCCAATTGTAGGGTCAGCAAGCAGTCTAACATGTCAGGACCTCAGTGTTTTCGCACGTGTGTCTGTATTTCAGTAAGGATTCTCTGAGGGTGACAGATTTGTACAGTTCCTGAAAAGTGAAGTACTATTTGCGTAAAGATACAATCAGAAATAATGGAATAAATGGAACTTTAGGAAAATAAAAATGAAACAATACTTAGTGTATGTATTAATAATAATTTCAAAAAACCATTTTTCGCACATTAACCTATGAGCCTGAAAACATAAAGAAAATTATTGTTATTTTTTGTTGGAAAAATAATGATTTTGCTGTTTGTGTTTTTTAAATTTTCATATTGATATAAACGAAAAGTATTCAAGACATTATAATGTGTGGTGTAAAAAGTCTGATAGAAGTGGAACTGTGTTCCTCAGGCTGCACACCGAATGTGTACTTATTACATGCCTGTGCATTTTCACATTGGTCAACAAATTTAAAGAAATAGTCTCCGACGAAGGTTAGTAGCGTAGTTAAAACGAGTTTGCAAAAAATCAAACATCAACGGAATTTCGAAGGCACAGAATTGGTACCCGTATAAATACAAACTGGGAATTCTGCAGAAGTTGGGCGTAGATGATCCAGATCATCGAACAGAAGTGAAGAAATATGATTAGTATCTTGTTTTTTGTCTTTTCAAACACCATTTTGTTCAGTAATGAAGCGACCTTCTATGTTTATAGTTATGTTGCATACATTACCGAAACGTGAAGAAGCATTACTCGGTGTGTCATGGACGAAGAAGATTCTTTTCCTGAACGGTTGCAACAGGACGGTACACATTACATCTTGCCAATAGGTACTTGACTATTAACCAGGACGTTGGAGACATGTGGAGTACATCGTCTTTGGGGTAATCAAAGTCATTGATTTGTACGGAGAATATTCGATCTCGTTCTCATCACCAGAAGTGCCTCGCTGAAGCGTGTCCACAAATCATACCACACATCATTAGACACTCTGGCAGAGTCAGCTGATGGGCGTTGGAATCCCACTATAAATCTACTCAAGACACATTCATTACTCTACATACCTTGGATAAGTCTATAGTGTAAAGCGACCCTTGCTAGTGGAGTGAAAAACCCAGCCTAATGGTGTATCAAACGGGGCCCTGGGAGACCTTAGCCTTACCCATACATGCAGGTGGATCTCATTTCCTTAGTTACTTGTGGGTATTCCATTACATAGCGTAAAGTACGTACAATAAGCGGGATCTCACCGCACAACACAAATGTTATCCAAATGAAGCATCGAAAATGTTATCCAAAAGAAAAATCGAAAGGGAATTAGCAGAGCAAGCATCTGCATAAGCACTACAAATAAGAAACCAATTAGAAGTGGGGGGGGCTACCCACCTAGGATCCCTCTCCAAATCCTAGACGTTATGAAGAGAGCAGGACTGGAAAAGAAACGCCGTAACTGAACATCTCAGGAATATAGAAAGGAAGGTACAACAGATCTACAGAAGTCGCAGTGTAATAGTATCCCTACAAACTCATTCATTCATTATTAGACTTGTTCTTCAATATTGAATCGTTCAGCTGCAACAATACGTTGTAGGAAATTTTGACACATTCTATTAATTTTGTAATGCGTATGTTTCCAGACTTATGAGACACACATCGTAACACCTTAGGGCCTACATTTATTTATTTTGCAGGTTGTAATAAAGAAAATAAAAGATTAGCATATTTATATTAATAATAGCGCTATAACAAATATTTTATGTAAAAATTTATCTAATTTTATTTTTAGATGAACATATTATAAATTTTCCTATATTTTACAACATTTTTAACTACGTACATACACGTCTTCTTTGTATGCAAAGTGAATAAATATGATAAAATAAATCTAAACACGAGTTTACAATTTAAAATTAAAAAATGTTGAACATTTCTGTAGAAATTGGAATGTGTGGAGACGTTTATATGTATAATGGTCATTTTAACAAAGGCTTATTAAATAATTTATTTATTTATTATATTTTAAAGGAAGAAATATATTGTCAGAAATCTAAAATTATAAAAATTTATAAAATACTATTACGTATGCCCATCTGTTAATCCTCAATCGTCTCTGATTTTTATTTAAAAAATGTAATTTTTTATCTATTCAAATAATTTTATAAAATCTAGCCTGTAGGGCCGCTGTAGACAACCATTCAGGGTTGTTTGGTGAGCTGGTTGTAACTTTTACCAATGCGGACAAGGGACCCTTAACTATTAACATAATAACCAAAATTTCGGCACACAGTTAATTTGCTGATTCGATAAAACACGAATAACACAACGTAAACGAACTTTTACTTTTAAAACGTTAAAAAAGAAAAGATTTTCGTATTGCTGTTACGAGTTTATTACTCAAGATAATCATTCGCTCGTTTAAAAGGGCAGGAGTTAACAATTTCTAAAAAATTATGTCTTTCTTTTTTTTAATTCATTTTGAGAAAACAAATCTGATTTTTCTATCTTATAATATACAGAAGCTATTATTTTAAAAGTTTTATAATAATAATAATAATAATAATAATAATAATAATAATAATAATAATAATAATAACAATAATAATAATAATAATAATAATAATAATAATAATAATAATAATAATAATAATAATAATAATAATAATAAAATATTATTATTATTAATCATTACTATTACCACCACCATCATAATCATCATTATCGTCATCATCATCATCATCATACTTTCTTAACGTTCACACTTTAGGCCAATTAGAGTAATGAAGACGACGAATCGGTTAACGGCAAGAGGAAAGCTTACGGCAATTGCTCTAATCTTGACCTTGTTTGTAAGTTCGCAATAAGTAGCAGCCTGACTGATGTTTAAACCCCCCCCCCCCGGATACACCGTCTACTTTAAATGTTTAAAATCCTGAAAATACTTTGCTAGCACATCATGATTGAAAATTAATACTGACTTCCGTCATGTTCTTTTCACATTTTCAACTAAATTAGAAAATTTAAAATCATAATTTATGCTGTTTTTAACGCTGATTATGATAGTGAAATTTTCAAAATACTGTAAGTTAAAAACGTAATGCATTCTTTATAAAATGTAAAAATCTATAATATTTGGGTCTCGTAATAAGAATAAAATATTTGAGAAAATATGAAAATACCATCTACTGCATAAGAATATTCAAGGAAATGTGGGAGGAAAAGAAAACCTGACATTTCAAATTTTTGCAATTCGAAATACGAAAAATTTTGTGACTTGCAAACCTCTACATAACTGTTACGTAACGCTGTGGGTAAAGTGCGGATAGTCGCTAATACCTGGAATGGATAAAATTCTACAGAAGAAGAAGAAGAACAACAAGAAGAAATAGTAGAAGAACAAGAAGAAGTAGTAGAAGAAGAACAAGAACTAGAACAAGTAGTAAAAGAAGAAGAAGAACAATAAGAAGAACAATAAGAAAAAGAAGTAATATAATAAGAACAACAAAAAGAAGAAGAAGTAGAAGAAGAGAAGAAGAAATAGAAAAACAAGTAAAAGAAGAATAAGTAGAAGAAGAAGAAGTAGTAGTAAAAGAAATAGTAGTAGTAGAAGAAGAAAAAGAAAGAAAAGAAGAAAAAGAGAAGAAAAAGAAGAGAAGTAGTAGTAGAAGATGATGATGAAGAAGAAATGGAAGGAAAATGATAAGAAGAAGAAGAAAAGAAGGAGATTGATAAGAAGAAGGATTAGGAGAAGAAGAAGAAGGAAAGGAGGAGGAGGATAAAAAGGGGAAAGAGAAGAAGAAGAAGAAGAAGAATGAGAATGAGGAGGAGGAGAAGGAGGAGAAGAATGAGGAGAAAGTGAAGAAGAAGGATGGGGAAAAAGAAAAAGAGAAAGAAAAAAATAGAGGAAAAAGAAGGAAGAGAATTTTTAATGGCTGCCATGTTAAAACGGATGAGATTATTTTGATGTTTAATGGTCCGATCAATTTTTATGCTGAGGCTAAACCAAATCGAAGCAAAACTTATAAAAAAAAACATTAACTCTGATAAACGCATATGTACCGTATATATATATATATATATATATATATATATATATATATATATATATATAACATTTTTAAATACCTCTCAAAACATGCCCTAAACGTTCGCGACCAGCGTACATTCATAGTCCCTGATTTTGGATCCCCCCCAAATCAGGCTGCAATAGAAATCCTCTAATTATTAAGGTAACAGCAAATACCACCGACAAAATTTGGTGTGCAAACTCAAGCTTGAGCCACAGTTGTTTTGTCCTAGTTGTTTTGAACAGTTCCCAAGTCAATGGTTGCCAACATCAAACTTGCGAGACATTAATCGGAAAGTTAATTAAACACAACAAGTTATAAATCATGTTTTAAAATAACCTCAATTTCTGCATTATCATGCAAGTACGATATTGTATCTCTGTTGTACAACCGTACAATAAACGCTGATAAAACATTACAAAAACTTTCTCACGTTTAGTGATTTTTCAAAAACGTTCTGTTCGGAAACTACTGACAAAAAAAAAAAACAAAAATCGACTATTTTCTTAAAATCATTTCATCTAATTTAGCCTAAATTTGGTAATATATAAATATTCTAATTCTGTAAATTTTGAACAAAAGAAATTAAATAATCAAGAGTAAATAAAAAAAACTTGACTGTAATCTTAGTTTATTTATTTTTTTTATTAAACATTTTTTTATGACTTATTCCCGAACCGTATCTCAAATGTGTTACACTGATTTCAGTTGTATATCCATATATGTAAACTATTTTGAATAAATAAAAGTGAAACTATTTTGAGAAATTATGCAGTTTTTTCGAGAACTCCCGAACAATTGTCGGGGATATAACGATCCATACGTTTTACATGGGTATGTTTTGGTAAACCTACTTATGGACTACATATGAATAAAATACAATAAAATCATTAGAGACGATTTTGGAAAAAATTGTATTTTTACAGTTTTTTTGACCAAAAAATTATATATTTTTCTAATTAAGAAAGGTCCAGAGATGTCAGACCAACAAATCGAAATCAGCAAATTGGTTCAGTTTCCATCTATGTGCTTAAACAAGAATACGGGTAAGCATTCAATCAGGAGAAATGCACATGCATCAGGGATACATACATACATACATACATACATACATACATGCATACATGCATACATACATACATACATGCATACATGCATACATGCATACATGCATACATGCATGCATACATGCATACATACATACATACATACATACATACTTGCATACATGCATACATGCATACATACATGCATACATGCATGCATGCATGCATCAAAATAACAAGATTGATTTTATTCGGTTACCAAAATTGTTATTATGGTACATTGTATAATGAAGCCTTTCTCGCTACCGACAACCTGTTATTATTACTGTTTATTTGTGTATGTAAAGCAATAGACTTCGAGAGTGGATCAACTCTCATCCTCAAGTGCCTATCTTAAAGTCTGAACACGCAAAAAGAACAAAAGTCTTAACTTAAATTCTTAAGAATTATGAACACTCAGGTCATCCCTGAGTAGTCATACCCAAAATTAAATTGGGACTTACATGTAATCAGGAAATGGGTCACAAAGGAAACGAAACGAAAACGCTACACAAAACAGCTGATACTGTTTCAGGAAATGGTGTACAGTAAATAATCGAATAATTTTGTACCTGCCAACAAACGGTTGGCTGCCTAATCCTAGTTCTTTGCGCCTACTGTCCCACTCTGAATTCGATAGCCTGGGATCTAGTATTCGGTTATTAAGTACAAACTTTAAAAACAGAATCAACCTGTTAGTTGTTAACTGTCTCTTCACAATCCTCAACAATAATTTGTTATCTACACTTTTTTCTGAAATGTGATTTCACTATCATAATCAGTACCATTAAAGTATGCATGTATTTCGAAATAAAATTTTCAACTACATTGAAAATTTCAAAAATGAACTCATATCGCTTCCAGTTTTTATTTTTGTATTTTCAATGGGATTCATAAAAAATGCAACTAATTTATGCTGACTTTAACGCTGGTTACGATTGTAAAATCAGATTTTCAAAAAAGTGTAGCTTGAAAAATTTCATGTTTTTTAAAGATTTGAAATGGATTTCATTTTGTTTAACAGATTTACTGAAAAAGTACTTGTCAAAGTTAATACAGAAATCGATTTTTGTTCCAAGTTTGAATCAAATCGAACCAAAATTGCGAACATAAAAGTGCAAAATATATACACACGCGCGCGCGCGCGTACACACACATACATACACACACAATTTTAAAGTATTTATAAACATATTTTAACGTTAAATGTTAATGATCCATTAAAAAGTGATCGAAAGTTCAGGATCGGTGTTCACTTCAAGAGCAGGGTCTAGATTTTACTAACCACGATGGCCGCTACAATACTTCATTGTTCAATAAAAAATACCAAATAACTTTAAATAAACATGATTAACAACTTAACCTGCTCAACATGTTGTAGAAGAATAAAAAATAGTTGACAAACAGTGTCCATCCGTCAGTCATCCATAAAGTACAGTAGGCTAAGTAATGTTCCAATTTTAGATTTCTATTTTGGATCCCAAGAAGCCCGCCTCTTGCATTATGTGGGTCTTCAGTACCTCATTCCATAGCTTACTGACTTGTTTACATTATACTGTGTGTGTGTGTGTGTGTGTGTGTGTGTGTGTGTGTGTGTGTGTGTGTGTGTGTGTGTGTGTGTGTGTGTGCGCGCACGCGCGCGCGCGCGTGTGTGTAGTATAGGCATAGAGCAAGGCAATGGGTAGTTTTGAACTATTTTTGTAATACCGCGAAATGTTCATGGATGGTAATTATAAAAAAAAACATTATATAATTCATAATAATAACAAAAATAAAATAATGTTGTTAATATTAGGCCTACACAATACTTTTCACAATTAGTTATTTCCTAAAAACGTCCAGTAAACAAAATTATTCAAAAAATCAAAAACATTAAAAAAAATTGGCCTTGTTTACAAAAATTAATTCACTACATTTTGTATTGTTACAACACATAAGTAACCTTCACTAAGTTCGAAGTAATCGCGGCACGCAGCTGTCCGACTAACGTGATGGAAGCAAATTTACAACAATTTTTTTTATATCTCACACCTTTTTAAGTCAATACTGCGTTGATATTTGGGGCGCTTTACCTTTTCGCTCGAAGTTGAGGAGGGAACTTAGTTCTTGATTACGTTGGTAATCTTTCTTCTTTTGTGAAATATGGGTCAACAATGAGTGACAAGAATATTTGGTGGATATGTTTCCTTCTATAGAATAATGGAGCTTATCAAAGGATTTACACAAGTTTTAAAATATTAGTATTATTTGAAGTAGATCAAGGTTACCTAGGCCTATTGATTTGGCATTGTTCTAACCTAATAAATGGTTAGAAGTAAAAGTATTAATTTTGTTTGTTTAATTTTCAATAAAAGTTTATTTAAAGAATGGCTGATATTTTACTTCAAGTCCCTTCATGTACATTGGGCTTTTTGCGCTCTTTCTGTTAACAAACTGGACTGTAAAAACTACCTCTAGTTCGCTGACCAATCTGAGTGTGGCTCTCAAGATGTCCGTTGATTAACCTTTACCTGAAAACTTGTTATTTAGGTATACCTTCGCTTCTGAGAATCATGAACTGTTCCTAGATGAATTAATCCTTTGGATACCGACAGGATATAACAGCTATCTTGTGAAACTGCGTTTTCTGGTGTGAATATACCATAAAACGTCCGGCTGTCCACCAGACACCGTGGCAGTCCTACCAGCACCACTGGGACTAGCTTTGCTGAGGTGGTAAATCCGATTTCTTTACCAGAGACTTTACCAGATACGGTGTTATCACCTACTTTCTTGTTTGATCGGATGCGAAAACCTCCGGGTAGCTCTTCCCCTTTTTTACCTCTAGGAGGAATTATATTCATCCCCAAATTTTTCTTTAAGTATACTCGACCTTCGTAAGTTTGGTTTTCCAGACCCAAGTTCCACTGAACATTCATGTAAACGTTTTACCAGAGCCAGTATCTATGCACTCATTCAGTTGCTGATTCCAGTGAACCTTAAATTGACGTTGCAAACCTACTTCACAACAATTATTGTTGTCAACACATTTGCAATGAATGAGTGCTAACTGTACTGTGTGAGCTAGAGGTAGACCTACAGAGGAATCACTAAGTCTAACAACAGTTGCATACTCCAGCTGCTCGACCGGTTTAATAAAATATTACTTTTTTCGAAATATTATAGCTTAGGGAAAATTTAATAAAAGCTCCATGATTAAATACTACTTGTGACCATTGATTTTACCATAGTACAACTTATATGATGTGTAACCATAACGCAGCTGGTGTAATTAAAATTTTAAATGTTAATTTTGGCACATTTGATGCCGTTTACGTTCATGAAATCAGATTTTTTAAAAACTATAAAATAAAAAGTAATGATTTTTCCCCTAAGATTTGGAACGACAACTTTTAACGGATTTTGTTATGTAAAAAACTATTCCAGAAATAGATTTTCGACCCAACTTTAAATCAGATCAAATTGGAATAAATTAGCATTCTAAAAGTTCTTGGAAAATACAAAAATTCAACTCCGACCATGTTCTGATTCATGTTCGTAATTTGATTTTGTAATTTTAAAATGTTAATTTATGCAGATTTTTAACTCTGATTACAACAGTAAAATCAAATTAAAAAAGTGTAAATTAAAGAACACACACACACACACACACACATATATATATATATATATATATATATATATATATATATATATATAATTTTTACGACGACCTTAAAAATTAATTTAGATTTGGTCGGCGTTCATTTCTAGGTTTAGGTCCTTACCATGATGGCTCATTTTCTAAAATAAATTCGCTGAAAATGTGGATTATTTCACCAACATCCTGAATTCAGTAATTCGCAATACTTGCAGTCTAAAGGCCTGCTATAGTACATACAATAGGCCTAAGCGGCGAGTGACACAGCCTAATACTTCCCGCGTCATGGTCCTTTGTTAAACACAATAATAGTGATGGGCGAGACTCCTTGCAAGAGTAAACAATGCATTTCACTTTTAGGTAGCTGAGATCCCACTGCATAGGCTGCATCCAAATCAAAACCTAAATTAATTGTTCCCAAGGTCTTTTTGATCTTTTGGGCACATAGTTAATCAGTCTTTTCTGCCAGCTGTTCTCATTAATTCGCATCATGCGTCCATTTCTCAACAGGTTAGTTTGTCAAAATTCGCTAAATACACTTAAGTTATATATTTTCATATTGACTAAAGTTTGAGCAAAATCATATGAACACAGTTTTAGAAATTAGGCAATTTTTTCAGTTTTGTTTCGATAGCTTCCCATTGTTTATGAATACAGTGACCCTTATGATTTATCTAGGTAGACAACTACCGAGCAAAATTTGATCAAAATAGTAAATTGCTTTTAGTATGTTAAATAAGTCACGAGCAAGTTTTTCGTGTTAAAAAAAATGTTTATTTTTGTTTCCTAACAACAGTTCTACATATTCAAAAATTCGGAAACCAAGATAATAATAACGCAGCATATAGTTGTGTCACTGACATGATCGCAAAAGTACATTTCTTTATCTTACTCGTTTTGAAATTCTGATTGCACTAAAATAATTAGCATTGAAATATGGATATAGTAGGATTTTAAATTTTCAAATTACATTGAAAATACGAATATGAACCATAACATCCGTTAAAAAATTGTTAATTTCAACGGATTTTGTAAATTCAAAATGATAATTTATGAAGTGGTTAACGCTAGTTACAATGTTGAAATGAGATTTTCGAAATCAATTAAGACAAAAACGATATGAATTTTTAAAGGATTGAAATGGTAGCCATTTTGAAACTGTTGAACGAATTTTGATGGTTAACGAAAAAGTCGAAGCTACACCATAGTTGAATTTTGTGCTACGTTTGAATAAAACTGAATCAAAATTACGAACGTGAGAGTGCCAAAGCACACACACACACACACACACACACACACACACACACACACACACACACACACACACACACACACACACACACACACACACACACACACACATATATATATATATATATATATATATATATATATATATATATATATATATATAATTTTAACGACCCCTTATAAACGATCTAGAGTTGATGATCGGTATTTTCCCCGGCTCAGTTTTTCAATTGGAATTCGCCAAAAAAGGTGAAAACTTGTTATTTTATTTCTACGCATACCATGTTAGGTTAGGTGGTATTCATTGTATTTGTAGAAATACAATGTTATTACAATACAATATTATTGTTTATTTTGGTTCCTAAAAACATGTTTATAAAGTCGGAAAAATAAGAACGGTTAAAAAAACTTACTTTAACAGTCGTCTTCTCGTACCAGCGACTTCAACAACTGTACAAACATCGCTTATTAGAAACGGACGTTATTTAACGTTACAGCCAAAATAATATTGTTCCAAATTAATAACCTTTCCGGAGCAACCTGTTATGCCAGTTACCCTATTATTTTTTTTACCATGATAGTCTGATGTCAATAGACTTTTTGACATTGAAGTCTTCCCTCTACAATTACACACCAATTCAACACACTACAACTGCGCATGCGTACCTGTTAATTTTGAACTATTTTGGGCTTTAATGACGACTTTGTCACATTTCTTTCAAGAATACAGTTATACTTATACAGTTACAGTGCACATTCCATTCCATGTTCTAAGCAAAATGTTAAGTTACTGTTACTAGTAAATAAAGCTTTTAATGTTGTTACTACTTAATAGTAACTGTTACTAGTTACACGTATAGGGGTTTTGTTAAACCATTTTGCTAAACACCTTTCTTTACAATTATTTAATTTTTAGTCGTTAATTGTTACACGTTCGAGTTTAGTTTGAGTAATTTTTTTCTGTGTTGTCTTCTTGTGTTAGTTCATATAGATTTGTGTTTTTTTACATAAATTCTACTTACAATGATTTTGTAACTTAATGATTAAATACAAATAGGCTACCACATTTTGCTAATTTTTTTGTCCTAATCCCTGTTATTCGTAGCCTACATTACATCATGAAAATGAAACCATAAACTAAGCAATCATTCCAACAGATTGGAACGATAATTTTTTCAACAGGGTTATGAAACCTATTACTAGGCTGGAATAGTAATGTTGGTACCTGTTACAAATAAATAACTGTTTCGCCCACCACTACCACCTATTGTACTTGACAACTGTTTCACATGTGTTTTACCTTATGTATATATATATATATATATATATATATATATATATATATATATATATATATATATATAGTGATTTGTAAGTTGGAAAGTCAGAAGGAGCGAACACCCGCTATATTTGGTTGGAGTTCTACTGTATTAACAAATAATATATATATATATATATATATATATATATATATATATATATATATATATAGAGCCTATTATAAATAAACACTGTAGATAAATTACGTCTGATCAGTTTAATTAGAAGATTTTCGTTGAAAATAAAGTACTTTTTTACCTTTTCTTGTGTTTCTGGTTTATTAAATAGCAAATTTGCTACTAAGAAACAAATATAAACAATATAATAACATAATAATATAATATTAATATAAGAAAAAACATATTAGTATGATCGTGACTGCCAATTAGTGAACAATTTACCGTAGTTTTTGAGCAAAAAGGGTTTAAAAATGTTTGTTTGAAAAAAAAAGTCTCGAGTTTTTCTCGGACAACTAAGCCTGCAGAAAAATTTCATTCAGATCTGTCAATCAATTATTTAGTCTCCAGCAATGTGCACACGAAATAAGTAGAAAATATCCAAGTAGACAACAAGTAAAAACATTTTTTTTGACCAAAATCCATCAAAATCTTAAAATAGTTTTGTTCACGATCTCTCGTACTTATTGTGTAATTCCAACAGTCAGAAAGTAAAATCAGGTAGTGTTTGAAAAAATAACGCTTGCGCAGTATTATTTTAGTTTTATGTCCAATTCAACAGCAGTGTCTGTATATACTAACCCACCAATTATTTCTTTGGGAAGTCTTGGAAATGAAGACGAATGTGTAATGCCGAATAAATGTTTAAAAGCAGATTGAATCAGTTGCAGGTATTTTTAGATCGCGCTCGTTCTTTAAGATTATTGCGTTATTTGCTAATTTCAATTCCGATGCCTCCTTTGTGGCCATTGTTTACATGTACCGGTCAAAGCCCACATATTGGCCCCAATCAATCAGTCGTGTTTGGACTCAAGCTAAACAAAACTCGGAATTTGCAGATGTTAGGTTTTTAAACATTTTCAGCCGCGAACATTATAGCATTCGTGTAAAATATATGTATATTACTGAGAGAAATAGAATCTATTTCAACTAAGAAAATCCCCTACCCTCTTAGCAGAAAAAAACATCCGTTATTCTGTTTGGCAAACAATAATTATCATAACCTCAAAATTTATAATAACGGAAAAATAATAGTCCGAAATATCGGCTGGGAAGCAGGGAGATCATTTTTAATATTAGGCTAAAATTATAAAATTCATATAAGTCGACTGTCTGAATAACAGCTGATTTCACAATCAATGTCTTAATTTTAGTTTAATATGTATGCATTTGTTTACACACACACACACACACACACACACACACACACACACACACACATACATATATATATATATATATATATATATATATATATATATATATATATATATATATTATCATTACCTGTCGCGGCTTCGCCCACGAAACTTAAACTGTTTTAGTAACGTAATAATTTGAAAACATAAAACATATATTAATGAAAGCGTGATCATCTAAACTCGTGATTATTTTACAGTGATTATGAAAAAATATTGTAACCTGAATATGTTGTTTTATTGTCTTCAAACGTGTTCCATTTGAATTTAAGAAAATCTGGTAAAAAATATTTTCTCCAATACAAACATTTATACCGCTTATATATTTTTGTTATTTTAGGGGATGAATTCGGGGATAAATGCTGAATTGCCATCACAAATGGAAACCATCACAATCAATATACGTGTAGGCCTGTAGGCCTATGTGTTACTGTGATGGGACGCTATTCATGCGTTAGCAATGAGTGACCATTGCAAACATGGTAACCACCACCTCTTCCCTACGACGTGTTCGTTTTGCGACCTCCAAGGACAAACAGTATTTTTAATTACCCTCAATTTTTTATTTTCTACATCTGCTCACTCATTTTCTCAAGTCAAGAGAATTACATGTTTAGCTTGGCTTAGAAAATCCGCAAAATCACACGTTGCGTGCTTGGCGGCAGTTGAATTGCTTCCTTCGCTGCAATATCCGCTCTGACTATTCCATAATGACCAAGTACTCAGCACAATGGCACGCTAATGTATCGTTGTTCAAGTCTGTCCACAGAGCACAAAATATCTTGAACCAAAGGATTTACCGAATATATATTCTGGATAGCCTGGAGTGCACTTTTCGATGGAACATACTAGATAATGCAAAGAATCGGATACAATATCATTCCCAGCCATATATGGCAAGCAATTCGGCAGTAAAGGCATTCAAAATTGAGCCTAATCCATACTTGTGCGTTTTACCTGTTTAGTAACGTGCACAACCAACATTATTATCGATTTTCAGTAGTTATTATTAAAATAATTTCGGTAGCTGGATACGAATTAATCAGACGGCAAAACTCGCATCGATACACAACGTCATTAATGTTGTGTTTAAAGTACAAACACAATGAGAATTCGAAGATTGGCAAGTTGATAATCCATGGAGGAATGAAACGAAACGACATTGGAGGAAGTGCAATAGGCGTCCTCAAAAATACGGGAAGTTCTAATCCTAGAGAAGCAGTAGCACGCGGTCGTGCTTCATATTTTTCGAGAAATTGATTCTTAAAAATAGTATAAGCAGGGTACCATAGTTTACGAATGCTTTAAACAAACAAAATAATGATATTAATGGTATTACTGATAATAATGATATTTACATTTTTTTAGTAGTAAACAATTCAACGCCAAAAAACCAACTCAAAATTCGAGTTATTAAAAAAATGTAATTACGGGGAAAATTCCAAAGAATAAACTGCATAACAGAATAAACTAATTTATTATAAAATAAATGGTAGGCCTACACAAATTTTACAGAAACTTCCTCCAGTTTAGTTATTTTTCCATAGAATTTTTGCTGAATTATCGACAAAAATCGGCTTTATATCTATTTTAAAAAATGATTAGCTTATTAGGTACTTATTTACTAATTTTTAGTAAAATTTGATCACAATCGTTAGAGCTGGTTTTGAGAAAATCTGAATTTAATACTTTTTGGCACCGAAAAGTGCTTAGTTAGCTCTTATTAATAATTAGTATGCTTTAAGTTTATTTCCCAATTTAATAAAAATTTTCTGTAAAATTGAGTTTTTTTAATTGATTAAAAAATGATCCAAAGATGTAGAAAATGCATGTGAAATTTAATAAAAATCGGTCAATTGGTTAATTATAGTCATGTTCACAGACGTACCACGACCAGACAAATTGTTCACGACGTTTAAGCAAACAAATCTGCATGCCAGACTTTCATTAAATCATTAAATTATTTTCCAACAGCAAGCAGTGCTGATCTAAAACCGGACGCTGACACGAAGTTTATAGTCTCCTGGCGGCAGAAAATTTAATATTCGTGGAATGCAATAGCGCTAGATTATTCAGAAATATTCGATCTTAAAAGTGACACAGAATATTTAAGAAACATTTTATAAATAATTTGCTCAATTAAATTAGTAAATTTTAAAATGTTAATTTTTTACTACTGTGTTAGGATTCGGATGATACAAAAAACCTTAAATCTGTATTTCATTTAATCGGGACTAAGGTATTAGTATAAAATGTTTACTATTGTAATATTGAGGCTGAAAAATCTTAGTCTTGACATTGAAACTAAAAACACGAAAATATTTTAATTACAAATATCAATCAAAATCATTTTTGGTTGTTTAGCTGATCGATTTCTTACAAAAACTACATGCATAAATATGTACTTCGATTTCGTCGATATGTCGTCGTTGTTTCTAATCGATACTGTTAGTACAGGGTACTAATAGTGGACAGCTGCCCCTCCCCTTCCCCCTCCGCCCGAATAGCAACAGCTGTCATGGAAAAATCCGTTGCTTGAAGATGCGCAGATCGGACCGTTCAAATTGGCCGTAATTGATGAATTGGCAGTGATTAAACAGCTTTGAACGATATGCTCGACTCACCAATACGTACAACTCACTGACACAGAAATAGACAAGTTGCGGATCCACCGGTTCAAGGTTGGGAGAACTGCGGGACAGAAATACGTTCAAAGATTTCGTCTTTGCCGCTATTGGTTCCCGAAATCCCTCCCACTTTCCCGACACTACGAATCGCGCCGGGAAATAATTCAGTACACACGGAACATCGTGCTAAGATAATCGCAGTGTGAATGGTGAAAAAATGATTAGTTACAAGAAAAACGCTTTGCGGGGGTTCGAAAACTTGCAGTCCAACGATTCTTTGGATGATATCGATGAATCGAATTTGAAGATTGTGTTCACTCACGTCACTTCGGAGCCTTCAGAGGTAGGCACAGTTTGTTAAATTGCAATTTTATCTAAGCGAATCGTACATTTCTTTGGAAAACATCAAATAATTTTGCCTGCCAAAGTTCTTACATTTTTCATGTAGGAAATATGTTGTTAAACTGCGGAATTTATAATAAAAGAAAAGTAACTTTGAATAAGATTTCAATGGAAAAGACAAAAATCCCAGCACGCTACTGTCACGCTGATGTGATAAAAACGAATTTCCAAAAATTAACAACAATAACTTCACGTAAAAAAAATATCTACGAAAATCAAGCTGCACAAAAATTTTTGTTTTGGTAATAGCTTACAGTATAAGTCCGATATAAAAACTATTTCAAAACAGCAGCAATTCAAAATTCAAAAATAAACATGACAAGAAGCTGACGTGCAGAGGTGAAATTCCAAATATATATTGTTTTATCTTATACTTTCTTTAGAAAATCAGATTCCATCATCATAATTGGCTTCTAAAATCCGCCTAAATCCTAACATTTCTATCGGTCTATTTATCGAAATCGGTTCCTCTAATTTTGGTTATAAATGAAGATTCGTTATACATAAAACAAAACGTATCCCTCGACAGTTAGCTTTCTTTCGATTTAACCTCGAGCCGTATTAGCGAAGTTTCACCGGAAATAAGGTATTGCAGCGACCATAATAGTAAAACCCAGACCCGATCCCTGATCACCGTCAAATTAAATTTCTTAATTTCAACGGATTTTGAAAATTTAAAATAAAAATGTTGATTACGATGGTAAAATCAGATTTTAAAAAATCTATGAATTTTTAAAGATTAAAAATACCAGCCATTGGTCTTGTTTGGGTACTTGCGGACTACATTTGAGCAAAGTGTGATAAAAATTGTTAAAACTTACTTTGATAAAAAACATTTTAAAAAATGTCTTTAGCTATATATTTTTTTGCTTAATGTAAAACAGATCCTCTGAGTATTGTTATCAGGAGATCTATGAAAATCTCAACAGATTTTTTTTTACAATCACCGTATGTCGTATAGTAATGAAACAAAAATATCATATTATTAGATTAATCATGTAATGTTAGATTATCAAATATCTTATATAAATTTTTGTTTTTGTTGTTTAACGACCATACTTTATGCCGGTGAAACTAATGAGAACGAGGGATCGACGTAAACGGAAAGGATAACGACTACGGCAGTAACTGCGTCTCGAACCCACGACCTTGAAGTACGCAGTTCAGAGACGTAGCAGACTGACCGGTGTCAACTACATCGACTACCGAGCTCTTGATCATCTGTATAGACAAATCCACAACAAATATACCATTTATCTTATAAAGCAGACTCACGTTGCAGTTGTCAAATCAGGGCGCAGGTTATGCAAAATGACTACTACGTTATGTATTCATTATCACACACAGCCTGGGAAATATACGCGCGACACAAACGTAGACATATTTGAGTGAAAGAATAAATATTTATAAAAGGAAAGAATTGGCAAATGTTCTGTTTCGCTCTCACTCTTAACCAGCGATGCAAACGTTCTCCAAGAACAACGTGGTCTGTGTTGCGCTCTAATTTCGTGTTTCTAAATTTTACTGCTGTTATATTTATAGGTTATATACACGCATGTGTGTTATTATTTCAAAGTTAGGCATTGTAATTTATGAAATATTACACATTTTAGAGAACAAGTATATTAGATGTCATCTTTCAAGGAATTCTAATTCAGAAGTTATCGGTAAAAAAACATTTTTCAAAATTGTTGTAAAAAGATTTTGCTCAGAAAATAAAAGCAATCGAAGCTCAGAAAATGTAGTTTTAACTGAATTTTGTGAAAACATCTTAAATTTTTAGGTATAGGTATAGTTACTAAAACTTATAGTATATCACATAAAATTATGGATTTACGAAAAAAATGTGCGGTTTTTACTTTCTCACGAAGTATAGACATGTACGGTGTATGGTAACAAGTATGGTGGTCCAGAAAAAATCGATCTTCAGATAATATCAAATAATCGATTTTGAAGTACATCAGTTTTTAAGACAGTGAATCAAAAAAAAAGGTTTTCGTTTGATTTTTTAACAGCCTATATGTCTGTGTACATCGTTGTTCAGGCTAAAGGATTTGACGAATTGATAGTTTGTTTAACGGTAACGCACCCCTTACTCGTACACGATGTGACCGAAAAAAATAAAATTTGACGGAAATGGACTTTGTAGCGGCCCGTACCAAGGACCAATAAGCTACAGGGGTTGATGACAGAAGTATGTAGTAATATTTACGAAATAAAATATTAACGGTAAAAATATTTGTTTATTTTTATTTGCCTAATATGTGGTATCATTGGAAACTAAAATTAATTTGACCGAATTTGCGTAGTGTTAGCACAAAAAGATCTCTCAAAAAGTTTAATTTTCGTGTGCAATTTTGACAAGTTAGGTTAGAAAATTCTTGAAAAATTTGTAAACCTAGTTTGTACCGAAATAAAGAACAGTTACACAGGATGTTTTTGATATTTTACATATTTTTGCGTTTATGGATCTAAAAAAAGGCGCTTTTGAAAAATTCACCAACAACTTTTATATGCTGCTCGATCTTTTGCAATAAAAATACTACTTTTGGATAAAAGTAGTAGAGTGCAACACAAAAGTCCTTTTAAGATTGGACAACAAAATGGGTTTCAAAAAAAAAAATTAAATCGCACACTATCAAGCGGTACAGTTCGCGTCGAGGCAATGCCGTAGTCAGCTGATACATTCTTGTTACTGTGTAATTTATATTCGAAAAAACACCTTCATACCAACTTTAAAAGTATCGACAACTTAAAAATTGGTATAATTTCTAAAAGTCAGTTCATCAACTTTAACAAATTATACAGATTTTATTCAATGGTTTCAAAACTAGATTTATTTTTAATAACAGCGTATCTATCTAGAAACGTAAAAAGTATTTTATCTAGTTAATAGTGTTGCATCAGCCGTTCATAGTCTCCCAGATTGTCTTGAAACTAACTAACGTGAATTAACTGCGTAAAAATGACATAATTACAAGTTTTTGGGTTGGGTTATCGCCCCACAAATTTGACAGTTTGCGCAACAAATTAAGTAAATACAATATGTTTGGCAACAGGCGTTGTAAAAATCCAAGGTGATCGTTGAAGTTCGAAAGTAGGACGTCGCGCACGTCCTTATCAGTTTAGATTAACAATTAACCACAATAACGTTTACACAAAATATTATTAACGACTTGTTTTAGACTATATAAGGTTGTGGCATACATGAAGTACATAAATTAAGCAATTGTTCCAAATGAAAGTTGCAGTATAACTAGTTACGTTTCGGAAGTAAATAAAAATAACCGCAGCACGCAGCTGACGTAATGGAAGCAGATTTCCAAAAGTTATTACTTTTAAAAGTTATTATCTTTTTTACCCTTTTTCGAAATTTGGATTTTACCCTTTATAAGCAGCGTTAAAATCTACATATAAACTTTCAAATTGCATTGAAAATACGAAAATAAACCCTGACAGTCGTAAAATAAAATTTCTTAATTCCAATAGATTTTAAAAATTCAAAACGCTAATTTATGAAGTTTTTAACGCCGATAACAATTGTAAGATCGGATTAAAAAAAAACCTTGGACAAAAATTAATGGATTTTTTAAAGATTTTTGAAACTGTTGAACGAATTTTACTGGTTAACCAACATGTTCAAGCTTTTACTGGAATCGATGTTCGTGCTAAGTTTGAATCAAATGTTAAAACAAACAAACAAACACACACACACACATACACGTTAATTTGAAATGTTGTATTAAAAACCTCGGGAGTTACCGACAGAAGCAAAGCTTTTGTTAATAATATCTTTGCTGAATATATAATTAGTCTGAAGATATGTTTACAAATATCTTGTTTTGTTTAAATAACTAAATACGTAAACCTAGCTTAGATATTATTTACTGCAGTTGTAATAAAAGATCAGTTGTTTTTATATTAATTCGTAACGATCAGCTGATTTCAGTGAACGGTTGATAGGCTATAATAAGTTTCAGGTTATAAAAACTAGCAATATTAACAACAATTATTATAAACGTTTATATTAATTTCTAATCTCTCTCCTTATAAGCGTCTTTATCCTGACTGACTGACAGAGAATCAAAGCAGATCAAAAACTACCAGTGATAGAGACTTGACATTTTTAGGATACATTCTTTTCATAAGGAAAGTACTAAGTAGTAAAAAATAAAAATTTTAATTACTAAGATTTTACAAAAAAATAGTTTTAACGCATTTAACTACTTACCCACTCCATCTTTAATAATCAACGTACAGCCGAGACTACTACAGTTAGAGACTTGAAAATTTCAGGGTACCTTCTTACAACAATATAGAGGGGCACTAAGAAAATACTTTGCAAAATTTTGACTTCAGTGCCATTAAACTATTGACCCATGTCATCTTTAATAATCAACGTACGGCCAAGACTACTTAGAGACTTCTATATAGAGATTTCTATAAAGACCAAACATATATACAAACTTTGACTTTATATATATATATATATATATATATATATATATATATATATATATATATATTGTGGGCGTGAATTGTAATTATTTAAAATAGGTTAGGCCTATAACATAATTCACGTTACGTACTTACCAACTTACAAAAAAAAGTTTAAATAAAATAAAATAGTAATGCCATTGTCGGTACCAAGCCCGGGGCTTCATCTCTCAAGGGATGAAGAAGGAGGAGGGGGAGGAGTCGCTAAAAAACCGGGGTCCATCTGGCTCCGGATGATAGCACCCCGTTAGGACCCCTGCCTTGGGTTACAAGGTGAAACTTGGTCAACGGTCCTGACGGCGGAAGAGGAATCTCGGATTCCCAACGGTGGATGGAGCGGAAGAGCCTGGTGGTTTCACCACCACCACACAATTCCAAATCCAAAGGCGTTTGTTCCCAGATTGGGCGGGCTTTGGTCAGCGTCTGTTCTCCAGGTTAGGGGCGGCTGAGAATAACCTCCAGGGCTCACAACCTTGTTTGTAAATTCGTGGCTCTAGAAGTCACCCCCCCAAGAAATTATCAATCATGGAAAAGTGTGAAGTGTGTGATGTAAGTACCTCAGGTGCACACCAGTGCACAAGCAGACATTCGGATTCTGGGGAGTCTGCAGCATTGCACAGAGACGAGTCGGAGCGTCTTGGAACCTCAAACGAGATGAAGTTTAGAAAACCTAATTACATGGCTACATTCAATGTAAATTCTCTTTTACAAACGGCAAAATTAAAACATCTCACTGACACCCTCAAAAGCCACAATATTATCATAACAGCTCTCCAGGAAACATGATTCTTGGATGAAAACGGTTTTGATTCTGAGGGATTCAGAATTTACAAAGGAAAAACAGGCAAAAGAATTATGAAAAACACCCCCCACCTGGGAACGGGCTTCATAATAGCCAAAAACATTTTGGACTCTATTATTAGCTTTGAATCACAATCTGAAAGACTTTCAACTCTTACTTTTAAATCTGCTAATAGAATATATTCAGTGGTAAATGCACATGCTCCCATAAACGAAGACAATAAAAAGAATAGAGAAAAGGTGGAAATCTTTTGGGACCAATTAGATGATGTTATCCAAAATATTCCAGACATAAATAATGTCACACTTGTGGGGGACTTCAATGCACAGGTAGCGAAAGAGAAGAAGTATAAAAACATTTTCGGGAATTACCCAGCGCATAACAGAACGAACCAAAATAGTGTTAGGCTCATAGAACTTTGCGGAGCACATGACATGATCTTAAAATCCACAGCTTTCAAGAAATTGCCTAGAAAACAGAAAACGTGGATGTCACCAAACCCACTCTTAGGTGAATTTCAAATAGATCACGTGGTTGTTAAAAGGAAATTCAGTAAGGAAATACAGAATGTTAAAGTACTTAGGGGTGCAAACTTAAATTCCGATCATTACCTTTCTAAAATAAAACTTAAAATTATTCCCAAAAGGAAAATACAGTCCAACAGATTAAAACAGAAATTATGATCCAGAGAAGATAATTAACTCGGAAGAGTTTCCCATAGCCACTGCTGATTTACAAAATCAAGACTGGGATCAAATAAAAGAAAGTCTAATAACTAAAGCCGAACAACTTGCTCCACTAACTAAAATAAAAAAAACATGCGTGGTGGACGGAAGAATGTAACAGTCTCATTGAACTAAGAAGAAAAGTATGGCAACAGTGGCAGTCACAGAAAAATGAACATAACAGACAAAACTTCTTAAACAGAAAAATTGTGACTAAAAATCGTAAAAGAATCAAAAAAGCTCAGGATGATAAATTACTTATGCAGATTAATGAAGACTTCTCCAAAAACAATGTAAGAAATTTTTATAAGAATTTTAGGAAGAAATTGACTAAGTACAATCCATCAACTCTACAATTTCAGGACAAAGATGGGAATGTTGCTCACAATAACAAGGATATTTGTAGAATATTAGCAGAATATTTCAGAAATCTCCTTAATTGTGAGGAACCATCAGTAAAGATGAACTTTCATATATCTCCATCAACTAAGCCTGACTCAGAACCTCCAACAGTCGAGGAACTCCAATCAATAATATCGAATCTCAAGAATTATAAGGCTTCGGGAGAAAATCAAATCACAGCTGAACTTTGGAAAAATGTCAGTGAAAGTGCTATACAGTCTCTCAAAAACATCCTTGAAGAAATTTGGATAAGTGAAAGAATCCCCCATGATTAGAAGATAGTCCTCATACATCCACTTCATAAGAAAGGATCCAAATCTGACCTAACAAGTACAGAGGGATATCTCTCCTTGACGTAACATACAAGATATTCTCAACAGTCCTACTACATAGGGCAGAACCTCAATTAGACCATCAACTTGGAGAATACCAGGCGGGTTTCCGGAAAAGGAGATCCTGTCCGGAACAAATCCTTAACCTCAAACACATCATGAACTACCAAAAGTCAAGGGCTAAATTGTATGTTATCACTTTTATTGACTTTCAAAAATCACACGACTCTATAGATAGGGAATCCTTATTCTCGGTTCTGAAGGAACTAGACCTTGATAACAAAACCACAAATATTATCAGGGAAACATTAACTAATACATTCTCCAAAGTTCAATTCAGGGGAGAACTCTCCACCCCTTTTGAGATAAAAACAGGAGTCCGACAAGATGATGGACTCTCTCCATTGTTATTTAATTGTGCTCTAGAAAAAGTAGTTAGAGAGTGGAACGTGAATACGCATAGTGAAATCAGACTAGGAACTAAGAACAAAAGCATTAAGGTAAATTGTTTGGCTTTTGCGGATGACATGGCCTTACTAGCTGAGACATTGGAAGAAGCTAAGGAACAGACTCTTGAACTCCAGAAGCAAGCGTTAAAAATGGGTCTCAAAGTTTCATTTGAAAAAACTAAAATATTGACAAACATACAAAAACCACTAAAAAAGCTTCAAGTGGAAGAACAATACATTGAGATAGTCAAAGAATTCAAATACCTTGGGGAATGGATCAGCTGGAACGCCCTAGAGAAAAAAGCTATGGAATCTAGGAGAAATAAAGTTGAATTTGCCTTCCAACTTACCAAAGACACATACAACAAGAAGTTCCTCTCCTGGAATACAAAGATAAGGCATTATCATACGGTAATTAAACCAGAAGCCTTATATGCAGCTGAAACATTATCTCTCACAACCCAGGGCCCACTTGAAAGGCTGGAGATCAAAGAAAGAAAGATATTACGAAAAATCTTAGGCCCCCAAATTCCGTAACAACCAATTACTCCACATCAGTAATGAAACTCTTTACAAAAAAACTGAAACACTATCAGACACAATAAGAAAAAGGAGAATTGATTTTTATGGGCACATCCTCCGAATGGACAAAAATAGACTAACCAAAAAAATATTTGATACTTTCACAATAAAATAGTCAAACCACTTTGGTTTAGAGAAACAGAGAAAGACATAACAGAACTACAAATCACTGACACTATGCTCATGGACAGAACAGCCAAAACAATAACCAAGGACAAAAACAACGGTTCCAAGGCAAAGTCAAATCCAAGCGAACGATCCAAATCTCTGACGAAGAAAGAAAAGCAAGATCACAACGAATGAAGCAATACTGGGCTACGAGGAAGGCACAGAACATTAAAAAGTGATTGATTTGGTGTATCCCAAAGTTGGGTGAAACAAATAAATAAGAAAATAGTATTATTATATAATCTTAATAATATTATACATATGAAAGTATCTGTTAACTGTAGTTCTGTATGTAACAAGCTAACCTGCTTTAGAAATTGTTAAGAAGTCATCAGCGATTTCAGCATGTCTCAGGCCAAGGTTTCATTGGAATATACAAAAAACACGCATGAGCAAAATTAAAAGCGTGTAAATAAATATTTGGAAATCATTCCATTGAAATTAATATTTAGTAAATGGCGATTAATTCGAATTATTAATTAAAATCAAATTTGTATTATGTACGTGTACATTATGTATCAACGAGAACGAAAGTAACAGAATAACAAGCTGCAACTAATTACAGCGACGGTACGTGCTAGTGTATTATAAACGGTTACAAAGTGCACGTGTTCTTCAATTAAGGAAAAATACCGAAACGAAACGAAAGCGTTTTCATATAATAGGCGTGTACTGTTATCAAAAAGGAGGAAGAAAACGAAACAGAAGTGGAGAGAAAAAATTCGTTTAGTAAAGCCCATAAAACACGAACAGAAACCTAACGTCGGGTATGTTTTTTTTGTGATTAAATTTTTTGTTATTATTTGGAAATTCGCTTTCAACATGTCAGCAAGACGTGTGCCGCGATAAAGTAAGGAGATAGCGTGTAAATAAGCAAACCCAGACTAGGAGTGTATTAAAGTATGAGTATTGGCACTCTCACGATTATAATGTAAGTCTTGCTTAATTCAAACATTGCACAAAAAATTCTGTTATTGAACTAAAAATAAAAATCACGTATCATGTTTTCTCTTCCTTTTTTTTATTTTAATTACGATAATTTGTTCGAAAACACGGACACATTAACATTTTAACAAAATAACATTAAACTATCAGCTGTTCAATGAAATCAGCTGATCTTTACGAATTAATGCAGAACAACTGGTCTTGTAATGTAGATGACAAAATTAAAATAAGGATTCATTTTATTTACTTAAATCGGTAAAATTTCTTCGTAGTTCCGTAGTGTGGTGATTATCGCGTGTATCTCACACACGCAAGGACCACGGTTCGATTCCGGCAGAAACACAGAAATTTGTAATTGTAATTCATTTAATATGAGAAGCGACGCGCAAAATATACGTATATATCAATACAATCATGTTCCTCGCATTAATTTTGGCGTTCCGCAAAATCCAACTCAAAAACCAGTCCCAAAACAAGATACATGTTAAAATTAATTCTGGTAATAACTTAGATATGTTCGTTAACCAGCTAAATCCGTTTAACAGTTTCAAAATGGCAGTCATAGCCTTTCCATATCGTTAAAAATACATAACTATTTTACATTGTTTTCACCAATGTAAGTTGCATAAAAAACTGCAGAAATTACCTTTTTGAATTTTCACTGTAAGACATCTGTTTGCCGCGGTTATTAGTTGATATTTGTCCACTTTGCTCTGTTAGGTACACTCACGCTGTAACGCTGGCTTGCAGCTACAGTTTGACTGTTGTGATGAAATGTTAACTTTGGCTTCAGCCCGAGACTATTTCTGTTGTATTCTTGTATCCATGTCTTGTTTTAAACGTTATAGATGTAGCCATGAGCGGAGAATTTTAAATTCAGTTAATAATAATCGTATATACTTTTTTAATATTTTTCACAAAGTATAACTTAACTAATTCTTATGTAAAGTCTTCCTACTACTCATTTGCAGATTTTTTAAATGCAAAAATAAAATTACGTTTTGTGATCAAACGAAACAAATTTTGCACTTTTTTAAAAATTAAAATCAATGTAGCGCAAATCTAAATTAATAATGCGTTAAATGAAGAAAAATGGATTTAATCATAATCAGACAATTATTAGAAAATAAGTTTTAATTTTAGATTCTTTTATCCAAATTCGAATTTATTTTTTAGTTTAGACTGTGTATTTCGATGTATTTGATGCACGCAGCTGTTTCTTTATAGCCAATTTCCTAAAGAAGTAGCAAAATTTAACATATTATAAAAGCGTAATTTTGTATGTTACAATAACATTTTTTTAAAATAATCATAATTGTAGAAAATTTCAAAACGTTTTTAATATATATATTTATTTATAACATGTATTCTTTCCACCGTAGCGGAAGTAAAAATCTACACATATTAGTACTTAAATTAAAAAAAAATACTTTAAAAATCTGAAAATATGAAACCTGACCGTCATCGCACAACTCATAACCTGGTGATAATTATTGATTTCCCAATTTTGTAAACCGTTGATTATTCGCAATATAATATATACAGTTTTATACTTTAAGAGGTAAAAAAAATATACTTTGTTAATTTTTATGCTTCGATAACGTTTCATTGTGTTGTAAAATAAACAGTTTACCTTTTATTTAAAAAATGGTTATTTTGTTCAAAGTAGCGTTCTGAAATTATTCTTTAACAGGCGAGTGTAATTTTACATGTGTAATAAAAAGATCTATGCGTCATTGTTCTGGAATCAATTAATTACTTTTGAAATTTTAAGAATTAATTTCTTTGCACTCACTTTTATGAACGAAGCCTTATTTTGAGGTTCACAAAGTAGATTTGTAGAATGAGTTAAGAAAAAGTGAAATTTATTTTTTCTTAATTATCAGTATGATAATTAACTGTAGGCTGTTTTAATGATAAGAAATTCAAATTTCTTTGAATACAGTATTGAAAGTCAGCTGATTTTATAATATTATAGTTAGTTCTTTGGATTAACAAATCAGCTGTTTTCATGTTTTTTTGTTATTACTAGCTTAAATATCTGTAGTAAATATCTGTAGTAAGGAGTACAACAATAATTTAGTTTTCTTTAATTACCTTTCTCTGAGCGGTTATTTGTTAAAACTTCTATTTATCCGTCTTTCTTATGTATGATCTGTTTATTTCAATATAGTAGCAGATGATTATTGAGAAAAATGTTGTAATTATTATTTTTTGTAAAACTGTTCATCTTTTTTTATTATTAATATGGACTTTATCAAGAACCGAATGTTGTTACTTTAGCTTGGAGTAAGCAGACCAAACAGCTTATTGAAGTTAAATATGGCAGTTTAGGCCTAATTAGATTTAAGTCTAAAGAATGTTTGTAAATTACACTATAGTATATTGGCTTCTTAGTCGCCACATTTTAAATTTACGAAATTGGATTTCTCAGAGACCCAACCCAGTGTGTTTTATTGCTGCATTGTTTACAAAACCCTTAAGCTATTCACTGATCGTAACTACAGTTAAGGATCGTTAAAAGGTTGTAAATCAAAATATGTAAGTCGTACCACAGTGCCTGCACGTACTAGCAATAACTCAAAACCTTTCTCAGTTACGAAGGTCGGAAACTGTTTTGTTGACTGTTCCTTCAGTGAGAACACTAAACTGATTGTAACACATGAGTTCTGTGCCTTGACTTTCTGCCACCGTTCAAATTTAAAATGCTAACATATGCAATCAGTTAATTGGTTTAAAAATAATAAGACATTAAATTACTGTGTTTTTACGTTCAGAATAATGGTTTTAACTATAATTAACTACGTAATATTCCTTTATTAATATATGTAATAATTGCGAATTTACTAATACGGCTATCTCTTATAAACATTCAAGGGAATGTATTATTTAAATAAATCCATTAAGAATATCTCTTGAAACCATAAAATTATCATACTAATAGGGACTATAAAATAGTATTCTCGATTTAGCATTTAAGTGTACTTGTACTTCCTTAGTTGTTGGCTTGCATGCTACAAGTGAAATGGTAACAAAAACCAGTCAATATATTTCGAATTTTAAGCCAAAACTGACATTTTCCTTAAATGAGGATCGTTGTATCTTTCTAACTAGGGCCTATACTATAGATTATCTGGTAATTTTTACGTTTATAATTCAAAATTCTGCATAATTTGAATTTTTAACAGTTTCTGAAACCCTCAATATTTCCCCCTCCCCGATCAGAGTTTATGCTTTTTTCCATTTACCACTGAGTCATCAATATCTGTAATTTAAAATCTGCTATTATAAATCTTCATATATGACAACATTTTTTGACAAAATTTGAAAAAAATAAGCAGATTTTCGTTTTGCTTTGCGTATATCTTATTATTTTTAACCCGATTTTTTCGAGGGGATAACGATTTATATGTTTCGTTGTATGTAACGAAAATATTATGAAAACAGTGAAAGTATGATTTAAAAAATGATTTTTGTAACTTTTTACGGTAAATTATTTTATTTTTCAGCGAAATGTGCAGAAACAGAGCGCCTTCTCAAAAGAATAGAAACAAATGCGGCACGCAGCTGTCTCGCTGACGTGATGGGAACGAATTTCCAAAAGTATTTGTCTTCATCTTATCATTTTTTAATTTCTGATTTCACCATTATAAACAGCATCAAATTCTTCACACAATAGCATTTTAAACATTCAAATAAAACAGAAAACAAGAAAATGAACCCTGACCGCCATCAAATTAAAATTTAATTTCAACCGATTTTGAAAATGCAAAATGCTAATTTATACAATTTTTTTAACGCTGATTACGATGATGAAATTAAACCTTCAGAAGAATTTAAAACAAAAAAGTTTTGAATTTTTAAAGATTTAAAGTAGCCGCCATTTTGAAACTGTTGAGCAAATTTTATAGGTTTACGGAATTGTCCAAGCTAGGGTACTAGCTTCATTTTGTGCCACGTTTGAGTCAAATTGAACTAAAATTGGTAACTAAAATTGCTAAAACACACACACTTGTATATTATATACAGAGTCTGTAAATCGACTCTTTAAAAAGTGTTACTGTATAGAGGCCAAAGATCCGAGCTTATTTCGAGGTCCTGGGTCTGATGTCACCATGAGAGCAGCACCAATTTAGCTAATTTTTAAGTGAAAATTCGTTAATGAAGAATCTGTGTGATACTTTGGACAATAACTGAACGACAATTTAAGTTAAACAAGGTTAAAAACTGTGATGTTTATAACAAAACTACGCCAAATACATAACTAGGCCTTGTTGATATTTTGCCGGCTTGTGTTTATGAAGGGGCAGGTCTACTTTTACGTTTCGTTTCTTTGTTCCACGCATAATGCATTTTTAAAAATATTGGATCAACTTGAAAAAACCAAATTTGTATAAACATAAACCAATATTTTATTTAACTTTAATAAACAGTAATGTAATCAGAATTAATTTTCTCATACGTTTATGAACACGTAAAATAGAATATCTATTTGATCCCTACATCCCAAAATAAATTGTACAAACACATTAAACAAGCATTGTAAGATTGAACTTTTTAAAAAAAAACAAAACAAAAATTACCGACAAAAAACTGGAAAATTGGCATAATTTAGTAAAACTGGTTAATCATAATTTGCTAAAAGTTTTGTCAAATATGAAAAAATTTAATCTTACCAAGTTAGTGTACAAACTTTTAAATACTGTAAAATAAATTTATCGTAAAATGGAGCCTAAATAAAAAAATTAAAAAAACAACGGCTATTAGAGGTTATTTCTGTTTTTTCAGTACCTATTTTCGAACTAGAATTTTAAAGTTCGTTATTTTGCTGTCTTTTCGCACCTTCATATGCAACCATAATTCAAACAAAATCTAATAAACTGATTTTAAGGAGTTAAACATTTTTGTTATTTTATTTTTATTAAAAATGTTTTGAGTCAAAAAACTATTTTACATTGTTATATTTTGTAGACAAAAGTTTGGACAAGTCTTGAATTTAGTCTTTGTAATCAAAGGTTATTATGGTAGTTATTCTAAAAAATACAATTTTATAAAAAAAAATCGGAACAAATTACTGTCTTGACTGATCCTTGAAAAAACTCCGAGACATGCTCCCTAAAATCGGGAAGTCTGATCACCTTACTCTAAAGCTATGTTCAGCAAATGTAATGAAAAACATGAGATTGTTCTTGCGGCACATTTCTTCCAGAATGCAGTACATTTAAAATTGACACGCCTTTAAATTTTAAGTTATTGCATTTTTCTGGCACATATTATTTCTACGATATACAACTAACCCTTTGTTTTCCCTACCTACTGTACTGCACAATGCAATTGCAAACACATTAGACCTGTCTTGACCTGTCAGAACTTTTTACGACTTGTGACTGAGAAAAGAAAGGAGGGGATATGAATGGAAGTAGAGGAGGGGAGGGGAGCTGTGCGGGACACGGCAGCGGTAGGGCAAGGCGCAAACCTTTGACTAGATCACGTCTGACTTTCGAACAGTGAAGTGCGAATCCAAAGGGCAACAATGGTCGAGAAAAAAGGCGCCGAAAGCGCACCCCTTCACAAACCTCACGTGAGTGACCTTTATGATTTTAAGTTTGTATATTTAGTATTTTGTTATTTTTTTACGGGGAAACAATATGTGGTTATATTTGCAAAACGAGTGTTTTATTTCATAAATAATTTTTCCAATTATTTACAAGTTCATAGTTCGACTTTAAGATTTAATTATGAGCACTGTTTTAAAATCTTTAATTAGTACCCAAACAACAACAATAAAATATTAATTGTTTGTAAACAGAAAAATAATGTTAATATGTTTTTCGTTTTTGGAGAATAGTTTCGTATTAACAAGAACGCAAACTTAATTTACACTAATAAAAAATACTTTCTTTCGAAATTTGTTTGTTTTTAGTTAGGCCTAATGTTTGACTCTTTTGCCTACAGAAAATATGATAATAATGAAAAAAAATATCTTGAGATTTGGCACGAAGGGTGGCTATTTCTTTTCCATAACTCCGGCCATTATTAGTAAAAAAATTGCATAAATCAATTTTTAGACAAAAAGTCCTAACAAATTAAACAACATTTTTAGCCCTATTAAGAAATTGTCTCAATGATTTTTTTTTTGTCTAAATTTTCCTCAAAAATAGCCCTGAAATACTGAAACGAATTTTTTCAGTAACATATTTAGGAAACAACGAAGGGTAAATGGAAAATTGCCTATTTTATAAAATCTGTTTTGGTCATTTATCAACTCAGTTTACAAAATATTAAAGAAAAGGAATCGGTGGATCAGTAGTAGTTTGTTTTTTCTGTTTCTCACAGTACCATACATCGATTTTATTTTACCTTTTGGTACATTGAAAACAGCGACATACACGTTGTAATTTTTACATTTCGTTTGATCGTTTTCATTTAATCGTTTTTAAATAATTTATTTGGTTGTAAGAAAGTTTGTGCAAAGTTATACAAACACATGTTTATTGCTTACACTCAATTATTTTCCCCAAAACCAGGTTCGGAAGCTAACGATCTGGGTAGCTAAGATCCGGTGAATCTGCCAAGCTTCTCTAAATCGGCTCATCAGATCTTGCTCAAGTTTTGTTACCGATAAAGATTCATAATTCAGTTCAGTTTACCAAATTAAGAAATAAAAACAAACAAACAAAAAACAAATGCACAATAAGGTTAGTTTTTGTTTTACTAAGAAATAAATAATTTATATGACCAAATTTGATATACTAATTTGAATTACAAATCTCCATAATCAACCGAAATTTCAAGAAATCAAAAGAAAAGATTTGGTAAATTAGGCCGATTTTACATTTTGTTTGAGTGTAGCGAACTGAAGTGCATGCTTTTTATTTCAGTACTTATGAACTACATTAGAGCAACATTTTGGTCAAAATTGTTCAAGACTATTTGAAAAAATCCTACTTTCAAACTAATACTAAGTGTTCTCCATACTACTACTGTCCACTTCGGTACTAATTGTCGAAAGTTTCATGACAGTAGTTAAATTTGTTTATGCACAGGCTTAAATAGTCTGTATGCACAGGCTAATAGTCGGATATCCAAGTGAAAACCAATTTTTCGATCCCCTCAAAAAAAAAACCCAATTCACTCGCGAAAATATTAGAACAATTTTTTTATATTCACAGTATTTCTTTATGCTTAGAATGATGAAAAAAGATTAAATCTATACCAAATCTGAACTTCTTGTATATACATGTTTTTTGTGTACAGCAGACAAATAAGACAAAACTTTCTAGGATAATCATTTATATAAAGGTTTTTCGATTTTTCAAAGAGGGGTTATGGATGAATTAAAAGTTTTGTTGCTATAATACGTAACATCTTGTATATTACAAACATATGTAAATTTATACACAACTTAGGCCTATAATTAGTAACATTAAAAATAAAACATTATCGCTTTCTACAATTATAAATAACGTAAAACCTTTTTACTTAATAATTGCTATATGTCACCATGTTAAGATTAATGTAATGAGTTTTATTTATTTTTTTTGGAGAATTTCCACTGGACAATTGAACTGTCGTTATGATAAGATCCAGGACAGGATCTTTAAATGAGCGCCGATTCTGACTTTTAAAAATACTATTTGAAGATTCATTAAACAAATTATTGTGTGTGTGTGTGTGTGTGTGTGTGTGTGTGTGTGCGCGCGCGCACGTGTGTAAATACGCGCACGTTTGCAATTTTAGTCCGATTTGATTCAAACTTGGCACAAAATCGATTTTAGTTATAACTCGAACAAGTTCGTTAACCAGCATTATTCGTTTAACATTTTCAAAATGGCAGCCGTTTCGAATCTTTAAACAATCGTAACCTTTTGTCTTAAAATTTTTTGAAAATTTCATTTCACCATCGTAATCAGCGTTAATACTAGCATTTTGAATTTTTAAAATCCGTTGAAATTAAGAAATTCGATCTGACAGCGGTCAGGGTTTTATGGGATATCTTTGCATGCCAATGAAACTCATTGAATATCAAATAATACTTCATTATGTATAAGTAGGTTACCGTTTCGGGGTAATTCTTGCAAAAACCGCGTAGGCTATTGGCTAGGGGCCATCTCGTTGTACGCTGACAGTAATATTTAAATTGTATGAGCTGATTTCGTTAAACAATATTTCTGGAATATAGTGTTTGAACGAGTAAATACTTTGTGTTTATAAACAGTTATTGCTTAAACTCAAGATGAAGCAGTTGTGCAGTTTAGGCAGTAATGAACTACTGATTAAGTATTGTACTTGCATTTAATTACAGGGCAGGGGGAAGATATCCTAAAAAAGGAAACTTGATTGATGTTTCACCTCAACATTACTGCATGCAGTGTATCCTAAATGTTTGTGCTGCACGTACCCCTTAAGAAAGCAAATGAAACTGGTATACCTATTGTAGGATACACATACAGGAATACAAGGTCACACTTTAAATGATTTATTTTTTTCAAATAAAAGTTAAATCACAGCAATACGTTCATAAACTACACAAACAGTAACATTGGACAAGTCTTATAAAATGGCTAAAAAACAATTTAGTGTGATGGATGCGCTTGTGTTTTTAGACTTGCTCAAACCTTCAAATGTCTTACTTATTTTACTAATGTATATGTCGCCTAAACACAAGTCGTCTGCTTCCAGACTGTTTATACATTTATTTTTCAGTGAAGTTAGGCATGAAAATCCAGTTTCCACAGTTGTGTTGCTGTGTACGTTTATCAAAGTCAACAGTGACCATATCACGGATCCATTCATGGTTTTTATCAGAAAGGGGAAGTACTGTCTAATGAAAGTATTTACGAAGCCTGAGTGCAAGATTATTTGGTCCCTTTGTGTTTTTATGTCAGCTGGTGAAATTGGTCACAGCTGTTTTTCTCGATTCCACTTTCCCAGAAAGAGACTTTTTTTTATCATGACTTCTGTTTTCTTCTCAACATAGAAAACATGAATGTTATCTCCGTGGAGTGATAACTTCCAGATATTTAGCTTTTCAAATATATCAGCTAAATGTTAGCCTGAAAAGCCATTCTAATAGTGTTCCCCAAAATTAACTTTTTACCTTCAAAATGATACGTTTGTCAGAGTCTGGGAATCGCTGCATTACTGTTTCTAGCATAAAAATATTGCTTGTTTGTTCGTAAAGCATAAATCAAACACATAAAATATTGTAATATTGCAATAACAAATTGAACGGGAATTCCGGAAGCTGATTCTATAGATAAACAGAAGAAAAATAGCGGTACGTCACTGCCTCGCTAACGTTATGGAAGCGAATTCCCAAACGTAATTTTTGAAGTGAAAACTTCTTTAGGCGCGTTTAGCACTTTTTGGGTGGCTAAAAAGCATTTAGCTCGCGTCACGATAAATCTGTATACGGTGAGTTACATCAATTCAATACAGCTGCGAGCCGCGGCACGCTGAGAGTGCAGTACACGTGCACTATTTGTATTAGTGTATATGTGAACTGTGAAAGTATAAACAGCAGACACTCATGCGTTGCGCAGCGTTATACTGCTATTCACATACACGTAAATACATGCGCGGGTTATTAGTGTCAAAGCACTTTGTTGGAAATACACGCAACACGTTATAATATGCACCTTAGTTTATTTATTTATTAATTTTTATTAATTATTACATTTGTAGTGTGTATAATATAATATAGGTGTAGGATGTACAGCCCATCATGTGTTTTTGTAGCCTAATTAAATAAATATGAAAATGTGTCAAAAAAATGTGTATAAATAAAAAAAAGATTATTTAGTAATTAACGTTCAGAGATTACTTAGTAATTGATGTGTATAAATAAAAAATATTACTTAATAATTACTGTTGTACTTACAGGACGAATTTCTTACATTGAATTTTACGTAAATTTGTTTTAAAATATAAATCAGTACATATCAATTAATACATTTAAATATTACAATGTATATATTTATATTATAAATACAATTACATTGTTTTTATTTGTACTGGACTTTTGCAGCCCATCATGTACTTTCATAAATAAATAAAATATAAAAATGTAAAAACTAAATTAAATTGTAATTAATGTACAAATTATCCCTGTAAAGACTTCTTCCTTATAATGAATTTTAAGTAGATATTCGAATCATGAATTAAAATATAAATCATATACATTAATTTGGTTTCATTTATTTCAGTTTTCACTTTTGTCGGCCAGTCCGGAGACTACCATTTTTTTTTATCTTAGCCTGTTATTGAAACTCCTATTTCACAATCATAAACGACATTAAATCCTGCATATGTTAGCATTTGAAACCTTCATATTGCATGGAAAATACGAAAATAAACCCTGACCGCCGTCAAATAACATTTTTTAATTTGGACGGGTTTTGAAAATTCAAAATGCTAATTTAAGCAGTTTTTAACTCTAAATTACGATGATGAAAAACAAAAACGTGTTGCAAGTGGAACAAAATATTTTTCACGATTATCGAACCTGTATTATTTCTTAAACCTAAAACGCACTCCGATACGGCCCATACTTTTGAACCGAGTGTTTCTACAACTACTTCAAAATATTTTTTTGGAATTAGCTAAGTAGCTCTATAATCAAGGATGTATGCCATAAGAAAGATATATAAATTTTCTCAAAACTGCCTTTACCGATTTTTTTGATGCAAGGTTAAATGCAACTTAGGAACCAAATAATGTGTATTTGTTG
This sequence comes from Callitettix versicolor, assembly GCA_022606455.1. NCBI lineage: Eukaryota > Metazoa > Arthropoda > Insecta > Hemiptera > Cercopidae > Callitettix > Callitettix versicolor. The sequence goes on from CM040183.1 coordinate 48,572,167, forward strand.
CCTCTCAGAGAATTTCGGTTAGGAAGCTATGTGCAAAAATCCAACAAAATCGACAACAGAGACAATCTAGAAACCCTATTTCAGATTTTACTGAAATCGTAAGCCGGAGTGCAAAATATATTTTTAAATAGGCAATAATTACGCCTAATTCTATTTATTGATTATCAATAGTAGAAATTTATTCATTTTCTTTTACTCGTTTTCCAGAGAATACCATTGAGACAAGTGAGGAAAGAACTTAATTCTCAATGGTTGACAATAAAAGACAAGTTTTCCTCTTGAAGTCTCAAGTTACGTGATTTGTAGTTCCCTTGTGGGTTGGGGGAAGGCGCTCCCGCTACATTGATTAAATATCTGGCGGTGTTTACGTCTTGGTTCAGTCACGGGAGATGTTTATATTGACCACTGACTCGAATGTGCAGAGAACATGTTTACAGATAATTAAAGATGAACTTCTGTCGCTACTGAATTGTTTACTTTGTGCTCCAAAGGCAACGAAGCGCTTTTGGGAAAATGAGTTAATGAAGCATCCATCACCGTAAGACCAGACCCGAGACCTTGAAATGAGCGTCTATTCTGAATTCTAAATAGCTTTTTTAAAGGTAGTTAAAACACTTGTTTGATCCAAATTTAGTACAAAAAATCGATTTTTGTAATAGTTTAGAAATTTGATTTGACCAACGCAATCAGCTTTAAAATATTCACAATTTAGGATTTTTAATTTTCAAAATACGTTGAGTTAAAAAAATGAATTTAACGGCAGAGAGAATCCATTTTTCCTGTTTTTTCAACGCAGTTTGGCAGTTTAAAATACTAATGTATGCAAATTTCAATGCTGTAAAGATTTGAAATCAGATTTTCCAAAAGGGCATGCTAACAAAGTATTTTTGGAGACTTGCTTCCATCACGTCACCAAGACTTTTATTGTTTGATTTGCAGATTATTTGATTCATCTGTTATCAATTATTGCTGTACATTTTTTAATTTATTTGCTACTGTATACAGTTTTTTAATTGGAAAGCAAGTTGTATATTTTTACTTTTTAATTATACGAATATAAAAAGTAATGTAGTAAAATCAATCTTAATGTTTTAACGCATGTACTAAAATAACACCTAAAGATCCTTTGAAATCGCAAAAGTAATTTTGATATTTGTGTAATCAGTACGTGATAGCACACCGCTAAAGGCTGAACAAAATTTGACCCACTCGAAACAATATTTTTTCAAGTCCAAAGTTTTTTAAAACTAATAAAAATCTGATTTCTTCAAAACTGGCTCTAACGACTTTGATTAGATTTTCTTTGGCAAAATTAGATAAGCCCTACCTAGCTCTATCAACGATTAGATTAATGTCTCATAAATGTAATGTTAAACATAAATCCGTGCAGTGATTATTTACACGCGCGCGCGCGCGCGCACACACACACACACACATATTGTTATTTTAAAGCGAAGAGCACATAGAGGCTATTATCGCTTCCCTAAATGTAAGTGTGAGTGTAAAATGTTAATTTTGTTTTTGTTGTCATTTTAAGGGGAAAAGCACATTGAGGTTATTATCGTCTCCCTAAATGTAAGTGTGAGTGTAAAGTGTTAAAGTCGTAAGCGTAGTGTTGTAAGTGTAAGTGTGTGTTAGACTCGGGTACCGTGAGGGACGTCTAAGTCCTCTCAATAGGTGCAGCTAAGTGTGTGTTAAGACTCGGGTACCGCGAGGGACGTCTAAATCCTCTCAATAGGTGCAGCTAGCCTGCACCCCTGCGGGTATATATATATATATATATATATATATATATATATATATATATATATATATATATATATATATGTGTGTGTGGGGGTGTATAATTTTAGGCCTATTATTCACAAACACAATATGGTCATTTTACGTTACATTTTTTTCAATAATTTATTTAATATTTAGGCTATTATATTTTATGTTGGGACGACTGAATTATTATTTGAAAACTAAACGTTCAGTTTATGCGCACAAGTATGTTATACGTTTATCAGTAGTGGTAATTCATTGATCAGTTGTAAAGTAGACTTATCAGTTTAATAGAAATTCAAGTCCGAATACCTTAAAATCTATTTAATTAATTTCATGTACATATTACTTTTCACCTGACGAAGTGTAGGAAATTATCGTGATTTCGGTGGATGACGTATGTGCAAGCCTTAACTAAATTTACTGATTTTAATAAAATTTGGCATGTAGTTGTGTACTTCATCCATTTTTGGAATTTTATAATTTTAATAAGTTCAATTCTCAACCCATTTATTGCTCAAAATACCCTAAAAACAAAAATCTGCATTAATGAATGATATTCATGAAATTTTGTCGAAACGTAATCCTTAAGTACATATACTAATCGATTCATGTACCGAAAATTCTCGTTTGGCCTATCTGGAAAGTAATTCATCAAAATTTGCTCAAAATTTACTAAAAACTCGTAACTCAAGTCAGTGTATGGAGTTTGAGTTAAAATTAATTTATTTAATAATTTATCTTTGATAAGTGCATAATAACAGAAATTGGAATCATTTTAGACTGGTTTTTGTCAGTAAAACCTGATCTTGGGGGCATGTTTAGTAGAATGTGAGATTTTACATTTACTATTAAAAACGTAGAAGGGAAGGTAGATTTTTGTAAGTACGAGAAATATTGTAGTTAAAACAACGGATATTTTCGTCGTCTTCAATATTCAAATCTAATTTTTCTAAAAAGTAATGTTTTGTTAAACTCCCTTTTTTTCTAGATTATCATTGTTGAATGGTTATAAACATTTCAAATTTGTGTATGTAGTGCCCCTATGAGATCACTGTTTGCAGTGTCTTTACAATCAAATCCTAATTAAAATGGTGCATTAACTTAGAAAGAACTTGTTCAAGTTGAAATAATTCACAAATAATCTTGTTCAAAAGCTATGGACAACAAAGAATCGGTTCATTAGCGTATTCAAATTAGGCCTCTGGCTATAGCCTATATCTGGATGGTAAAACCAAAATCATTGATTTGTAGAATGGAGTTCCGATGTTCACGCCGTAAAAACGAGACCAAACTGAGGCACCACGATTGGCAGAAATCACACCACGCTAACTACGTATTCTCCACAAAACACTAGGTTGTCGGTGGGCAGTAGCGCCAAGATATATTTATTTTTTAAATAGTAATCATGTAGATATAATAAAAGTGCACTACTCATCTGATACACGTTTTTTACGATCGCTATAATAAAGTTAAAAATAGAATAATTTAGTCTGCACTGGTCAAGGGGGAATGATTGAGGGGCAACACTAAATAAGTCCTCCTTCCCTTTCCTTCCCCTCTTATTTCGCAACTCATTCCGGGAACAAGCACGCAATAAGGGTGAATTTACAAAAGACTCCCCTCTGGCCTTCATTCTCAGTATTGAGCTAAAATGGCAAAGTACTTTTTGCAATAATCCTACCTTGCCTATTGCGAAACGTAACCCCATTCGGTTGTCACTCGACAGCTGTTGGTTTAAGAGGAAGTGGCCAATAAAAGAGTTGTAGGTAGGGTCATGCTGTTGGGGTAGGGGTTACAGGTTTTGCAAGATAAGCGGCTAGTTTAGATATGTTGTAGGCGCATTTTATTTTTCTTAAATGAATATTAAGTAACTGTCATTTTAGTTCTATTTATTTTAAAGAAAATAATACACCAACTTTATCACACTTGCTGTTTTCCCAAAGTTACTGTGTTAGACAATATTTATTCATGGATTGCAACGGAGGTTGTAGTGCGTAAAGTCCATTGCCAGTTCTATTTTTAATTATTGTAAATTGTGTGTGCACTCGCGTGTGTGCGTACGTACGTGCGTGCGTGCGTGTGTGCGTGTGTGCGTGTGTAAACATACTCACGTTCGTAATTTGAAAATGTAAAACGCTAATAGGTCTATATTCAAATTTAAATGCTAATTATTATGGTGAAATCAAAATTTCAAGAAAGAGTAAGATAAAGAAACAATTTCCTTTTATTACGTCAACAAGACTGATGGGTGACGTGACGCCATTATTTACGTTACGTTGATTTACGCCATTGATTTAAACTTTACGTTATACGTTAAGAATCTGTTAACCCTATGCAAAAGCCTGTTACAGTCCACTGGTAGCTACAATGACGTAATGCACATGGGTTATAAATATTTACACAAACACTCTCTTGTACCTTGTGATTTATGTAAATGTATGCAAAACACTGATATTTGGGTTATGCTGGCTACAGGGATGGCACGTGGGAGGGTATTTTTATTTGATTCAAACCTTTTCTAAACTTTGTCCTTGTGGAATTAAGTGCAATAGGCACAAAACAAAAGTGTCTGTTAAAAAAAATTACAATTTGAAAATTTGTGATTATATTCAAAATACGAAAATGAACTAACGGCGGTCAAGATTCATATTTATATTTTTAATGAAATCTGTAAATTAATATCAATTTTTAAAATGTTGAAAATAAAAAGTTATTCATTTTTCAAGGCTACTGCATGCATGTTGAAACGGATAAACAAAATTTATCAAAAAAAAAAAAAAAAAAAAAAAAAAAAAAAAAAAAAAAAAAACGATTTGTGCTACGATTAATTTTTGCCTATCGAAATGTTTCTTTATGTTGACGTTTTTGGGCGTCCGAGTCCATACCAGCAAGACAGTTGCGTACCGCGATTATTTATTATTTAAATTAAAAAATATTTGATTTTTGGAATAACATTGGACTGTTAAATTTTACTTAGTCGGTACTCACAATATTTTAAAGACAATAAATAACACTGTACATTTGAAAATAATTTATTACAAAATTGACACGCATTTCTGAGCTTGTTATATCATTCAAAAGTATACTTAAAAATTAATTGGTCGGTTGTCGTTTTCTTCATTAAGCCTTCAAAAATCTAATTAATATGAAAAGCCACAAATTCTAATAAGCAGGTAAATTATACCTGCTGCCAGTTAACTGTTTTAATAGCTTTGTTTCTTGTCATGTGTTAAAAGCCATTAATGAAATTGTTCTTAATCCGAACAATTATTCAAATTTTGTCCATTGAATATGCTATCTAAATTAATGAAAAGCACTTAAAATATTAACTTTTGCGTCGTGCTTTGTAAGAACTATTATTGTTTTGAAATTTAAAAAAATATGTCCTAGCTACTTGTCTTCTTTAATTCAAACATAAGGGTCATTGATTTTGACCGAATGCTCCTAAAAAGTAAAAACGCGAAACAGAAAAAAGAGTACAAATTTATATAGTTATTTCATTGTTTTCTCTTTTTTTTCCTGTTTAGAGTAAAATTAACTGTATTAAATTTATGTTCGACCTGATTTGCAAAATAAATTTTAATTTCCCCCTAAAGCAAGCCAAACTGCTGCCAAAATTGTATATCCGATCCGATACAACGCAGGGGACAGTAGGAAGGATACGGACACGGGCGGACCTTCGCAGCTAACCACATTGGCTACGGTCTATGGTCGACAACCAAAACATTATCTCCAGTTATTGTACCTTATTCATGTATGCAAATGTTTAGTTATAGCTTTTGTCAGGTCAAATTAACACACTGAAAGGTTAGTTTTTTAATTAACACTTGAAGAATCACTAATTAACAACCAAAACTGCGAAAAGCGTCATTTAGCAAGAAACCTGTGATAGCTTACGTAAAAGAATTTCCTGTTTAAACTAGAAACTCAGCAGAATGTCAACGTTCAGATATAAAAACATTAATTCAAACGATGTTTGGCAAAATTAAAAAAAACATTGTCGTTGCATTGCACAAGTAAAGCTTTTTAATAAAATTATTAATATATTTTTTTGCTTTCTAATTTAATCATTATAGTAACAAAACTGTATTATTTAACAACCAAACAGCTGGACAGTCAAACCGGTTAGAATTTAGGCAGCTTTATAGTCAAAGAGTTTAACAACCAAGCAGTTGGACATTCAAACAGCTCGACAGTTAAGCAGCTTTATGGACAAATATTAAAAGCCAAACTGCTTGCTAACTAAACAGCTAAACTATCAATGAACTCAACAGGAAAGTAGCTTTTGTTAACAGCCAAGCTTCTACCAATCGCGTTTAAAATAGAAAAAAAAGTATTAATGCTAAATTATCTACTTAAACATGACGACAACAGTGATAATTTTAGGGAGGGAAGTCAGCTGATGAAGTTTGTGCTCTCTATTAACACTGTATAACTTGTTTTATTTAAACTTGTACTATTGTTTGTAATGTTATTTATCAACAATAGCCTATAGTGCAGTTTCTTCTTAACCAAATCACGTGATTCACATTATTCAGTTAATGAATTATGAGATAAATAAAAATTTGTACATTGACTGTTGTTGACTTATCAGTGAACATTGTGTATATTGTAAAATTATCCCTTTTTAAGCTCCTCTGAGTCTAACAATGATTTTTAGTTCCTGTGTCTGAACACATCCCTGGAGACAAAACTAATTAATTTGCATGGAATGTGGTTGTAGGTATACGTGTAGTTTAACCGTATCTCCGTACAGTTTTTCAAAAAGCTTATTTCCAAACCATTTTTGGGTAAATAAATTATTATTTTCTCAAAACTATTATTTTTCCAAAACATTTTGATTAAATCCTGCTTGAATGTAATCATTTAATTACCTGAACGGAACTCCTGAGTTGATTTTTTGCAAAAAATCCGCTTCTGGAACTATTAACAAAAAATAGGAAATCGGTCTAATTTCTTTAAACGGTTCATCAGAATTTATGCAAATGGAGGTCATATACTAAAATTCATAACTCGAATCAGTGAACTAATTTCCGTTCCTGTATATATATATATATACACTGTTTTGCAGTGAGTCGGAAAAACAAAAATTCGTCATCGTAACACTGGTATACTTCTGACTCTTTTTTTTTAAGCCCACATTGGAGCACACACAGTCAATTAAGTCTTTTGGTTTTTCTGCGTCCTTCCCAGTATTTTTTTAATCTTATTGATCTCTGAAGTCTGAATTCTTCCGAATATACTACGTTTCATGGACGTTTTTCCCTAAACTGTAATTGGGTTACTTCTGACTCTTTATATAAAACGTTTTATGTCTTATGTCTTATGGTCAAATTTGTAGAAAATAGAATAATTCCGTTTTTTGGAGAAAGAGGAGGATAGCAACAATTGGATAAATGATACTTGGTTACCACCTCTGAGATGAACTGCTGACCTGATGGTTGAAGGCATGGTAGGCATACTTATAATTTTACGAAAATGTAAATCTAAGTCGCAAATTAGACTTAGATGTGTAACAAATCAGGAGCCAGTAATGTCGATGTTGGCAGGCGTATGCTATTGAAAGTCGGGAGAGTTGTACTGTTTTTTTTTGTTATTTTAAGGCGAAAAGCACATTGAGGCTATTATCGCCTCTCTAAATGTAAGTGTAAGTGTGTGTTAGACTCGGGTACCGCGAGGGACGTCTAAATCCTCTCAATAGGTACAGCTAATCTGCACTCCTGCTGAGATGTGCTGGGGCTTAGCGTACTATGATGTAGGCCTAAATGTTAGCTACGGGAGTTAATAGAGAAAATGACAAAGTAGTTATAGATCTTTCATTTTTAGGTAACACAATATTACGAAATTAAAATTATGATTAAGACTATACTGATTCAGCTATTGTTGTTCTCAGTCAATGGTTACGTGTGCTCATTGTATTTCCAAATAATACCAGGTTAAATCTGAGGATTATTAGGTACTAATTTTACAGATGTACACAATTAAATGTATGAGTTAATTTTAGGCATATAGATAAAGATAACATCAAAAATACATTAGTAGCCTACATTGTACTTGGTATCCTTCATTATGTTTATACTGTAATTAGTTTTTACTTTCTCTTTGAACGAAGTATGTTGAAAGTTTGTCGATCTTGAAAAAGTTGTGTCCGTGAGCATATGAGCGTGATAAAACACATTCTCAAAAATAAATTTCTTGTTACTTTCACTACTGATTGCTGTGACATATCATTTTATTTTACTCTGTTTTACAACAGAGATTTATAAGTTTAAATAAGTAAACGTATAGGTTGGGTTGAAGTTTAGGGCCTAAATACTGTTTAGGTGATACATTGTTTTTGTAATTACTATAATTAATTGCTCCACAGATGCTTGGCTGATGTGATGGACAAAAAGTCCCAAACAATATACAGTAAAATATCGGTACGCGAAAATCAAACTTGATCCACGATTTTGGTAATTGTTTGGATTCATCCTTTAGCCAGCAAAATCGGTCAATCCGCCGTCACTCCACAAAACGCGTTCAAGAGATCAGGATCGCTGCACAATTCACGGGTCTGGTTCGATTCTTACATGATTACGACTCCACTAGTTCATTTTTCAATGGAAATTTCCATATAACCAATTTGCAGTAATCAGACTAAAATAGAGCCTAGAGTAATTGGGTCGCTGGTCTATTAACGCTATTTATGTAAGCTGTCAATTATGTATTAAACGACAAACCTTATTGCAAATAAGCTATTGTACTACCAAAATTAAATGTAACGTTTTAATAAAGTTTTTTAGTGCCTACAATTTTATAACGAAACTAGCATGAAACAAAAACATAACGGTTTCTAGAAAAAAAAGTATGAACATATCTAACACAACTAATATATAGTAATATGTGTCCAAACGGCCTGTCCGAAATTTATCTCAAGTTTGAATTTATCTTGAATCAAAATCGAATTACACGCGCACTCGCGCGCCCGCATGCATATAAATAAATTTTTCTATGTTTATTTATGCATATAAATAAACTTTGATGCCAGCTGGGTCCAATGAAAATTCGCAAAATATCTGTGAAAAACTCTAAGGAAAGTCCAAATTTAGCAACTGGCTTATCAAAGTACTGTTTTTAATCGCAAGATATGTATGCTACACCTGACAGCAAATTTTGTAACATCAGGCCTTAAATTTTCCCCATTATTGTTGATTTTCTGGGTTCTTCGAAAGCTTTCTGAACCATAATGTTTGATAATGGTGAGAGATATGCGTTATTTCCTTGTTTTAACCTAAAGTTTATCACATTTGGACAAATTTATAGATTGTGCAATACTTTGGTACCATTTACTTAATTTATTACTTAACTGTTAGGAACACTGTAGAGTACAGATCACAAAACAATGTTCCAAGTATCGCAGTGTGATGCGACAGCTCAGATTTGTTTGTTGATTCTCCACGAACCAGGTGTTTAACGTTATCTCGATGTGTCATTGAGGCCTACATTCAGTGATATATCTTAAACTAAAACAAATAGGCCTATAGCTTTCTATAGATAAGCTGGAGAATTGGCCTAGAATCACAGGTTTCAACGCCATTCATACAGTTTGACAGTATACAGTACAATACTGTATTGTTTACTAACTAAAAATAAACACTACACAAACATTATACAAACTTCTTTATATAAAACGACTTCTACAAAAAATTCGATTTGTAGAATAAAAGAGATGGATAAAAAAAAATCAAAATTCTTGCATAATTTCTCAAAATCTGTACACACTTGAGTTTCACATTTTCGTGTATAATGAAACTGAGCAAAATCTGATTAAGTTAGATCGACTGTTCGGTTTTTCGTCGATAAAACCCGAACGTATTTTCGGGAGGTTAATGACGTTTTGTCACTGCATTTGAGCAAAATTTAACCAAAGCTGATTCTTTTTAGGATAACCGATTTGTATTAATTTTTTTTTTGAGAGCTTAAAACATTTTTTATAAAATAAAAGAAGTCATTCCAAGATTTGAAGGTCTACATATCTACATATCGATGCAACATGTCATCGAAATCAGCCTAGATGGTGTAGTTCCCAGTGAACTGCACAGGCTTACTTCCATTAAAAGAAACTTTTATTCCTGATAACGGATAGTAGAATGAAGATCTTAAATCCTCTCGGAAACTCAGATTTTGTCCAACTATTGTTTTATCAAAATTACAGATTTCTCCTTTATACGTAGGCTTACAATAATTTCTAGATCAAATTTCGGACCCCTTTTTTGGAAGGGGTTGTTTTTAGTTAAATAAAATAAAACCATATTTTTTTGTTCATTTATTTTTTTAATTTCTCTCCACTTGAATACGTCGGTTTACAAATTACGTAATTATTTTTAAAACTACTATTTGAGAATAAAAATGTTAACCAAAATTAGCACAACATCCAAACATTTACTTCGGACTGGGTCATGTAATTACAGCATCTGTACAATCAGGTTTGCTTTGGCCTTGAAGTTGGACGCATGTGATATTTCTCAGGTAATAGTAGCCTACATTTCCAAAGACCACCTTATCAGTTTTAATATTTTAGTAAAAGTCCACACAAGTTATATTTGAATTAACTTTCTTGTTGAGTAGCTCCCGTACAACAGAAGCAGACAGTCTTCTCCCCTCCGCCGTCCAAACGTTTATCAATATACAAAATACTCTTTCCACCGCTGCTGATGTGGCAGGTAAGTGGACACATCCCGAACTCCACCAAACTGAAAATATTTTTGAACTCAATGTTGCACTTCAACATTGAATCAAAGACTTCCTTCCACTTCTCTTGAATGCTAGAGCCTTCTTTCTTCGGGCAGGCCTTCCCTCTTTGGTCTTAATTTTAACAAGCGCTAAATCAAAACTGAGTAAATTTTCCCGGCCGCCCGGTTTTTCATACAGATAGCCTATCCGAAAATCCCGAACATTCGTTAATCCCGGACACATGCCTAAATCCTAGACTGTTCGGGCCAATCCCGGACGTGTGGTAAGCCTATTTATACGATACTGAACAAAACTTATTTGGGGGGGGGGTGATTTTTGTACTCTGTTCTTTGTTGTTTTGCTACACAGGCAGCTAGTTGGGCGAAAACATTGTTCTGTGCTAATTTGTGTATATACGCGTATAGTATGACGGTAGCTACAGAAATGTTTTCATGGTGAATCCAATTTGTATTTGTTTTATCACTTACGATACTTTTCGATTCTTTATGTTCAGAATTTATTTTTCATAACCTTTACGCTATAATCCAAAGAATTGTATTAATTGTCCACTATTCATTTTGTAAAACGACATAATTACCATTGAAGTTGTGTTCACAACAAGTCTGCAAGAACTATTCTACCCAGCTTTATGACTATTGGATTAACGTTTCTTTTAAGAGTAATGTAACACTTAAAATTAATTTCCGCTTCTATAATACACATGTATTTTTTTTTAATATTGTGATCGACATCTTTGAAAACTGTGGTCAGTACATATATAAATTTTATGGCTTTTTAAGTTTTCTTAACTTATTGAACAGGAAAGAGTTACAAATTGTGTCTTTGAAAGGTAAAAATCGAAAAATGTAGACGTAGAGGGTAAAACGCAAAAGTTATTTGGATGTGTATGGGTCACAGAAATGAAATAATGAAATGCTAAGACAAAACAGAAAGGAGAAAATGGTTTAAAGTTTTTACATTTTACTAGTCTCATGTTATAGTGTATTAATCCAATCGGCAACACGTTTAGTTGTTGGCCAATCGGCCTTATTAGTTCTTGGTCTTAAAAATAATCGCGGCTGTTTCGACGGCAGAAGTGAATGTTAAAAAAGTAATAAATAATTTAATAATGTTAATACAGTTTAATGTTAATAATGTTTAATAAAGTCACAAGACATAACATACCATATTTCGGGTTCTGTCGTAAAGCATTCTTGAGGTATAATACTGTATTTGTAAAAACAAATAAGCCTACATACAAAAAGACAAAAAAATTTAGCGCCTAAAACTTGTTTGGTTAGGTCTGAGAAATAGTTTCTATTAAACGTCCTAAAACACTCTGAAAAATGTAAGATACATTTTTAAAGATGAGTCTGCTACAAAAAATCAGTTTCGTGACTTTACAACAGTTACTTACCACGACAACTTAACTTGTTACAAAAGTAAGTTTATTATTACCTCCGAGGCAATGTAGAGATGTAGGTCTTACTACGATGCTAAAGCGATTTAGGACTCTAGTTATGATAGAACTTATTTTCGTGGTTCGAGCGCAAATCTTTTACCAAACCCGTAGTTCCGAGTTCCGGAACGCTAAAACTTTGAGAATAATCAAAGATAAAAATAGTATTTGGGTTCTCAGAAACGCTCAGCAGCAACAGAAACAAGAAACAGAAACGCTTATTGATATGTTATGTTGATGTGTATAGTAAGGCAAATTCAACTCATTGGCGGAGTTATAATTTCGCGTTCAAAGCGCGATACAAATCAATTCAAGAGGCAATGCATTCGCGGCAGTCGGCAGTGGAAATTTCCACTGTCTGCATGCACTACACCGTCAACCAACCTGCCTTCATGTCGCTTTGCCTTATCTCGCTCCAAGTCCTTATCACCGAGGTAATTGGAACAAAAGCGAGTTTCATAAGCTATAACTACTTCCAAGCCCCTCCCCCAATCACCACGGACTCCTTGTAGTACAGTGATAAGAACGCTTTAAGACATCTGATATTGGTTTCAATTTGGAAACCCACTTTGTTGGTTCTTCTTCCATCTCACACTCCCTCCAGGGTTTTTGCCACCGTGGATATTTTATTTCTCTAATGCTCTTCAACAACAGGTGAGGGCACCCCAACAACAGGGAGGTCACGAATATCAGATTCATCAATAACCACGGCAGTTTTATAACTTTGAGCATTATTTAGATTTGGAATAGTTTAATACACAATTAATTATTAATTGCGAATACAAGTAGGCTTGTCAGCCATCGGCGTTTATACTTCCAACCTCTTTCTTCACACCTTTCCTGATAAAATGTTTTGCGGTGTAAAATGTCAGGTTAAAAAATCTGAATTTTTACTGTCACCATATGAATTTTCAATCAAATTTTAAAATATAATCTGCTAATTTATCCAGATTCTACAGCTGTGATATCGTAACCGCATTACCGCATCTTTAAGCAGCGGTTTAATACTGTAGCGATTCTAATTGGCGTTACCACAGAAAAATGTACAACAAATTATACCGCCCAAGTTGAAATTTGTCGACTACGACGGTACAAAACGTAACTGGCTGGACACTAGATATCTGGTAACGTGAGGACGTAAGTAATTCCGTTGCGTAATAAGCGGATGTCCCTGCTACAGAAAAATAGTTTCGTGACTTTACCGCGTCCACGACAGTCTTCAACTTAATGCGGTAAGTTTATTATTACCTCAGCGGCAGTGTGCTAAAGCCGCAACACAAAGAACTAATAATAACCTTGGACTGTACCTAACCACGGATTCGATTTATATCTCATAAAACTATTTATCAAACTTTAATCAATTTTTATCCTCTATATTTTGTCGTAAGATTAATATCGATATTTCATTTTAAAGTAGTACCACAATAAGAAATGCATTTTCTCTCTATGCTTAATATTTTTGGAATTTTTAACCTTTCCAAAATTTAACAATCTTCCAATATATATATATATATATATATATATATATATATATATATCCTATTCTAAAAGTTACAAAATGTTATTCTGATTTCCTGACGATAATCAGTGTTCATAACTGCATAAAATAGCATTTTAAATGTTTAATGTACTCACGAAATTAATTATCGTGTACGGGATTGTTGTTCAATTTAGTTATTTCTTGAAATTCATTTCGTAAGTATTATTTAGAATAAAAACGAATATATGGCTCATGATGAAGAACATATGAATCTACAGTAAAGTTTTAACACATAAAAAAAATTAAATTTAAAAATAAACATGTACATGTGTTAGACCTAGTTTTGTTTCCAAACCACTATATTGCATGCATGTTATTGCATAAGAATAATGGGCCATTAACTATTACTATAAATACAATTGTTACACAACTGTTGATAACGCAGTTATTGTACATTTTATTTTAATAAATTAAGTCTGTGTTAAGTCTGCTTTAAATTGCTATGGAAGTCGAAATAAGAAAATGTATTGCTTTACTGGCTGTATTATGCCGCTCTAAACAAGAGGTTGTTGACTTCTTACAGGTAGGCAACGCTAATACAAAGTCTTGCCTGATTTGAAAAAAGTCTAATAATACATTTTAAATTAATGTTGCAATGAATAAGCCAGATTTACTGTTTTATAAACACTGAATTGCCTCTTTTCCTTATTAAAAATATTCTGAAAGTAAAATGTTTTATTAACTGAAAACAGTAAGAAATGTAATGAAATATAATTCTAGTTAAATTGTTATTGAACATTTAAATATAACGTTAAAACAAATTTTTAAAACTCCAAGTAAGCTAAATAAATATAACTTACTAAAACTTTAACAAAGTCTTTCTTTAATATATTTAAAGAATATTGGATTTAAGAAATGTGTATACTGTATTGTTATTTTTTCAAACGTGTCTTACTTTAAATGGCTCTTATAAACATATAGTATATTTAAAAAACCGACAAAACAGGTTTTTACTTCATCTGTTCATCTGTATGTAGGCCTATATAGTCAGTGTGTACTAAACGAATTAACCGATTTTGATGAAATTTCGTGTGTAATTTTTAACCCATATCCGTATCCATATCCATATCTCGGGACGTTTTATTATTAAAACAAATTCTAAAAGCATTTCTTTAATAACCCCTTAAAAAGTAACAATTTTGCAAGAGAAAGCCGAACTACCATTTAATTCTTCATTCGAGGAGTGAGAATAGTATGGGCATGAGCTGGAGATATGGAGGGATTGCTCACGCACGGATGAACGTACAGATAGACAGACAGACATCCAAGTAAAAATAACTTTTTTTTAATCACGTCACTTAAACACTTTAATCGTTTAAATAAATACAAATTTATAGTTTCGCATTTTACTTTGTTGAAAACCAGATTTGTAATTTGCTTTAAACATTTGCGTAATTTTGTTTTTTAAATATCCAAATTCGGTTAAAAATACGATAATGAAATTTAATTCAATAGTAATTTCGCGTGGACTCGTACACAGGCCCGAAATCAGCTGTTTTACCAGTTCACATGACCACCAACCGCAGTAATACTGCAGGGTTGCTTTTAAACATATTGCAGACTATTTACAAAACGACAAGTTTTCAGAAAACTTCCCATAATGTACAATAGTTTAACATCTTACGATAGTCAGTGAACGGAATAAAGTTTATATACACACTTCAGCCTGCTAAATATGAATGGGAAGAAAGAAAAGGCCGATTGAACATTGAACAGTAAATAGTAAACACTGACTGACATTGGAACGGTTCAAGTTCAAGGCAAACTTGTCTCGTTTCTCTTTCTTCCTGGTGTGACGTAACTACGGTATCAAGTCAATGGGTTAATCAACTTTGAGGTTTTCAACCTTATACTAAGTTTTGTAGGTTAGTAAAGTTTTGTTAATGTAGGTTTTAATTACTAGTTTTATTAATAAGAAGTACATTTTAAAAAAGGGCACAGTTCTACCTTTCAAACAATATAGGCCCTACCTACACTAGTTAAATTAGGTACTGAAATACACATTTCTTGTTAACAGCATGTTAGGCTGTTTGTTTACCTTTTCACAACACGAAATAATAAGGCACTTGTAAGTAATATAGACAATGAAAAATCGATCTTCAGATTGTTTGGCACTATCCTTTATTAAGTACTCTGAGCCAAATAATCACTGTGTGCGGCTGTCTTGCAGGCATGATGGTACCGAATTTCCAAATGTTCTTCTTTTATCTTGTCCTCTTATTTTTGAAACTCTGATTTCAACAATCAAAAACAGCATCAGAATCTGCATGCGTTAAAATTTCAAACTTTCAAATAATTGCATTGAAAATACGAAAACGAAGCCAAATCAAATTAAATTAAGCGGCTTTTTGAAGCCGCTGTCAAATTAAATTTCAACGGTTTTTGAAGGTTCAAAATTTGCTAATTTGTGTACGATTTTTTAAAGCTGATTATGATGTTAAAATCATATTTTCAGAAATATGACAAAAAAAGTTATGAATTCGTAAACATTTGAAATGACTGTCATTTTGAAACTTTTGAACGAAAATTTGTGGTTGACGAACTTGTTCAAGCTATTACTAAAATTTTTGTGCTAGTTTTGACTCAACACAATTGCGAAAGTGATCGTGTTAAACACACACACACACACACACACACACACACACACACACACACACACACACACACACACACACACACTGCCATAATGGTAACTGAACGTTTGATCGTTTGTGTGTGTTTGTAAATACCGTTCGAGACGAAACGAATTCATCGATTTTGATGAAATTCGGCATGTATTTGTAGCATCTTCATATCTGTTTATTTTTTAAAGTAATAAAGCTAAAAAAATAGCAGAAAAATTTAACTATTAAAACTATTTTTTAAAGCTCTGATTTTTATCGGTCAGTAGATTTATAGTTTAAGTACTTAAGGACTACATTTGAGCAAAATTGAATCAAAATCGTTACAGCCGATATTGAAAAATTCTGATTTTGAACTGTTTTTTGACCAAAAGTTATTTCAAAAAACGGTTTTTTGAAAACTTGAAAATAGCGAGTGCGTGCGTGTGTGTGTGTGTGTGTGTGAGAGAGAGAGAGAGAGAGAGAGAGAGAGAGAGAGAGAGAGAGAGAGAGAGAGAGAGAGAGAGAGAGAGATCTAACTACAATTTTTTTTTTGTAACTCAGGGAGCATAAAAATACGTGACAAACTCTGGAAACGTAGAGATTTATCAAAAAAATCAAAATCGATTTTTTCACCATCTTCGTATTTTGTTTAATGGGAAAATAAAATGAATGAAGTAGGCTAAAGTAAATATTTATATAAATAAAGTGATTGAAGTAAAAAGACTAATGCATCCACTAAGCGCTAAAGGTATGCCTAGCGCGATTTTCTACGAAATGTGTTCGGAAAAAACTTGAAAACTGGCAATAAAGAAAGTGTGACACCTAAATGCCGCTCTAAAGATTTATTTAAAAGTTTGAAGATATTAAATGTACCTAATGTAAACCAAATTAAATTTTGAGTTTCTGCGTTATCTAGTTTTCCAAAACAACACCTCAAACGTAGTCATGGACGTATTCTTGGTTTTTTTTACGAAAAATAAATTATTTTTTAACTGAAATTTATTTATAAAGCTTACGTATGATCAAAATTTGTATCGTCTAATTCTATACGTTTGTTGTATCATTACAGATTTTTTACTGTTAATAGCTCTACAATCAGTATTTTTCCGAAGTAGAAGTAATTTATTGTAGTCGGTATTTTTTTTTCATTATACTGTAACTAAAATTTTACTAAGCTATCATAATCGATTCTAAACACAATCGGAAAATCGCTAATTGCTTTATGATTTTCAAGGAAAAATAAGGCAAGAATTATATATTACGAAAATTCAGAGGTGTGGCCTAACAATTACAAAATTACAAAAAGTAAAAATGCCTAATCGAAATCGAAAAATCTGTAGTCTCGCGCGATTAGATAAGATTGCAATTATTATTAGTACAGCTGTTTAGTTACCTCATTCATTCAATGGCCACAGTTATTTTGTTGTTTATCTGTTTGTAATTACAAAGATCAGAGTCAGAATTTTATTTATAAAAGTAAACTAGACTTTTAACGTCACGTTTTGTCTGTTTACACGCTCAGCTGGCTCTCTTAGTCCCCCCCACCCCCTCTTTATGTGGCCACTAGCCAGTGGAAGTTGCCAAGTATTGTACTCTTTGGTTGAAATTCTAAACCAATTTTAAATCTTAGTCCTTCAATCTATTTTATGACGAGATGCATTTGAAAATGCACGATCAATATAAGCCCATTCGTATTTTGAAGGTTAAATCATTGCAAAAAAAACCGATCAAAGTACAATCGTATTTCCGTGTAGTCTTGATGATTCGAAATTGCACGACAATATTTCGTGAGCCGATTTTTAAAGTAATAAAAATATTTTATGCAAACATAAATCGGGAAACGCTTTGTTCTTCGTCTGTCGACCATTTTGAGCATTCATGTCTGATATAGGTATACCATTTTTATTTTTTTATCGTATAGTTTTACCAGCATACCATCAAAGACCATTTTTTTATATTTTTAAAATTATCGGACGTTTAGAATTTCCAATGGCAAATGTTTATAAAAGGATTTTACTCTAAGAAACATTTTTACTTTTTTAATTATATGATTTAAATAATATTTTTTGTTGTAAATAATGCGATTAACCTAAGAAAAACGGTCGATAATTTTTGGCCCCGTGAAAAACTAAAAACACATTTTGGTTGCCACGGAAAAAATACACACTTTTCTTTTCTAGTTGATGGTTTACGGAGATGTTTGATTGACATTACATGTTGGTTTTTGATTTTGTTTCCAATAGCTTAAGAAGTGGATTTTTGAGAGACTTTAAACAATGGTTGTATTCCGTGTTGTTATTAATATAGAACTTTTTTATATTCAAACATTTTTTCTTTCAGTAGGCCCTAGCTTAAGCAACTGCTAGGGTTAACGTAAGACCTTACAATCCACGACATGTATATTTTTTCTATTCTGACCAGTTTATTAAAATGACCAAAGATTTACATGTCTTCTTTATAATAATTAAGATTTTACAAAATTCTAGTTTCATTCTCTACAAAAAAAGTGCATCTGTTATTTTCCTCTTGAGTCGACGAGCGCCATTAATATCTTCAAGAATGGAGATCACTTCTTAATTAATATGAAATCGAAGACACATGCTTTGCTGTTTATACCTTAATTTCTTCCTTTATTATTAAGGTCACGATGTGAGTCATCATACCGAACACTCCAAGGTGCATTAACGTTACCTCTCAGCACTTTGTTCGGAAAAGTCTGAATGCTTTTAATGTTTGCGTCACTTGCACAACCCCGAAGTTGTATGCCATATGTCCAAACAGGTCTCAATAGTTGTCTTAAAATAATAGTTTATTTATGTTTTGACAGTTCAGATCTGCGACCAAGCAGCCAGTACATCTTTCTGTATTTGGTATTTAATTTCTCCTTTTTGATTTTATTGTGTTCTTTCCACTTTAATTTACTATCAAGGGCATACTTCGCTGTATTTACAAATGGTAATATTTCAAGATTCGTTTTTATGCGTACAGGTGTTGCTGTTTTACTTGAAAAATATTTGTTTGCGGATTTTGACTCATTGATTTTAAGTATCCTTAACATGTGATTTGTGTCATAATAATTTCCGCTCATAATAACATATTGGTTATAATTTTGTAACCCACCTGATCTATTTCTGTTAGTTCGAATCCCAGTTAGTACATCAATATCACTGGGTAGTTAGTAGTTTCAAACACTTCGTACACTCCCAGTCGCTGCCCTACCTACCCAGTTCCCTGCACCTGTCTTACCCTCCGATAATGGAAAATCCCCAACGGGAGGCGGTAATTTATCAAAAGAATACGTTCAAGGTCACGGCGACCCCTTCGTTCTCCGAATTGTATGAATGGAAAGTTTAGGCGGATCGAGTCTCGTGCGACATGACACATGATCTAGCGGCCTGGTACTCGCCCCACTCCACGTAAAAAAACACCCTCTCCTCTCCGGTTCTCTTCTAATTTAGATTAACACTTGAAGAAGCAAGAAGGTGTGTAGCCAATTCCGTCACGCCCTCTGTTTACGTTTCTCTAAAGGTCGTTCCACTTTTGTTTGTATTTGTAGAAGCCGAACACAATGCCTGTTTGATTTTTATATTATCTTAATTCTTAGTTGTTCTAAAAATCGTAAAGCTGGAATTATAAACGTAATATAACTGAAGATGGCGAATTTATAGCTGAAACAACATTGTGTTTAACTTTTATTAGCGAATTTCAATTGGAAACTGAGATATTGGTGCCATTGTAGTAAGACCCAGACCCGGTCTAGGCGAGAAAAGTGCTCCAATCCTAACCTGTAGAACGTGTGAGGGGACTGAAACATTATTGCAGTAGGCTACTAGTATATTCACATTACCACTTAAACGTTCGTTTCCCAGAATATTTGATACGTTTGTAAACCATTTAACCATAGTAATCATTAGGCCTATACAGTAATTTTCCTCTTATTTTGAAAACTAAAAGCACAAAATTTTACCAAGATTGAAAGAAA
The DNA here is from genome assembly GCA_022606455.1 of Callitettix versicolor. Classification (NCBI taxonomy): domain Eukaryota; kingdom Metazoa; phylum Arthropoda; class Insecta; order Hemiptera; family Cercopidae; genus Callitettix; species Callitettix versicolor. The sequence continues at coordinate 48,592,236 of CM040183.1, forward strand.
ACTGTAGAATTTTATGAAGCAAAAATATTAAAACACATTGAATTTTATACAGGTAAATTATGAAGATAATAAGTAAAATAATGTACGTAATTTATAAAATGTAACAAGTTGAAGTAAGAAGCCTACTTATACTAGTCTAAATCTAGTAAATTACAATTTTATTATTATTATTATTTTAAGGCGAAAAGCACATTGAGGCTATTATCGCCTCCCTAAATGTAAGTGTAATAGCAAAATGTAAGTGTAAGTGCGTGTTAGACTCGGATACCGCGAGGTACGTCTAAATCCTCTCAATAGGTGCAAGCTAGTCTACACCCCCTGCGGGATAAATTACAATTTAATAAAAGTGTTGAGCTTAAAAAGGCCAACCGTAGAGCTGCAATTTTAGCACCCTAAACGCGAATGCATAGAGTTCTCCTTATTTCTAGCAGACAGTATGTAAAAAGATCATCTTTTTAGATTCAGGGTATTTGAACACGGTTAAATCCGTAAAACATTATCAAGATCGTTTGTTTTACAATCATCTTTCTTTATACTTCGTAGAGTGTGGAAGATTTTGCTATTTATTAGGATAATAATATAAGCGCAATAGGATACTGTTATTACAATATATTCAGTTTTGTGACTCAATATACCACAGTAATTTGCAAAACAAAAGTCTATTGCAGTAAATGAATTGTTACATTATGATGTTAATTTATTAGTTTATCAATATGCCTTGCTTCGTTATGTACGCTAATAAACATTTAATTGTTCATTGAGAAAAATAAGTACAGTCACGTGATATCAGTGATGTCACGTACATGTATATGCAGCTTGAGGTTCATCACTGCCAACTTGAAATTTCAAAAATAAATACACATACAGTTTTGTAGAGTTTTTCTCTAATAATGTCATAAATTTTCAGTTTCTCTCATACTCTAAAGAGAGAGATAATGTTGAAATAGTCTAATAAATTAAGGTACATAAATAAAACACGGTTTTAATGCATTACAGAGTTTTATTACGATCGGTTTCGACCTTTTCAGGTCATTGACAAGTGACATACACCTGCAGTCTGAGTATGTTACTTGTAAATGACACCCGCTAAGGTCGAAAACGATAGTGTATTCCCTATAAATCTAGTGAATCTAGGGATAGTTTTAATTGCACTATAAATCTTTAGTTTTTTAAATAATCTTTACATCTTTTTGTTTATAATCCTCAATATGTCTGACTTCCGCATAGTCAAAGCCTTACATTTCAAAATAATCTAATAAACTCCATGGAAACTTATGCCAATTCTTGATTCCGAAAATCAAAATAATTTCAGCAAGTCAGTGAAACAGCGGCTTGCTACATTATTATAAAAAAACTGCGAACATTTTTGAAAACAAATTTAATTCACTAATTAATATTTTGTATTATTGAGACATTGATGCAATTTATCACACAATTGTTGAAACACATTTACTGTCTTACTATGCGAGATATTTAAAGTGGCTGGCGATCTTGAGATCTTTACATTTACGAACATCTGAGTAAAAAAGTGGTTTTTAATTAAATGTGTTAGTCTGTATTTTTATGAATCTGCGCACGTCGCTGGAGACAAATAATGAACGATTTTCCTAAGTTTGGTTTCTCTTATCTCGGGACTATTTATTAATTTTTCAAAGTTCATTTTTGGTAAAAAAAAGATAACAATGCATTATCCTTTATTTTTTTTCGAAAACTGCTCTAACTATTTTAATCAAATTTTGCTCAAAAATAGTCTAAATACCTAAACTAAATGTGCAAGTCTCTACACTCCACAAAAAATCGTTTTATGAGCTATGGAAAAAAACATAGAACCGTTGCCTAAATTTTCAAAATTTGTTTATTAGACTTTACTAAAAATGCTTCTTATATGCAAATTCATGATTTAGATCAACGTAACAAATTTTAAACGGAAGAAATTTACAGTTTGTAAGTAAATTGAAAAAAAACTAAAAAGTCAATTTTGACTGCTGTCGGATTTGTTTGTTTTTTCGTTTCACTCAGGGACTATACATTTCTTTTATTTCAAGTTGATCACACTCACTTCAGTTGTGATTCTTCAAATAAGACTTGCCGATTTTCCAGTTTCCTATCTAGCAAGGTTTCCGTGAAAGTAATTGAATGTTAGAAAGTTATGTTTTTGTTTTTGAAAAGGCCCGCCAAACATGTATGCGAAAAAGGTCAAATATGCGCTATGACGTCATCACTTAACTAAATGCTCAGTGAACAATGTGCCGCGGACTGTTTTATAAATAAGTACAGCACAACAATGGTCTTGTGGTTCAGAAGGCTGTGATTTTCCATGACGTAACAAGTAACTCTGGCTTGTTCCAGCAGCAGTAACTTTAATTGTTATCGCGAGTTTTCTAGTTTCTTAGTGATTTGAAATGAAGCAATTAAATAACCACATATGTATATAGTGTTTTAACAGTGTGATTCACTGTAATTTTGTTGGTTGTTTTATAAGTAATTGCGACATTCAGGTCTCTGACTTGTGGAAACGAATTTCCAAAAACTAACAACATTCAGTATACGGAAATAAAACTTGTTAACAAACCTAATTTTGTAAAATTTGTTCTCATCGAAATCTGTTCGTCTGTTTGAAAATAGCTGCCTTAGGCCTACAAAATCATAACTTTTTGTCTTAACCTTTTTCTTGGGAAATCGCAATCAGCTTTGAAATTCTAATTTATTAAACGTTTTACGATGTGATTGCTATGATGAAATAATATTTTCAAAACCGGTGCCAGACAAAAAAGTAATAACCTACATTTTTATAAGGTTTATAATTTTTGTCTTTATACGGGCGATATGTTTTAAAGGGTAACGAATTTGTTCAAGCTACAATATTATTAACAAATCAATGTGCGTCACTTTCTACTTTCGCGCAACCATGAAGTGTTCTATTTTTTATTTAAAATCTTCAAAAATGTTTTAATATCACTTATATCGGGTTAGGGTGTAGATACAAATTAAAAAAAATTGTAATCTCGGTAATGCTGATGTGATGGAAGCGAATCTCCAAAAGTAATTTGTTTTATCTTACTCTCCCTTTGAAACTCTGATTAAACAGTATTAAAATCTGTATATATTATTATTATTCATTTGAAAATTTCAAACTGCATTGAAAACATGAAAATGAGCAGTGACCAGAGTCAAATTTAATTTCTTAATTTCAACGGATTTTAACATTCAAAATGCTAATTTATGCAGTTTGTTAACGTTGATTACGATGTTGGAATCAGACTTTCAAAAATATTTAAGGCAAGAAAGTTACGAATTTAAAAAAAATTGAAATAAGTTTGCCATTTTGAAACTGTTTAACGAGTTTTGCTGGTTAACAAACTCGTCCGAGCTATTACCAAAAAACGATTTTGTACCAAGTTTAAATCAAATTGGACTTAAACTGCATAAGTGAGCGTGCTAAAACACACACACACACACACACACACACACACACACACACACACACACACACACACACACACACAAATTTTATATATAAGTTAAATTACTTTTTATACATAAAATACATAAATCTTAATGACCCTTCAAATAATAATCTCTAGAGGAGATCGCCGCTAACTTAAGGTCCCGGATCTAGAGGTCTTACCGTGATGGCCGTTACAAATAGCTCATTTTCTAGTGTAAATAATATAAATTATACTTTTTTATGCTAAATTGAAATCAGTATCACACTCCCATATTTTTTTGTTGGTTTAAATTGAAAGAGGTATTTTGGATAATTAACATAGCCTACTCGTATATGCTCTATAAATATTGCCTTCAACTAACATTGAATAAACATGAACATTTCTTCCGTAGTAAAACGTTTCTCACACACGATGAAAGTGTGTGATACTAAATTTTTCAAAAACATTTCCCAAACCACTTAATTGACAAACAAAATATACTAAAAAAGTATTAATAATGGATATTTTAAAAATCGGCTTGAATGACTGGTAAGACATTTAAAACTAAATACACAAACCGAATGTATGGGTTCTTCTACCTTCCCGAAAAATCCAAATTGAACTCTGATGATATAAAAAACGACAGCTGTATAATTTCACAAAATCGGTTTATCAGATTTTGTTTATATATAAATTTCCATAACTTTCATCAATGTAACAAATTTAGCGATTAGAGAGTTAAATATAAAAATACCTTCTCCGCGTAGAGATTTAATTTTCTTTTCTTCGAAGAGTGCTCGTTTAAGTAAGACAGCAGTCAGTCCGCTAGAACTCGGACCCGTATACAGGTTCGAATCTTATCACTACCATTAGTTTTTTCCGTGTGTTACTTCATCAGTCTGATATAAGTTAAGGACGTTAAACCACTTTCAAAAAATAGTTTTTCACTCTACAGTTTGCAATTTTGGACGAATTTGATCCAAAAATTGTATTTCGTAGCAGTTCGTTACCCAGCAAAATCAGTTCAATTTTTTCGAAATGGCTGCCATTCCTATACTTAACCCGTTTTTTGAAAATATAATTTCACCAAAAGATTTTCTCGTGGAATTTCGTCTGATTTTAAATATGGCAGTGAAGTCTGACTTTTCCAAAAAATGTATCAGATAAAATGTTACTAATTTTACTGCGGTCGTTCTTCGGTTTTGTATTTTCTCTATAAAATGCAAAAATGTTTGCACGTTCTAATTTTTGTTTAAATGATGCTATTATTAGTTTTATTTTTTGAAAAATTCGCTTCTGTCAAGTCAGCGAGACAGCTCAATTCCGCGATTTTTAGGGAACGTCCATAGGAAAATAAGCTATTGGATCTTATTTTTCATCATGGTAACACCCAGGCTCGAAAAACCTTGAAATAAGTGTTGATTCTGACCTTCAGATCATGAGTGTGTGTGTGTGTGTGTGTGTGTGTGTGTGTGTGTGTGTGTGTGTGTGTGTGTGTGTGTGTGTGTGTGTGCGCGCGCGCGCGCGTATGTTCGCGTTCACAAATTTTGCCAAATTTGATTCAACGTAACAAAAAATTCAATTTTAGCAATAGCATAGACTGTTCATGAAGCAGTAAAATTCCTTCAATAGTTTCAAAATGGCAACCATTTTAAATCTTTAAAAAATCGTTACGTTTTTGTTTTAAATTACTGTTAATTAATAAATTCAACCATCGTAATCAGCGTGAAAAACTAAATAAATTAGCATTTTGAATTTTCCAAATCGGGTTGAAATTGAGAAATTTAATTTCGCTGACGGTCAGGGATTTGTTTCAATATAACTTAAAAGTCTAAAATGCCAGTACAGGTTTTAATGATGGTTATAATGGTGAAGTCTTAGTTTCACAAAAAAAGTTAGATATAGTAAAATACTTTTGGAAATTCGCTTCTATCACGCTAACGAGACAGCGACTTATCGCCATTTTTTAAATTCCATTTCATTGACACATGCGTGTATTTACGGAAATCATAACTGGGCGTGATTGGCGATAAGAAAAACACACGTTATAGGAAATTTCCACTGCGACGAATTTAAGGTTGTATGTGTGTGTATGTGTGAAGGAGGGGGCAGTTTCCGGTGCATTACTTTGCTGTATCAACACAATGCAATCGCGTTTAATGTCCTGTTTCAATTAATTAAGCGTCATTTTATTCCAGTACAATCTGTGGTTGCGATATGCGGCTATGCAATTATACAGGAAGTTTTTTAATAAATCGTTTAACATCACATTACGGTTATTGCTTTATTCATTAGTGGAGCAGCTGTTGTGGTAAAACCCAGACCCGAAAGTATTTAATGAGTTACTGAAACACTTTTTGGAGTGGTCTTTAATATTTCGAAAATTGTGTCCGACTTGATTCAAACTTTACATTACATTTGATTTCGGAAATAACGTGGAAGTTTGTAAGTCAGTTTATTCGACTGAAAAATGGCAGCCATAACAAATTATCGTAAAAGTGATATCTTATAGTTTTTTGAAAATTTGATTTCGTCATCACAGTCAGTGTTAAAATGTACATAAATCAGGATATGTGCCCATTCCAAATAGCCCAGTTTTTAATAGTACCAGTACAGCATCGGGTTTAATTTCTTCAAGAATCTCATATGTTGAAAAGAAAACAGAAGAACAATCGAGGCAAGCAACTCTCTTGCTCACATGATCAGAGCTTATGTAAAACAGTAACATTGCATCATAACAATAACTTTCTTATCTTTTCACACTTAAAAAAAAAAAAGTTTCACCGTCATAATCAGCGTTAAAACCAGCATAAATCAGCATTTGAAATTCTAAAATGCCATTGAAAATGAGAAAAATAATCACCCTACTAATCTTTCTCGCTGACGTGATGGAAGCGGATTTCCAAAAAGTAAGAATATTACAATTATTTAAAAAAAATGTGCATTTAATTACTTTAAATTCTGCATAAATTAGCATTTTAAACATTTAAATTTCTGTAATTTGAAAATACGAAAATGAACCCTGACCTGGTTCGTTTTCGTTTGCAGTGGAACGTTCAAATTTAAAATGTCAAACTATGGAGATTTTATCGTTGGTTACTATGATGGAATAGGATTAAAACAGCACTGTAAGAAAGTAATTAACTAAATGCTTATGATTTTACTGTATTTAAAGGTTTGTAATGGCAGCCATTTTGAAACGGTTGAAGAGTTGATGGGTTAACGAGACTCAAAAAACTTTTTCCAGATCCGTTTTTATGTTAAGTTTAAATCACTTTAGATTACGACAGCAAACGTAATATTCCAAATGAGGTATATCGTACAGTACCTAAAGTTAAGCAACATGGACTGATGACCTTGAATTCTGCAAGACCGTAGGTCGTCTAGCTAGATCTAGATGTACGTAGATTGTAGAGTAGGCGTGATGGGCATTGCACAATGTGACTTCCCTATTAAAAGTGTTTGTGGTTAGGCATTTTTGAAGCGTGCAATTTTATGCAAACCGCATTTTTGCTCGCATTGGTAAGCCTACAGTAATTGAAAGATTCCACGTCTCTAAATGGACTGTAATTTTATGGAGTTGTAGTCGTTGGCAAAAGTCTTTCCAGATTTGTATACCACAAGCCGCTGAGATTTTCAAAAGTGGGGACTAATTAAATATTAACCCAGCTCGAAACATTTACTTTCTTGTCACTATACAGAGAAATTGTAATAACTGTTTTACAAGTTTTTAAATAAAATAGTTAAAATCCACTGCAGAGCTTTATTATTCATTTGCAGTTTTGACCTCTCCGTGTCACAAGTGATATACTAAGTTAAAACTGAACAAAAACAAGGCCTGTAGCAGAGAGGGAGAAAACAAGCGGTTAGGGAGCTATGAGTAGGCTATTTATTATACGTATACAACAGAAATCAGGATATAAAGCTAATATGAATATGACTTTCAAAGCGTATTCAAGAATAGTACATCTCGCGGTATATTCTTAATTAAATTAATGTACAGAGCTCTCCAGGACAGCGCTCGCAACTTTTTCAGGTAACCTTAATATTTACGAAAAATATTGCTGGGCCAACTTTAGTAGAAATTTTATGCTTTTTTTTCATGGAGCGGTCAAAATTACGACGAATTTTTGCCTTTCGACCAGTATTACAGCTAATAACATCAACTACACTCGCAGCGTTGAATCAGAGGCCGCCATCTTGAAGAAAAGTGAATGAGAAGAAATCTTATCGTTCGGGCTTTATACAAGATACGTGTGTACCAAATTTCAAAACAGTCGGTTAATGCACACATGAGAAAAAAATTTTTACTCGATATATTTGCAGCTGTTAACTGGCCAAGCTAATTTACGATAATGATCGTCAAAAATAACACGTTTATCTTCCTTATTTTGAAATAATTATTAAAAACGTTCTAACTTTTTGTACATTTAATTGGAAGTTTTTTAATTAATGTACACAAAATTTATTTTTATAGAAACTAGTCATAGCCTATCTTCACATGTCCACCTCCATATTCTAAAATTATCTTACTTTATTTCATTTATTATCTTTTATTTGTAGAAACACTGTATCACAATGTATTCATTTTTTTGCTTTCGGTTTTCTTCATTAGTTAAATTAACTTATGATAATAACTGAATATTGTTAAAACTGACTGTTAAAAACATCATCATACCCAATTTAGACACAGCTTACACAGTATTATATTATATTATATTATTGTGCCATAAAATGTAAATCTAAAAGTATTAATTTAATTAGGCCTACTGTTAGAATTTTACATATTTAGATACTGTTTCATTTTTTTAAAGTAAATTGAAATAAATCAATAAAAAAGTATAGTAATAATTCTGTTTGCATCCTACATTTTTTGAACGTGGTGATATAGTTGACGTTTATATTTTCTTCTGAAAATTTAGAACTCATAAAATTGTTTGTAGAGCTCTCTGCCTCTTGAAGTATTTTTAAACAATCGTGACTGACGCCATTTCTATCTTTGGTGAATGTTCGGCGTTTGTTTTCAATAACGTCAGGAAGCCGTTTCGAATGCCGTGTATGTGTACCGAGATATATTTTACACTATTAAACTGAGTATAAATTGGTCATGCGCTCTGTGTATTATTCAGTAAAAGTAATTTATTGTTAAGAAATATATCGACATATGTTATTCTAAAAATGTTTCGCAACCGAAATGGACAACAATCTATTAAGCATTGTTATTGTTATGTTTGTATATTTGATCAGAGATGGTCGTACATTAAACAACTAAGGAGATGCATTTTGCTACAGATTTTCAAAATTATACGTTTAGCAATAACATTATAACCCATAATAACGTAAAATCCTATGGCATTATAACCCGAAAACAATTTAATGAGAATTATTGAAATGATGGGTGTATTCCTTTGACTACCTTGTCTCCAATGAACGGGGATGCTGGCTGAAACTTAAAATAAGAGTGCCATTAGAGAAAGTTCAAAATATAAGTCAAAAACTCTGACCTGGAGTTGAAATTTTGAGGTCATATTACGTAGTAAGTACCGTCATATTTTTTTGTTTTTTTTGCTGGACATGAAATAAAATACAAAACGTTTTGGGTTATGTTTAGACTGTGGCAAATTGTTGGCGTTTTCTAAGGTTTTTCAAACAATGCAAATAATTTATTTTCCGCAAATATTTATGAGCCATGTTATATTTGTTATTTGTAATAATAATTAAGATTCTTGTAATTTTTCAATATCTACTTTTATTATAAAAGTTAAAGACGTCATACATAAGTTACAAGTTACTTGAGATGGAGGAGTGGGACTGCCCTCTTATCTCAAGCATTGCAGCCAGTCTTTCAAATCATAACATATCCTTTATTATAAACAAAAATTAACATACATTCTGTAATACCTATGTCTTTACAAGTACAAAAAAATATTTACTGGAAATAATTCTGTTTAGCTTATAAAATTTAAATTAATATAAAAATACACTTCACAGCCTATTTGATAGTTTTTATAATAGCATTCATATTTATTCCTGAGGATATCGTTTAGTATAATTAACCACGCTGCCATATTTAGTTATATATTTGTTTTGATGTATTGAAGAGGTTTTTTCTATTTTATTTGAAGGTATAGAAGAATGGTACAGATTGAAGGTGTACAGATTGGTCCTCACAAAAATTTGATAACTTATATTTGAATATTTCGTTAAAGTTATACATTTAGTTGTACAAATAACTCTTGAATTTTCAAAAGTGTGTAATACCAAAACCGTTTTTGATTTGTTTGACCCTACTTTAATTACATTTCAAGAATATTTTACTTGGAGAGCTCTGTGTGTACGTGTACGCGACGTTTAAACTAATAACAATTCCGCGATGCTTATTATGATGTGAACCTGTTGGACACGGTCCAAACAAAAGAGGACAAACACCACCGAAATAGAAACACGCCTCCTCCTCGGCTGTCTCTGTCAGGGAAGTGAGCGGTGACGGTGTTAATGCATGAAATTTAGTCATTTTGTATCCTAATGTTTTGAAAAGAAATTCAACGAATTGTAATTTATTTCTTTTTACAATCGTAGTAGGAATATTGTTAAACGGTAGTACAGAAAAATAGATTCGATAATTTTATTGTGACAGCTGTTTTTCAGTTGAGATCCATTATGTTCATGTCACTGTAGGCATTTGGGTTTTGTATGATTAAAATAATTCTAGAACATAATCGATTTATGATAGGAAAGTACTGATAATTCTTTATATCTTAATTATTTTTATTATTAAAATTTTTAAAACCTTGTAGGTTACTAAAAATAACTTACGTCATTATTCTTGAATAAAATACCTTGAACGTCATTGTGTAACTCTGCTCTGACGTTATGTATTTCTTAGTGTTTAAATAATATTGTAACATGTTTGGAGAATTAATTATTAAGACCTCTAAACATTTTTTATTAGTCTATTAAAAAAGACAGGACGATTTTTTTAGCATATTTTTTGTCAGCCTTTCGTGAGCGGAAAGGACGCCGGAAACGAGAAGTAACCTTACTTATTTTAGGCCTCTTTGACGTTTTTTTACGTTATTTACTGAAAAATATTTAGTCTATTAATATAATGATAGCTCCTTCACTTGTTTCAAATTTATCACTGTAGTATATTTCTGTAAAGAACGTACATATCAACTAACAAGTGTATAAATTGTCCTTAACACAGTTTCATTTAAAAAGTGCGTACTTTCTCTAAAAAATACATATATGTATACATTTTCTCTAACAGTTACAAATATTTTCTCCTAACAAAATTGTAAATTTTCCCCCCAAAAGGGTTATATTACTTATCTAAATAATGCACGCTTTTTTCCTATAAAAATGTACATATTTGTCTCTAACGAAATGGATATATTTTCTTATAAAAAATCTACACATTTTATTTAACAGATGAGTATACATAAATACAAAATTTATATAAACATAACTTCTTCTTAACAAATATGAATACTTTTCACTAATTTGCTGGTTAATATTTTTCTCTAACAAATTATTACTTTTTTCAGTTTGTTTAAACAACATGTGTGTACTTTAAAATGTTTTTCAAAAAGATAGTGTAAAAGTATCAGTACAATATTTGGTACTTTTGGGAAAGTCACATTTTTTTATTTGAAGTAAGCTTTAAAGGTGTTATTTTGGCACGTCTCTTCCGAGCCAGCGATAATTTTGATAACAGTTTGATGTTAAAATAGTGCTTAGAGAATACAATATGATTATCCATCTTCTTCACGATATCTTAATCGTGTGATCTTTACATGAAGGAGTTAAAACCCATCTGGATTAGATTATTAATATAATTAAAAAAAGACGAGTTACTAAAGTGTACAAAATATTTTATGTTGAATAGTTCTGGTTATTCTAAAATCAATCGATATCTGAATCAATCAATTGTTCCAAAATCAAATACATATTTGGAACAATCGATATTTGACATAAAAGTGTTGTGGGCAAACACTCCGCACCCCCAACGTACGCAATCAGTTTCAATAAATATGTACTTATATTTAGAGTGCACTAAAAATAAAATTTGGCATTACGTTGAAGAACTGTTTGTACGTAGTGAACTGGCAATAATTTTGTTTGTAAAGGTGTTAGGCATAGGCTTAGTTTAGCGGAAGATGTAATGATTACATTTTGGCAACAATATGTAAACAACTTACTGCTGTACTTTCTTTTCATTGTTAAAGAAACAAAAGTTATTGACCTTACTCTCTTATTTATATCTGAAACTTTATAAGAGACAACATTTAGTCAACACTGATAAAGATGTCCATTATTCCTGACTCATAACTTTGTTCGCAGCTAAAAATTTGCATGTTATTGTATTCCTAAAACAATGGTAATAAACATAACCTCAAAGATACCATGTCAAAGAAATGTTTATCAAAAGTCAGCTGTTTAGTGAGATCACCTGTTGTAGCATTGTGTGTATGGACTGTATGAAGCCAAGGATATGTAATAAGTGAATGTGAACCTCCGTAAAGGGAAGTGTAGCGAACTGCAAGATGTCTACCATGTGAGCTACGACGCTCCTAAAATTTGATTTCGTCAATGTAATCAGCGTTAAAATCGATATGAATTAGCATTATGAAATTTCTTTGAAAATGAGACTATGGCTGTGGTTCATTTACGTATTTATTAGCAAATTTACGCTGGAAAAGAGCCATTGAACTCTAGAGGAAGTAATGAGATGGTACATTTTTGTTTTACTGTTAGTTTTTGATAATCAGTTTCTATCACGTCAGAGAGAGAGAGAGAGAGAGAGAGAGAGAGAGAGAGAGAGAGAGAGAGAGAGAGAGAGAGAGAGAGAGAGCGAGAGAGAGAGAGAGAGAGAGAGAGAGCCACGTGCTGTGATTATTCTCTATTACATACATTCAGTGAGTTAAACGCAAACTGACACAATTATATTTTTTTTCATTTTTGAATTACGAAATACGAAATGTTATCTAAAAAAATGAGAAATGTCAATATTTTTATTTCAAAGACTTTTTTTATTATCTAAGGAGACTAGGTCAAATAAAACATGTTTTTGTGACAAATCGTTTTTTTAAACTTTGATAACCTTCTGCTTGCTACAATCACATACACAAAGTAAAAAAGTCTTAGATATAGTTTGTGTCTATTATGAAAACTACTTACGTATATGTGTATTTATACATGAGTGTCTAAACAGTGTTTTTACCACAATTAATTTTTTGCAACTTTTGTATTAAATTTTTATATATATATATATATATATATATATATATATATATATATATATATATATATATATATATTAGCGACCTTTACAACGTTTCAATGACGATGAAACGGTTGTAGTCATTAAAGTTGGTGCTCTTACATGGTCCCGGGTAATATGATGGCTGCTCCATAGTTTCTTTCCTCATAGAAATTCGTAATTTAAAACATTATTGAACAAACAAGAACAGTAACGATGTGCATTTTATTTGGAAAGAATCCAATGTAAACTGAAATACCAAAGGTCAACTCCCACGATAGTTTTTGTGTATTATGTTAGCCTTTCTGCAAGTATTCACAGTTTACGGAAAATTATGAATTTATGATGCAGAAGAATTTTTCTGTGGTTACACACAGAAAACAGAATAACAGTTTACGGAAAATTACGAATTTATGATGCAGAAGAATTTTTCTGTGGTTACACACAGAAAACAGAATAACAGTTTACGGAAAATTACGAATTTATGATGCAGAAGAATTTTTCTGTGGTTACACACAGAAAACAGAATAACATATATTTCACAACCTCCTGACATTAATTGTGTAGTGTACTGCAACAAGTTCCTAGTTGTTTGTTGTTTTAGTTGTAGGTTTGTCCTAAAAAAATCCGGTTTGAAAACAATGCAATAAGAATAAAAAATCAGCCCTTCGTTTTACTGAAACTTTGGCCATGCATGAATATATTTGAGAGTAATCCCAGTCCGTGTAGCAAATTTGAAATAAAAGAACTTTACAGTTTGATAATAAATTGGAAAATACAAAACAAACCTTATCGTGATTTACTTTTGAAGCTCGTTTATAATTTATTTTGATTTTGTAACACTTACTTAAGTTATGTATCTTCACAATATTATTTCAGAAATTTGGTCGAAATTGATGAAACGATTTTGAGTAACTGATGTCAGTTTTTTCTCGAGAGCTTTCAGACCTGATTTTTTCGGAGCTATCATGTTTTGTTTCGGCACCCATGGATTATATTTGAGCAAAGTTTAACCAAAATCGTTAAAGCCGATTTTTAATTAAATCGGGACTTAAAAAACTCTCCAGCGTCGAGCACAAACACACAGACGGGCAGAAACCTAATAGATGGATCACTTTTTGGACTCATGACTCATTACAAACATAAAGATGTAGCCTATAAATCTACCAAAATGTAAAAATTTTTTAAGGTGGCAGTACAAATCTTATTTAATACTGCTTATACTGCAAAAATAATAGCCATTAAAACACATTTTACCGAATAAAGAATTAAACAAAAATTCGATCTTGAGAGGGACAGGCGCTGATGATTTAATTGTTCTGTCTTAATTGAATGTTTCGATGTTAGCATTTTTAGTAATATAAAATTTATTCAATTAAATTATTACAGCTATTTCAAAATGTCTATTAAGTATATTGCATCTGATATGGACCTAAAGAACATATTGTTGATAAGCTATTTATTTCTAATTAAACATAATACGTATGTCAGAGATAGGTACAGGGAGTGAAATTCTGTTAATTTTATTCCGCTCTTTAACTGTGTTTTCAAATTTTAGTACAATATGAATTACATACATTTTATTAAAATTATTAGGTGATTAAAAGTTCTTAAACTTTCATTTGTAATTTTTTAAAATTAAAATATTAAATTTAAGTATTTTTTTTAGTGTTGAAAGTATAAGGAAACTTTGGTGTAGTGAAAAACATGGATCTTGAGAGTTTTACGAATATCTACGTTTTCAGTTCCTCCGTGACCAACAAAATTGTGGCTTTACATGGATGTGCACATCGCTGAAATTAATTGACCAATTTTGATAAACGTTGGCCTGTAACTTTCGTTTTCGCCCGAACCTCAGAAACATTATTTAATTTTTCAAAATATTTTTTAATAAAACAATTATTTAAACCATTGTTACGAGGTGTTTTTAAAATCAGATCTCTCCATTTTCATCAAATTTTTCTGAATTGTAGGCCATAAGTGCCCAAACAAAACGTATGGGCCGCTATAGCCACACAAATATCGGTTCTGTAGCTACTGAAGAAGCCTCTTCCCCCAGAAAAACTGCGTAATTTCTCAACATCGGTTTATAATTGAGCTACGCTTGAGCTGTATTACGTAAACATAGTCTAAGATGAGATCAAAATTTGAAAATCTGATTTTTTTTATTTCAATTTTTTTTACAAAAAGAGATTGAAAACTAAAATGTTTCGAATTAAAAATTGTCTCAAACGGTGAAAAAATAATTTCGTAAATTTCTTGGGCATTAGTCAACAATATGCAGAGTCTTACATGCATCTAGGTAATATTTATATATTTTTTTATTCGAAGGGGGTTATGAAAGCGGACTTAGGCATTAAATATTTCTGACTTTTGTCTTTCTTTCTTATTTTTTGAACGATCACTATGTACTTCTTAATGGGAACAAGAATAAAAGTAAAATGTCAAAAGAATAACGTGACTGTGACAAAATGGTTGCCAACAAAATAATATTACAACTGTTACGAAAATTTCTTATACTCTGGCGCGCGTGGGAAATAGCTTCAGGTTTTACTCACTTTATTAACATACAATACGAACCTTTTACGTTCGCTATTTTATCTTTACGTTATGCGCGCATATGCATAGGTAATAACTGAACTAGATTCTATTTCCTGGGCCACAATAAAATACATACGAAAGTCTCTTGGCGCCACTGCAACTGCTTTCTAGATTTGTTTTTCACATTTTGATTCTATGTTCTCAATCAATAAGTTGTGTCCCTGATTTCAGTCCCGCCCCTCATTGTTGCGTCACTATCATGCAATGACACTTGTGTGTTTCTGTAATTTAATTGGAAAGGTTCGTTGAAATGGAAAAAAATTAATAAGGTTGACAAAGTTATAAAAACAAATAATGCAACAATTAATTAAATGTCACTCATTTTTTAGTGTGAATTGCATATTTAATTGTTTCTTGTTTAGAATCGATTAAAATATTCTTAACGATAAAATTTTTGTTTTGACAAAGAAAAATATATGACAAAGGTCTAATATATTGTCCAATATATTAATATATAATGTTTATATTTTAATGAAAATTAGGTACTAAATTCAGATGTTCCAAAAATATCGATTATACTTTCTTTACAACTATACACACATTTCCGTAAAGTGGAAAACAATTTAATAATGAAATGCTGCTTTTATTTTTTTTTTTAGATTTTTGTTGTTGTGTTTAAAGTTTAAATGAGAAAATACCATTCATTTTCTTTGGTTGGTTCTGGTTATAAGAAATATGTCAAAACCCATTTCAGTGTTTTTGAAAATAATATAAACATATAATATTTAGTGAAAGTTACAAAAAGTTTTGAAAAAATCAACTAAACTAGTTTTTAGCTTATGAAAATTCGTAAAGTACTTTGCTCAAAATACTATTACTGCAACAGTTAGTATATAGGCCTAATACTATTTCAATAAATTACTGTGATTAATTTTGTTACTCGGCTACTTATGAGATGAAGTATTGGTAATTTTGCATTTCTTTTTCTAAACGGACTCAATTTCAACCTTTTTTTAAAATATGTTCCTTTCAATGATAGGAAATTGACATTATTTCAACCACACCTCGATACTAAAATTAATTTTGTTTTCTCTTGTACAAAAACCAAAATGTTGCGTTAAAAAAACCGATTCTTATTTTTTAGTACCTGTACGTGGTATCAAGCTTTTTACTCACTTTATATATGAGGATCACTTTCTACAAAGTTCTGTTTGCTCCATATTCCCGTATCTTTTTTTACCAGAAAAATTAAAAAAAGTTTTTTTTTTTGAGATAAGGGAAAACACTATGTAGGCCTAATGTTACATTTTAACAAATCGGTAAATTAATTTAATCTCCAACGTTGTGCGATGTGAAAGAGTCCACTGAAAATAAAAATTGATATATCGGAATATCATAATCGATTATTTTCACGATAAAAATATTTTATACTTCATATAGCGATCAAGTACAATAAAGTTTCATTATTCGGAAATATCGTCTGAATTTATTTAGAAGGACTTTAATTGAAGGTAAGGTAATTTTAGAAATGTTGCGTTATCATGTATATTTGATAATTTCACCATATGCTTGTACCGTGTGTATATATTAATCCTCAGATCGGTTAACGCAGATAACTAAACACACTAGATATATGTCTGCCTGATGGTTATGCAACCATACTGACAAGTACATTTCTTGCGTTGCATAATTTCAAGGAAACTCTGAATAATTAATACAAGTATTAATTTTAGAGTTTTTTTAGTTCTAGATAACAAAATATTTATAAATGGTGCAAAAATACTACGAAAATATTGTTTTTTATAAATAATTTTCCTGAAATCATCTTCTAAACTTATTGAAAAGAAACACGATTTGTATTAAAAATTTAATTTTTTTAAAACGAATAATCGAATTTTATTAGGTAACAAACACGATGAAGATATTAAGAAAAGACATTTTTTTCTCATCAAAACTGCTTAGGATTAGTATTCTATGGAAAAGTAGAGCGAGTAATATATAAAATATTTCTTATATCCTCTCAAAATGTATTATAAATGTTGCACTTTATCGGTTCATTTTTCAGAGTCAAGGTGTTACCGAATCGTAACATTACCAATAAACGACAGACACGTAACCAATAATTCCTTGCGTAACTTTTTCCGATAATACAGAAAGAACGACGACTTTGGCAAACGAACACACAAACAGATCTGGCGTCACATGCTTGACAATAAAAGGGGCTAAGGACTTCTGAATGTTATAAATAAATCTAAACCAGTAAGTGCAAGCCTCTATGACCTCTGCCAATTGAAAGCAATAGTTTCCTTTTTAAGCCGAGAGATGGCGTGATTGAAGCGTGGCTCAGCAAATTGAGCGAACATGATATCAATGTTGATCGCTTCATTCGGCCGCCCTTTATGTGACCTGCAAATCGGGATAAAACAATGTTTAAACTTAAAACACACAACTTTAATAGTAGTACTTTATTTTTAAAACTTGTACGTATATTTTCGTGTAAACTTCCTGCCTGTTAATGTAACTGTAGCGCATGCGCGGAAATTCTTAAGATTGTGAAACTGTTTGTTCTAATCAAATCGCATTGTTATACATTTTTTTCACAATGGGATAGAAACGTGAGATAACAATGTATTTTAACTAAGTGTGTCGTGTTTTAGTACCACATTATGGTTAATGGATTTCACTGTTGATTACGACTTTGTATTTTGAATTTAGAACAATCATTACGACCATTTAAAATATTTGTCAAATTATTACTTTCTCCTTCTAATTTTGGTCTGATATTTCTAACATATTCACAAGGATTTTTTTATATAACGGTACAAAATTAAGAAAAGGTTTAAAGCGAACCCAATAAGTAATTCTGAACATAAAATTTTTACAAAAATTGAAAATTTATGGATTATGGTTTTCAATTATTTATTAGTTATTGGAAATTAAGGATAACATCGTAGGATATCTAGGATAACATCATAAAATGAATTTACGAAAAAAATAATTTTATAAAATTGTTTTACTGGTATACATTTAGTTACAAAGTTAATTCATTAAAAACTACCAACTCAGTAGCCAAACCCCGGTAGAGCATTTTTAGTAACTGTCTTTTAAGAAAGGAAGGAAGGATGCTTCTTCTAGTATCCTTTTGTGCTCGGTTCCGTACATCCGTTGATTTACCCTCAACCGTTCCTTGCTTCTAACTCGAACAGAGGACATCAGTTGTCTCTGTAGAAGCCAAAGTATCGCTGAATGTTCTAGTGTAAGTCGCACTTCGACTCTCTACCAGAGACGTGTTGTAAACTGACATCAAGTTGTCCATTGTCTTGATGAGCTCCTTTGAAGACGGTAGCAATGATAACATGATAACGAAGAAGTAAATGACGTTGAAAAGAAGAATATTGATTTTTACATTGATTGTGTCCTGTGGTCTTCAGCATGACTTTAATAAAACACTCGCGACGTCATGTAATTGGCTCATTTACAGTGCTTGTTGTAGATGCCTCGTTTATTGAAGCAAATGACAAAAGCAATTTAAACGTTATTAAACAGGCACAAGCTTACTAGATTGAAGAAACAATGCAGGCTGTTTATGTTCGGTAAATTTTACAGTTGTAATTGAAATTGTTCTGCACATTAAATCTAATATTGTTTTGGTAATAAAATTAATATTCTTTTACAATATTTTTAATTAACGTGTTCTTTTTTCACAGGTAAGTTGCTTTCATCGGACTGATGACCTGACTGATTTACACTACTTCACAAGGTCAGTTTGTATTAATATAAAGTTTTAGAAATACCAGTTTGAGAATATTTCAATAGGGGTATAAATTCAGAACGTTCTCTATAAATATTAACGTATTTTATGTGGTACTTTTAACTTTAAAAATCATAAAATAATTTCATAAAAATACAAAGTAATTTTTAAAAAACGTGTGGAACTCGAGAAGTTACTGTCAGAATCTTTTGTTCATAGTTTTTGTTAATATCTTTGCTGAATGTGTTAGTTGTTAAAAAACTAGCAATATTAACAACAATTTTTATAAACGTTTATATTAATTTAGAATGTATTACATAAAGTTATAACGTGCACGTATTCTTCAATTAAGGAAAAATACTGAAACCCAAGCAAACAACCTTTTCATATACGCGTGTACTGTTATCGTAAAGGAAGAAGAAGAAGAATAAAGATGGAAATAGAGAGACGAAATTCGTTTGCTCGTTTATGTTTCATATTTCCGTTACATAAAAAATGTTCGGAATACTTTTTTTCACTGCTCTCCTCAAAGCTAACATTAAAAGCTTCGCTTCGAAAGTATTAAGTAATTTCACAATAACATAAAATAATTGCACTAATATTGTATCTATGCACTACCTAAAATCATTGTTTATGAAAGCTGCAAATTTAAATATAACAGACTAATTTTAAGGTTAGTTTGTGTCCGCCGACCACTGGATTAGTGTCAAATAAAAATAACAACAAAACTTAAAATCTTTTATTTCTCTTCTGTTTGTTATTTATCGTTGAATTATGATCAATATTTCGTTTTAAAGGTGTGATTTTCTAAAACATTTAAAAGATGAAATTTATAATTTTTCTTGTTCAAATACTTTGAAAAACTTAAACCCAGGAATAACGCAAAAGCATTCGAATGTGTATTGAACACAGTTTTAAAATTAGATGTTGATAAAAATTGTCCGACAAAATATAACTTTAAGAATCATTCAGTTAGTTTAAGGGACATCATCTAATCTTTAAGGGACACTAGACTTCTAAGGGACATCAGTTCAATTAACCCAGTGACAGCCGTGAGTTGTATGTTTGTTACAAGAATGTGAGAGTATTGTATATAATGTAGGCTATAATCTCAGTACACAACATGTCCCGCCAACGTGATTTAAATTGGACAACCAAATTAAATTTAAATTAAGACGCATTAGATTTTAAATTAAATTGAGAGTCTAGGCCAAATCAGTGCACACTTCCTACCATTCTACCATTGATAGAGGCTGCAATCTCACGCGCATTGCGAAGCACAGGAAGTCGCAATTTGGCCTCAATCAAGTGGCACGGTGGTCAGGGGCTTATGAGTATATTAGGTCACATATTGTCCTACACGAAATTAGTCCATCCGCGCTAACTCTCGAAAAATAATCCGACACCATTGTGCGAAGCTTGTTAGCAGCTACGTGCTACGGAATACTCGCTTCGAAAGCTATCAAGAGCTCGGACAACAAAACTGCTTCTTAATTTCTGGCTTACCGTTCGAGCGCTAGAGGAGAGATATAAACCTACACTCGCGCGAATACATAAAAGTTCATTGGTGCTTAGCACGTTACTAAGAAAAGCGTACCTTTTGCTTGTTTTGTTTTTGTAACGAGCCTTAAAGACACGATGTAGTTAGAAGCTTGTTGTTTTGATTTAAAGAGGGTAACATTAACCCCTTTCTTGTCGTTGCCTGGGCGAGACTTGGCTATAAACAGATTATTGTGTTTGTTGACTACCCCCTCACAATGAACTAAATGTCCTAGACCTACATCTCAAGCGATGCAGGCCACTTCAGTTGCCAAATTATTCTGTTTGTTAACCCTTATTTTATCAAAGACTGCATTTTAACTTGAACTGTACACTTTGAAATATCGAAAAAGATTAGCCGAACTATTTAATTAACTCGTAGATTAACTATTTAATTTTCGTCAATCTGAGGAGATTTTTTTCAAATATTATTATATTACATTTTATTTACACATTTTTTGACATTTTTTCCCTAAAATCAGAATTAATTGGCAGATTTAAATTCATTTAAAATACGAAAATGTATCCTGTCCCAGTTTGGTTTAAGTGCGTATTTTACAAATAAAACTTTAACAACGTTTGAGCAAAATCCATGAACCGATTTAGAAGAAAATATCCCGATTATTCAGTTTGTTTTTGATAACACAAAAACCAGTTTTTTAAAGGAGAAAAACTTTTGTACGTTCCAAAATTAAATTTCAGTAAAATTTAATTAAAATTGTTGAAGCTGATTTTGAGACACACTCGTTTTTTAAATTGCTAAGGACATACTGATCTTTACCTTCATATTAAACATAATCGAAAATGGTTAAGGTACAAAACAGGTAAAATCGACTAATTGCAGTCAATAAATATGAAAACGGATAGATCCATAAAAACACTAGCCTAAATATGGTCATCAGATTTAATACATAGATAATCTGTAGAAAAAAGTTTGAAAACGCCTTCAATTTGTACGTATGCAACAAAGTAACTCCCGCTGTGTTGCTTGTTATAATGTAAGCAAATAACTATCTTCTAATGTAATATTAATTTTCTGATGGAAACACCCAATCAACTACAAGTAAATTTAACCTATATACATACAAAAATAATAGGTTATAAAATCGTTTATTTTTATTGTTTAATAATAAACGAACAATACATTTACAATTTGTTTATATTCTAATATGTTAGTGTAAAATTAGTATAAATTAAATTTATGCTAAATGATAGTAAAATAATACTTTCAAAGTTTACAGCAATGAAGGCGTAACATTTGTAGCAAAATAAAGTTATTTCTCTGTTGCTAAATAAGATTATGTGCAACAATACGTGTAGAATACATTATATTCTAAGTCCTTAATATAGTATGTTTACTAATCTGTAGTTATGTTTTTGCTCGAGAGAGTTTGTTAGTCCAAGGACTGACTCAAGGATTTAAAGGAAATTCGTTGTGTGTGTGTGTGTGTGTGTGTGTGTGTGTGTGCGCGCGCGCGCGCGTGTGTTTAATTGAGTGTTCAAATGTTTAGTATTATAGCCTTCAAAATTCATTCCCATTTCTTTCAAATTTGGCACAATAATTGGTTTTGTTACACAAACTTGCTTCCGTTTCATAAAGGTGTATTCAAAATTTATGAAAAAAATATGATTAGGGAAATTTGAATTTACTACTATAATCAGCGTTAAAGTTTGTTTGTTTTTTAATTTTAAAATATGAATGAAAATACAAAAACGATTCCAATGACATGCATATTCGTGTTGGTGTTATCAGTGAAATTTGAAAATTAAATATCCTACCGAAATGTTCATTTACGTGATGCTTATTCAGTTGTGTTACTTTTGTGGAATTTGCTTTCATGACGTCATCGTGCCAGCTATTTACCGCTATTACAATTTTACATAACAGTCAAAAAGTACGAAGTAATAACAGTTTTTTTTGTTAGTGCTGTAAAAGTATGTGAAACAAAAATAATCCCGGCAAGGAGCTATTTCCCTGACTTGATGGAAGCTAATTTGTAAAAAGTAAAATTATGACAGTAATTCACCATTATAATCAGTTTTAAAATTTGAATGTAAAATAGGATTTAGTACTTTCTAATTATGGAAATACGACAGTCGAAGCTCATTTCAACGGAATTTGAAAATTTCAAATGCTATTTTTTCTGATTTTGAATGATTTTGAAAATTCGCTTTTGTCACTTCGGCGGGACAGCTTGCCGTGGTTATTTTTCCACAAATCAAATGAACACAACTGAACACTGTGACTGCTAAAACATTTCGGAAACTACAGTAGTTTTGTTTGCCGGTACATTCTCGCAGAACGTTGCAATGTGTTTGAATGGGGAACACCATCAACATGTAAGTAACACTTTGTAGTTAAAGTTACCGACATTAAAGATATCAGCTACCTACGTAAAAGAAATATAGTGTAATTAGTTTTCAGCTGTTAGTGTAGTTACAAGGCCGTAATTGTTTCGTAACAATACGTGTAGTGTAAAACTAGTAACAGTACTCTAATGGAATATATTGCTAAAACTCATTGTTCTTACAAATAAGAGGTGGTCCAAATACTTTTGTTTAGAAGTTTTATTTTAAAACAAGTATTATTTAAAACGATGAACCGAATTTTAAACTGCAAGCGGGTGAGTGTTTCATGATGTATGAGTTTATGATGTGATTAATATTTTTATTTAAATTATATTTATATTTATTTATGTTTATCACAGTGGTAGTACCTGAATTATATGTTGTCAGGAAGATTAATTCTATTGTTTTAACAAATTCTATCTCGAAATATATCTTTATTATGAATTATTCATGATTAGTTTACACGAGATATTGTATTCATAAATAATTTAGGTCTATTACATTAAGCATTTTTATTTACATAGATTATGGACTGTAAAATACATTATAATAATACTGTAATATTAGTAATATTATACTGTAATATTGTAATGTATAATTATATTTTAAGAAATTGTTGACCAAATAAGTTCTTGAAAATGGCAAATGAGTAATTTCATCGAAGTCAAACTCTTCTATTATTCTCCAGCAATATGCACAAACACAAATACACAAAACAGCTACTTCATTGAGCTCAGAACCTTATAACAATAATATCCATTAAATTCTCAAATAGATTTTTTTACGGTAAGATTAGAGTAATTTATACGAATGTTGTGGGGGGGAATAAACAATGAAGTAA
The DNA here is from genome assembly GCA_022606455.1 of Callitettix versicolor. Classification (NCBI taxonomy): domain Eukaryota; kingdom Metazoa; phylum Arthropoda; class Insecta; order Hemiptera; family Cercopidae; genus Callitettix; species Callitettix versicolor. The sequence continues at coordinate 48,615,947 of CM040183.1, forward strand.
TTGCTTAAAGGAACGTTTCAAATGGAATTGTCGTAATTAAAAAATCTCACCGACATGATAGAAATGAACTTCCAAACATGAACACCACTAAACAAAATGACTTAAACTAACATCTTGATATGAGAAACTTTGTGAAAAGTTGATTGCGTTTCAAAATTGGCTTCCAGCATACCGCTCGCTGCTTGCTGTGATTGTTTTCTTTAAAATATTTCGTTTTGATTATTACTGCATTTTGCTGTTAAACGGAAAAATATGTAATATTAATATTGTACTAACGAACCAAGTACGGTGTCTGTTTACAATCTTACTAAGCATGTTTGTGCATGCGAGTGTTAAGTGCATGGTAGTCTACTTTCATTACTAACAGGTGACCGGTCAACGTGTCCAGTCATGGGAAATACTGCATAGAGACGTAATACCGATTTACAAATAGTGCACGTCAATCCTTCGACAGGAAGTAAGTGGAATATTACCACAAAGTGACATCTGACACTTTAAAATAAACTTAATTGTGACCGGTTTGATCCGGTTTGAAGTATCAGTTTCTAACCGGCGTTAAATGAGTAACTTCTTTGTAAGTCATTAGAAACACGAAATTGTAAGAAAAATATTCTTCAAATACGGCACAATCGTTAATTGTTACACTTAATTCTGAAAAGAATTTTAGTATTTCTTTAAACAGTTACTTCACTGTTTATTTTCTCATTGTGTAGAATACATACAAAGAAACAGACTACGGTTATGCAACATTAAACTTGAGATTATGATAGATATCACCTTTAAAACCCAACATAGTGATTTGGGTAACTGTGTGTCTGTGGGTTGTATCAAGACAATAAACGTAAGTTAATTGATCCAAACAATACCTACAGACAGATTTTTATATTTATCAAACAAAAGTTTTCAAATATTTTTTTAGTAAAAAACCAATGATATTTTTTTTGTTTCGTATAACAATAACATTTTGCGTATGAAATCAGATTAAAATACTAGTATATATCTCCAAAATGCAAATTTTAGTGCCAGTAGTGAAATCATATTTTCAAAAAAAAGATATAAGAAGTATTGTAATATTGTTTATTTAAAAAAAGCTTTCTTCCATTACATCAGCGAGACACTTGTGGACGTGATTGTTTATTGTTTCAACTGTAAAACAAACAGGTGTGGATTATTCATTTTCTTACTTCGCCTACAAACGGTTGGATACTGTGCAGTATTGTTGTGTAATCCGAAGTATTCTTTGATATTGAAGGCGTTAAAGTAGAAATGTGCTTTTAAAATTTGTGCCAACGTTTTTAACTTAGATATAGTTTAATACGATAATGTTTTATTTGTTAATACACTTCGTCTTAGATAAAATTACTGTATTATTGTAATATTATATTTAAAAAAAATACTGTTTAAAAGTTTTCTGTGCTTTCTGCACACACGAGCAAGTGAGAACGTCTTCTCCCAAAGGATTATTTGCGTTACAAGTTTTCGTTGCATGGAATGTTTTCATATTTAATTAAAATTAAAAGCTGAAATCTAACGAATGAAATTTGAATTGCTTTGTATCAGATTTGAAATATATTTGACGTTGGATATGTTCCTGCTTAATGAAAGGGTACATGAGATATTTAGATACAAAGACATTAAAAATTTTTTTTAAACAATTATTAGTCTTCAAACTAAACTGTGACAAGCAGCTGCACCTCTAATGAGATTATGTAAAAGTTTTAAAAACCTATCAAAAATTAATTAAAGTAGGATGTACTAGTTCATGCCAATTCTAAAGAAAAATATGATAAAACCAAAGGTCTAACACAGATCTATTACACATTTAACAACATCTCTAAACATATTCCAGAGTCAGGATCGGTGTACATGTCATGCGTCTTACTATATGCTGATAAAATAGCTCATTCGTTAACAATTGTTTTGTGAAACAGAATGGTGTTTGTATTAAGCTACGTGTAAGAACACTGTTGGTGATTCAAGAATGTTTTTGACTTTTTCGTTACATCAGGGTCACAATTGCGTACAACAGGCAATACGAATACTTATCTTGCAACACTGTGACCATGATACTGTAACAAAGACAAAGGATAGAAGGTAACATAGAAGCAATGATCTGTTCAGAGAAGGTTGTAATACGCTTACAGCGTGAAATAGAAGGAAATAAAACGTATTGTTGTATTTCGTCTGCATTCAGGGAACAGAATTAATTTTTGTTATGATGATTCTGAGCTTGTATTACCGTGCGATATTTTGTACTAAGCTGTTTTGTTTGCTATTTATAAATGAATAGTGTCGAAAATAACTTTAAAAAGTCGAGGAAAGTTTATATATATATAATAGTAATTTGTACTACATTCGAGCAATGTTTAATGTTTCATTGTTACATTTATTTAAATTATGAGGTACTTTATAAAATTACACAATCTTTAGAAATATATTAATATGACATCCAACTAGAAAATTAAAAATCAGCATATTACGGAGTGTGAGAATGTTTTCCCTTTTTTGTGTATTACAGAAAGGCTTTTAAGGAAAGATATATGCCTACACCTGACAGAACTAATAATGACAGACAGCTTCTTTAAAAATGAACTTCAGTATTGCCAAACACTTTTAAAATTTCGAATTCATTGTGAAAATACTTGCACTGTCATATATCATATAAAGAAATTAAAAAAAAAATGGACAGTAAAGACAATTACCTAAAAGTAATATTGGATTATTACAAACTGCAAGTAAATAAAATATAAATTTGTTATCAATAATAACACATAACTAAAACATGAGATATGGCGTGTTAAAACTTTCTTTACAGAAAACAATTTACAAGGTTTTCCGAAAGTTTACAAAATACATTTTTTTTAATGCAAAGAAACAGTGTTTTACATTAAAACGTTGTTTAGGTTATTGTGGTAAACACAATAATTGTTCATAAAGCAATCAAAATTATTCAGTTTTGAAGTTTTTAGAAAATGTATTTTTTTACAACGCATATTTTCTTTAAGATATAACAATTTACTTTCTTTTAAAATAATTTAAATTTCGGCATTGCAGGGTATCAAGTTTAATTTAAATTAACAGACTGTCGGAAATAAATAGTAACATTTACATACTGGGTGTTTCAGAAAAGGTTATTAGATCTACAGGTACAAATAAAAGGAATACTCTACAATTCTGCAGTATAAGCTGAAATATTAGCGCTATAGAAAAAAGTATAACGATATTTTCCCATGCAATTTGAACCATAAACACGTTTGCGAAGTATTAATCGTCAAAACAAAAATAACCTTATATATTTTTTTCACCCTTTATTTGTAACCGAAGTTTTAATATACCTTGTAATTTTAAAAGAAGGAAAATATCTTTCGAAAGCGTCTTATATTTCGAATACACCAGAAAGGTTGGACGTTCACAAGGGTTTGGGTGTATTTGATCCTTATGTATTTAGTTAGACAAAACAAATTATCTAATTAACTTTGTTATTCAGATAAATTTTAATGTTTAACTGTAAAATTTAACTCGTGGATATAATTAGGCGGCTATTAAAGAAGGTATGCATTTTTTAATGGCCACTGAAAAAGTACCTAATTATCGGTGTTCATTTCATAGTCGCGGCTCTGAATGTTATCAAAATAACACCAAGCTCATTTTTCAGTGAAATGTTTTTAATAAATGCAAGAACGTGCAGCATGAATGTAGAGATATTCAGTAATAGTTATAGGCCTATTCAAAATAGTTCTAAATACTCTTTTATTACTCGTGGTTATCGTCTCGCTGACTTGATAAAAGAGAATTTTCAAAAGTAATTTTTCTTTATCTTACCGTTTCCAAGTTCTGGTTTCACAAACATAGTTAGCATTAAAATTTATATATTAATTAGGAATTTAAAATATAATTTTTGAATATACGAAAATGAAAGGTGACCGTTGTCAAATTAAATTTTTCAATTTCAACGGATTTTTAAAATTAAAAATCCTAATTTATGCAGTTTTTAACGCTGGTTACGATGGTGAAATCGGATTTTCAACGATGCTACAGCACACACACACACGCAGAGGTCAGGATCTGTGGTGATTCACGGTCCCGGTCACAGATCTGGACCTTACCACGATGGCTGCGCCAATAGTTCATTTCGCCAATGCAGATTCGCTTATGAAATGTAAACACTTCACATGTTTCAGCTTATACAATACAAACACATTCATACAAATTGTAATTGCTTTCTTTTCACACCGACATAACCTTGAAGGTTCCGGTTTTCAAAAAAGCCTAATTGTTTCCTCAGTGTCACATGTCACTTAGTCACTCAGTGATAAAATATACCAGAGTAGTGTATTCTGCTGCCGCCCACTGCTTATAAAACTTTCCACACCAATTCGATGGCGTCAGTTACATTTCTTGGCCTACTGTATGCCTGTATACCTTTTCCTTGTCAGTATGTTGCAATGCAGAAATTACGTAAGCCAGTAATAAAGGATATAACGCTTGTAAATCATTGCTAATTAACAGACAAGCTGTGATAATATTGCTTTTATAGAAAATTTAAAATAGGTCTGATGTGATGGGAAATAATTTTGAAAAAATAATTACACATATCAAACGCTACGAAACACAAAACTGTTTTTTGAAATTTTAAAAATTCACTTTCGACGTCTGTCAATTTGAAAAATTAGGTATTGGAGGCCATCACCCAATTTGTGTGTGTGTGTGTGTGTGTGTGTGTGTGTGTGTGTGTGTGCGCGCGCGCGCCCACTTTTACGTTCCCAATTGCGGTTAGTACAAAAAATTAGATCTTGGTAATGCTGTAGGTTGATAAGTGCATTACTAAAAAAAAATCATTCAGCAATTTCAAAATGGCTGATATTTAAAATCTTTAAAAAAATCAATTTTTAGTTTATCTTTTTTATGAAAATTGGATTTCACCATCGTAATCACATTTAAACTCTGCATAAATTAAAATTTTTAAATTCTATTTTAATGCGATAATCAATTAATCTGACTGATGTAAGGGGTTCATTTTCGTATTTAAAAATTAAAATACAGTTTTTACAGGGGATTTTTTCGTATTAAAAAAATACAGACAATGTTTATCATACAGACAATGTTATCATGTTGGTGAAAAAGAGTAAAACAGAAACGATATAGTTGAAAATTCGATTCGATCATGTAGGCAAGGCAGATGCGTTCCACGATTGTTGTATTTTCATTCCAGTTCAAGAAAAAAGTGATAATTTTTTCACATTTCAACCCGATTGAGATAATGAAATTAGAGTTTAAAAAATGTTTAAACTAAAAGTTATGATATTTTTAACAGTTGAACGAACGAACGGACTCTATTGGATAAAGATCTTGCTCAAGCTATTATCAAAATAATTTTGATTTTTACATATCGAAATGTTCTTTTAACAGATGTTAATCATACTTGTTTGTTTTGCGAAATTCGTTCCCATCACGTCAGCATGACAGCTTCCTTCTCCATTCAACGGGAACAATGGATTTTAGTTTCATATCTAGTTGAAAATTGTCAGGGCTTAGTGCACTATTTATTGAGACTGTCATTCTTTACTGCTTTGTTTAATAAGTTTCTTATCTTTGAGACACAGAACTAATGAACTTTACAACAAATATTTTATCTTAATTCATGCCTTACAAACAGACAGGCAACATTTTGAGCGTGAGCCTAAAATACAGTAACCATTGCCAAGTTGTGTGCGTCTTATAGCTTTTACATTACGGTTAAATTGGATAGTTTGTTTATATGAAGCATAATTATTAAATAGACACTGATGGTGGTTTTACAAAACTTGAAATACTTATTGTAATCTTCGCAAAAAAATATGAAATGTTTTTTTTAATACTATGACAGATTTAAGAACTAAGAAAGTCTGAAAAGTCTACTTTGACTGTGATAAAATATTTGTTGAATGTCCAAGGAAAATTTTTTATTTTTAAACTACTGGTATCTTAATGTCCATATTTGAATATTTTGTGAGTAGTAATTCGTAATATTTTTTGAATAAATTTATGATTTTTATGGAAGTAACACTTAACTTTTTAAGGAAGTAACTTAGCTCAAAAATCCTTTTGGGAAAATTGGTTAAGCTAAATCTAAATCCGCGTTCACAATTAACTAAAGACGATCAATGGTGGATTAAACACATGTTTGATGTGTAAACATTGATGTTTTTCAAAATTATAGGGTGTTTTGTTGGAGGAATAGATTGGAAAAGTCAAGTCTGATGATTCCTGAGAGATAAGAGAAAACTGGATCAGACATATTGATTAGTTCACATTACTATTTAGTTAACAGTTTCACTTAAAACTGTAAAAAAACCTTGCCTTAAATATCAAACATCTAAAAATCTTGATTATAAAACACTTAAACTCTGTACAAAAATATATCATGTGAAAAAATCTAAAAAAAACATCAACTATCGATGTACAAAAAACATCGACTATCGATGCTCATCACTACAATAAATCAGCCGCTGGTTTCCTCAGTTTATTAAAAGACTTTAGACCTATTAGAAGCACGAAACACTGCCTGTTCTACAACCAGATTTTCATTAAGTTGATAGTTATTTCAAAATACTACAAATACTACAAAAATACTGCAATTAAATCTAAAATTTTTAATTTCGCCTCAATTCTGAATCACTCGATATTCATTTTGCCTAATATAGTTTCACGCGCATTTTTATAATCTCTTTAACACAGATTTATGTGTTAATTACATAAATATTCCCATTTTACATTTTGGGTTGAAATTGAAAATATATCATCAGCTAAATATTTTTTATATTAAAACCGAAATAGTTTTTTTTTTGTGTTTAACGTCCGACTATTGTGCACACTTGGGCTA
>CM040183.1:48627808-48705308 GCA_022606455.1 Callitettix versicolor
TGTTTTTTAAAACATTTTCTTTACTGAATCGGATTATTTGGTTGTGCGCAGTAGGGAAGTGTTTTAGTCGGATCATTTCCTGACGCTGACCTCACTTTGGAAGTGCCACATTGTTGCCGGCAAATTGACAGTACGCCCTTGTATTATTGACATGTAGGCCTACTTTCTGCAGCAGAAAACAGTTGAATCTAATTGTGTAATAACGGTCTGTACACTGAGTTTGCAACAGACTGTAATCCAAATAAAATACGTGATATTTTGAATATATGTTATTATTTGTAAATTTTTAGTTTAATTACCATTCTTTTCGGTTTCTCAATGGTTCTCCCAAGGTCTACGGCCATAACTCTTTGTGAGCAATATTACTCGACCTTCCTTCTCTTCCGACAGAAGGCATCCATTCCAACATCTCTTGGTTGTGTCCAACATCTCCATTCCAAGTGTCTGGTTCCCTATTCTGATCTATGAAGTCCTTAAGAGTGTATAGTCGCTTTTCATTTTTTCACAGTACGAACTATAAAAACAGTTTGTGATAACTTCGTTTGTAATAACGAAAAAATTCAGTTTTGACATTTTGATCGATAGATACTCAAATACTACAGTCAGAAAAAGTGGGTGTGTTAATCTGTTTGTCTGTGAACTATCTTTAGACTAAATTAATTGATCGATTTTGATAAAATTTAGCAAGTCTAGTTTGCCCGATTCTCGGAATTATTTAAAAATTGTTTCCAGGAATTCAGAAATACGTAATTCAAAAAAACATTCGTTAGACATTAAAAAAAATATGTTAACAAATTACAGATATTGAAGAACCACTTTTAAAACTGTTGAGATACAGTAAACCATATTCTTCAGAATATGGAAATTCCTTAGAACACAAATTGATAAATTGAGTTTTAAGTCTGTTCGAGACAACAAATTTAGTTTTAAATTAAAATTTATAAAGCTACTTTTAGAACATTTTTTTTAAAGTTGCAATATAAATTTGTAAAATTACTAGGTTATGTTTAATAAATTTGTTGAGAACGTGCTGTAAACCTTACATACAGTGTCCGTTAGCATTTTATTATGTATTATTAAAGTCTTGTTTCATTTAGCCTTGTTCGGTTGTGCTTTAATTGCCTAGTTTATGACATAATTGAGAACTAAAAAACTAGCAAACTTTCTACAGCCATATTTCAAATTACTGACAAACAAACGTGCGATTTATATGTTATTCTGTTTGTTTTAACATTTGTCATTATTCGTGTTTATAAAGACAACGTTTGCACAACGTTTGAGAGTATGGATCAACTAGTGTTCTCAACATAAAACATAAAAATGCAACTACTGTAGAACATACGCCTAAATGCCTAAGCCTATGTTAAAACAATACACAACTTTCGAGAGTATGAATCAACTCTCGTTGTTAAATGCCTGACTTAAAACATAAAAATGGAACTACTGCAGAACATACGCCTAAATGCCTAAGCCTATGTTAAAACAATACACAACTTTCGAGAGTATGAATCAACTCTCGTTGTTAAATACCTGACTTAAAACATAAAAATGGAACTACTGTAGAACATACGCCTAAATGCCTAAGCCTATGTTAAAACAATACACAACTTTAGAGAGTATGAATCAACTCTCGTTGTTAAATGCCTGACTTAAAACATAAAAATGGAACTACTGCAGAACATACGCCTAAATGCCTAAGCCTATGTTAAAACAATACACAACTTTCGAGAGTATGAATCAACTCTCGTTGTTAAATGCCTAACTTAAAACATAAAAATGCAACTACTGCAGAACATTCGCCTAAATGCCTAAGCCTATGTTAAAACAATACACAACTTTCGAGAGTATGAATCAACTCTCGTTGTTAAATGCCTAACTTAAAACATAAAAATGGAACTACTGCAGAACATTCGCCTAAATGCCTAAGCCTATGTTAAAACAATACACAACTTTCGAGAGTATGAATCAACTCTCGTTGTTAAATGCCTAACTTAAAACATAAAAATGGACCTAATGCAGAACATTCGCCTAAATGCCTAAGCCTATGTTAAAACAATACACAACTTTCGAGAGTATGAATCAACTCTCGTTGTTAAATGCCTAACTTAAAACATAAAAATGGAACTACTGCAGAACATTCGCCTAAATGCCTAAGCCTATGTTAAAACAATACACAACTTTCGAGAGTATGAATCAACTCTCGTTGTTAAATGCCTAACTTAAAACATAAAAATGGAACTACTGCAGAACATTCGCCTAAATGCCTAAGCCTATGTTAAAACAATACACAACTTTCGAGAGTATGAATCAACTCTCGTTGTTAAATGCCTGACTTAAAACATAAAAATGCAACTAGAACATATACCTAGATGCTGAAGCCTGTGTTAAAACAATAAACTAAAAATAACTTGGTCTGATTCCCTAAACTGTAAAAAATAAAACTGAGACACCCACACAAAACAAGCATAAAAACACATTTAATTTTTACATATTAATGACAAAAATATGTTTTCTAGAAGTTATGATCGGTTCTCATTTCATATGAATCTTTGAATCTTATTTTTCTCAACGGAAGTTCACTAAATAAGAAAAAAATGTAAAATAAATCGAGAACATTATTTCAATTTATACAAGTAACCTTCATAGCCTACCTTGATGATTTTGTAATTGACGTGAGATAAGTTTAACCTGAGATTGCCAAAGGGTCACTTCTCTGTGGGGGCTTTGTTAAGGACGTACTGAGATTAGTGTGACGGCCATGCTAAAACGTTAGCTAACAGATTATTAGACACCAAATCCATTTTGTGGTCCCCTCGTGGTGGCAGTATCTCAGTTAATCGACTCTTTACGTTTTATAATGGGGTAGTAAACGTAAATTGGATCAGCAAAATACTTGCAAACTATGTGGTGGTATATACAGCATGTATACGTAATGGTGCGTATACATTGGGATACATGATCACGCACACGAAAGTATATGTAATTTTTTGCTCATTAAATTGTGAGGAAATCTTTGAGCTCATACAATTTACATGAGTTTATATGTATCTTTGTTAATTTAACTTGTATCTGATACAAATCCTCATACATATATATCAATATAAACGCACGTTAATTAGAGCTTCAAATAAGAAACTGGTTTGAGTGTTTACGTTAGAAAAATTGCTGATTATAAGAATTTAAAATTTATACTTAAAAATATTCCTAAATATTTTTATTTGTGTAAGCCTACTTCTCTATATTGATACGCAAGATATAGCATCAGTTAAAAAATATATTTTACAAAAATCGTTCTACAAAATATATAAAAAAATCGTCATTTTATGACAAACAGAAAATAAAAAACCCATTTTGTTAAACGAACATTTTTTTTATAAGCGTTTTGCAAATGAACGAATTTCCTAAAGTCTAACAAACTTTAAACTGTAGAAGTATTTGAAAATTTATAGGCCTATTAATAAAATTTTGGCTTTTTATATGCTTTTTTAACATTATAATTTATTTATTTTTCTGAGAAAAAAACAAAATGGCCTGACAGACTGAAAGCAGACAGGCTCTGACCATTTTGATGCTCTGACCACAATGTGCGGTAATAATAATTTGGCAGAAAGCCTGCTAAATTTTTAAACAAAGTGATTGTTCGAAATAAATTGTAAACAGACCAACGCACACATTTGAGAACTCGCTTAATTTGTTCAACAATGTGTTATGTAGGCCACTCTATGACAACTTAAAAGTTAACAAGAGCCACTTACAGACAGACAGTAAGAGAGGTCCTTATATTTATCGTATAAGCACTTGTAAAATATTATTGCCAACTTGTATGTAAATTAATAGGAATATCTGAATTCATAAATTTTGAAATTTAATGCTACAGAGTGACGTTGTGTTTGTCTTTATTCTCCTGAATTACGCATTTATTTTCACCTCCATTGTAGCTGTCGATAAGTGTCGCAGTTGTGATTGATTGCGTGCAGGCTAACTGATCACTAAACATTATTGTAGCCTATCACCACTTCAGCGTTTGAGTACATTATTTTCGTAATGACGTCACATTAGCCACGCAGAATTGTTGAGATGACGGGAATTTTTTTTTAGTCTTAGCCATTGTTAAGCACTTGGCTTAAACTTTACTTGTTGGTAATAAAAATACATAACTCGTCAAGTAATCAAGAAAATGGCAATGGCTCCCAGTTAATATTAACAAATGTAAATCTTTAATTAAATACTTTCTTAAAGTGATAAATTGTAAAACGAAAAGACAAATATGTGTCTTTGTGATCTTTCTGAGCTGCAAAACTCTTATCAGTATTTCATCTAGAGATATTTCTAGGTAAATTCATTTTCAAAAATGAACAATTAAATATTTTTTTAAATCTATATCTATGTTCAAAATGCAGCAACCTATCCGCAGCAAAATGCGTTCAACCGTTTCGAAATCTTAAACAAAATTGGCCTAAATGTGTGTTTTTGCATTCTATTGAAAATTTAAAAAAAAACGAATCTGACATCGGTAGGTCCGTATTTTTATTGTAATTTGGAAGTTTGAAATGCTAATTTATGCATATTTTAACGCTAATTATGAAAAGCGATTACAAACGTGTACGCTAATGTTTGTTGGAAATTCGTTTCAACGCAACAATGAGCCAGATGTGTGCAACGATTTAATAAGTTTAAATTGATAAAAAATAAATCTAAAAACTGATGTAGATAAAAATTAAATTTGCTAGAATCAAATCATTAAATCAGTTGCTGAAATATTCTTATAGGCCCTACGGTTCCACTTTTGCCATTAAGCGTAAAATCGATTTCTTATGGAATTATTAGTTTTAAAATTAAGACAAAATAGTACCGTGAAATAAACGATTAATTTAATAACCGAATTAATTAATGAATTAATTTGTTTAATTAACGAATTGAATTAATAAGTGCTACCTCACTTGCAAACAGGCTCCCTTTTAACGTAACACGCACTTGGCGAATAACTTGCAACATTAAATTAGAATGTCAGCTGCTGCTTGAATACCGGTTTTTTTACTCGGCCAAGGTAAGTCAATCAGAGTGGAGTATCTAAACCTGTTGCCCGAGGTGCGTAAAGCAAAATTTTAAAAACATTTTTTTTGCGGTACCTTAAAATATGAATTTAATCAAGGATATGAATTTATGAATTATTTAATGAAATATGAATTTATTTCTTTGGAAAATAAAACTGTCATAGTAAGAGTCAGACCCGGGATCTAAAAATGAGCACCAGTCCTGTCATAGATCACGTTTTGAGGAGACGTATAAACGTTATATATATATATATATATATATATATATATATATATATATATATAAGCACTTTTAAGTTCGCAATTTCAGTCCTTTTTGATTCAAATGTGGCATAAAAGTCGATTTTGGTAATAGCTTGGGTAAATTTTTGTTTTTGTTTTATTTCACCATCGTAATCAACGTTCAGTATTGTATAAAAAATAGTTTGAATTTTTAAAATCCTTTGAAAGTAATAAATTTAATTTGACGACGTTTAATTCGTATTATCAATGTAATTTAAAAGTTTAAAATGCGAATATAAATTGATTTTAATGCTGGTTATGATGGTTACATCAGAATTTCAAAAATGGTTCTAGATAAAGAAAAATACTTTTGGAAATTTGCTCCAGCAAGACAACTGTGCGCGTGATAATTTACTATTTTATAAGAAACGTATTCACAGATCTACTATAAAGTTATGCTGAAGTGTTTTGTGAAATAATGCAAGAAACAATTATTTAAAAAATATGTACTTAGACGGTTGGGGAATTTCATACAACGCAGTTAACAATACGTTTAACTAAATCAGAATGCAGTTTATTTCTTTACTGTAAAGTGACACTTTCATCAGTAATGAATTTTTAGAGAAAAATGAAAGTTCGTACAGAAAATTGCACGTTTTGCAATTGTAGAAAAAGCGAAAATAAAATGTAAGGCTGTTTTTTTAGTGGACCGTAATTTCGGACGAAACGTCTTCAAAATCAGTTGCCATAATAAGCATGTGTAGGAGACAAGGTAAAAGTGGAAGGCATTGCTGAGTTTTGCAACCCGTCGCCCTTGTAAACAAATACAGGAAATTTAATTGTTTCCGCATCGTACTAGTTCAAAACAAGAAACAAAGTTTGGTCTGTGGCATGCTGATTGGTTTGTTTTAGAAAATAAACTAACATGTTACGCAATCAATTGTCACACATTGATGTCTACAATACTGTGAGTGCGAAGTGTTCAGAGTTCAGATAATTTTTAAATGTAGTTAGGTTTTCCATTTATCCATTAGTTTTCCAGGGGAAATTAGGCGCGGTAAGAAAATTAGTGTAAACGTAAAATAACAGTTTAAAAGAAACACAGATAAATAATTTGAGCACACACAAACCTTCTCACATTGAATTATTTCCACGAAATGTTAGGCTCTGAAATTATCGACAAAAAACGAAAAATCGATCCGTTGAATTTTGCTGAAATGTTGGTATTTCAGTAGACGTATAATGTTTCTACCTACAGGGTAAAAAATAATGGTGCAAGAGTAAAAATATCAGACGGCGTTTAGAGTTTTTTAGATTTTTTTTTTAAATTTACTCCCATACCTCTCTCAGATTTCTGACAGATCCGAACCGAACACTGACTTTATAATGGGAAAATATTTTAGAAAAAAACCTGTATTATCGATTTTTTTCCGTCGGTACTACTGAACTGGCCTTGTAAGAACGTGGCAAGAGTTTTTTTATAGGCTACTTCATGAATTACTTTCGAAAATATATGAATAAAATCTGTAGAGCCGATTTTGAGTGGTTCCAATTTTTGAAGGTTATATGAATTTGACTGCAATATGAGTTGCTTTTCGTATTTTTATTGTTTGTGTAGCAAAATGTTCGTTTATGTGATGTTAAACATTTTAAATAATTCAGTATTACTTATTCAAAATTCGATTCCATCACGTCAGCGTAAACACCTACGTACCGCGATTATTTGATATTGTTATAGTCTTGTAACTGGTGTTTTATCTCAATTGCCACTAGAACTTTATCTTTTAAAGTAAGAAATACTCATAGGCTATATTCAAATTCCGAAGGTTGACAATTTTCATAGATAATACAAATACAGATAAATTAAGCTGCCAACAAAGTTATTGTTTTCTATAACTATATATTTTTTATCTTTCTTATCACAAAACAGACTGTCAGACGGTCTTACGCGTATGAAGAACCTGCCTTAACTAGTTACGCCACACAGACTAGGAGCAGTAGCATTAGGTTTAACATTAACGTGTACGTTGTTACGACTTCTTTGAATCTTGGGCAAAAATAATTTATCTTCGTTTTGAAAGAATATACAGAAATGTACGGCTGAAATGTTTCCAAGGTTAGCCATTAAACGCCCTGGTGCGTTAAGTTAACTTTAACGCTCTGTATTTAATTATTATATAATTGTTATAAAAATAATAACGCAAATGGTGATATTTTTGCCCAAGCCTAACAAAGTAGGTTCATTTATTTCAAAAACTCATGAAGTTCTTAGTTAGTAGCCATTTTAAATATAAATATAAGACAAATTCTGCGTGTACTGAACATTTATATGGCAAGGTCATTTAGATTTGATTTCTAGTTTTAAAATAGTAATTATTAATATTTTAAGGCCATCTTTTAAATAACAACTATTGAAATCATTTTTGTCAACCCAGTGACAAGTCCTACAGTTAATTACTCTTAATTAGGTGGCAATTAGGTGTGCAATGGTAAAATAATCAGTGTGAAACGGTTATTTAAAAAAAAAAAAAATGGAAGTACAATACAAATAATATCGACAAACAGCTGACTGGCTGACGTAATGAAAATCAATTTCCAAAAACTAACGATAACAAAAAGCTCTACGAAAATACCGTAAATGTTTTGAAACACTAAATCAAACGTTTCATTCAACATTTTAAATAATAACATTTTTTACCCTTATACTACGAGAATATAATCCGTCAGGTCAAATTTGATAACAGTACTTTGAGACTGGTAAATCAGAGAAATTTAGTTGAAAAGTTGTTGTAAAGGTCTTTATCTCGATTTTGAAGGAAACTTATAGATTTGTCTAAATTAAAACCGTAGAAAGGATTATAAAGAGCAAAAATTTCCATAAGAAATTAATAGTAAGGTTCAGCTGTGTTCAATATTAGTATTTTGAATTACAGCTGTTATACATATTGTTTATAGTAATCTGTCTATTTAGGCTATTTTCTGGAATTAGCTTTGGTTTTTTGTTTCGATTTGTTTTCATTTTTAAGGTTCAAGCAATTTTAAACGAATTTCGTTGTTAGGTAATCCGGGTAATAATTATGATGATTATAATAGTTACTAATAATTATAAACATAATTATTATCTAATAATAGATGTGTTTGCCTTTTCAAGCAATTATTTTGAAAATCTCATTTCACCATCGTAATTACCATTAATTGACATTTTAACCTTCAAATTTCATTTAACCAACTGCTGTCGGATACACTTAATTTAAAAATTGAAATTGTTAATTTATGCGGATTTCAACGCTGCCTATAATGGTACAATGGGATTTTTAAAAAGCGTAATAAAAAATGATTTAATATTTTAAATGTCACCGCTTTGAAAGACATGAAAGTAAGACAGATGAAATATTTAAATCCATTTTTATTTATGTTACAGAATATGAAAGGTAAAACTGTTCTACAACAAAATGTTATTGCTTTCATTGGCTCCACTTTTATTGTTGAAAACACGTGTTGATACAATTGTGGACTAAATGGAAAAAAACCAATATAAACGTTCTCTTTTATAAGCAGGCCACGTGGACATCGTTGTGTGTTACTTCGACCACCAATTACGGTAAATTAAAATATTGTAGAAAAAAAATTGTACTCATAAAATCAAAATATTTGAACATTGTAATAATAAAGTCACATTGGCTACAAAAGTCACAGTCAGTATCTTCTGTAATATTTCGGCTTCGGAAAGTTATGTGATCGTGAGTGTGAAAAAAATCGATTTTAAGATTTTAATCGATCTATCCGTTTTCGGTCAGTCTTAGTTTTGATGTTTGTCCGTCTGTGTGTTTGTGCACGTAGATGAAAATTAAAGTAATTGACGATTTTGATCAAATTTAGTATGTAGGTATGGTTTGCCTATATCTCAGGAACATCAATATCTAGCGATAATTTCCTAAAATCATTCAAACTATTTTGATAAAAAGTCCCAAACAAAATGAAATGATCGAAATGTCTCTAAAAAAATAATTGTTATGAACTATCGAAATAAAACTGAAACATCGGCCTAACTTTTAAAAATCGATTGATTAGATTTTGCTCAAAGTTTATGTTTTCATAAAATTAGATACATAACTTGAAGGATAAATTAAAAGAAGAAAAATATAAACCCTGACCTCAGTCAGGTTTGTCTTTTTCGGTCTGTAATTTTCTTTTATTGCAAATTAAAACTTTGTTTTGAGTTGCAATTCTACTTATATTTCCAAAATAAAATAAGCCATTTTAACAAATTATATCGATTTTCCTGTGGTAACCTGACAAACAACACTTTATTTTATTACTCGTACCTTTAGACTTCTATGGTACTTTTTAACTTATAAAACATCACCATCTGCAGTATCAACTTCATTACAAACCCAAATATGTTTTTACCAGTCTCCGCAGGTTTGAGACTTTTAGGTTTGAACTTTTAGGTTAAACTAAAAAGTTCAACTTATCACACGGCGTGGTAATATTTTTAACATTATGTTTGGTTTTGTTACACATCATGCCAAAATTAGCTAATCCGGGATTTATGTGAGGAAATGTGTATAATGTTTTCGTATTATTTGTTAAATTTGAAGAACATACTAAACATTGTTTTAAGCTGTTTATTTAAAAAAAAAATATGGAAATAACTCCGCCAAGTTGTTTTATTATTTTATCAATGTAGCAATAACTGGTTAAAATCGCGACAGTTAAGTCAACTCACTGCCGACGCCCCTGTTATTAGTTGCCTTAAAGTATTACTTAGTTAAACTAATCGGAAAGCCTTATTAATTGGCACGATAATCCCATTTATCGATTACACCGTTCTGTTGTGTATTACACTGTACTTACTATACGATACTGTGTCAGGTGGAATAGTCTAGCTCTGTCGGTTGAGTGAGAAGGACATCCACCATGAGGCATAAGCTGGTTAGTCTTTAACGTTAAGCGGCGACACTGTGAACATGTGTCGTATCATAGTGGCTTAACTAGTGATTGTTTGTTGTTCTACTTAAAGTTTTTTGTCTTGTTTGGTTGTTTAAACAGAATTATTGTAGTAATATTTTTCAAGTTATTTGTGGTTTACCTTTTACCTGACGATTACTATCGTTTTTTTTTTTTTGTTTAGGGCAAGAACAGACCTGTTATCACCGAGTATGACCCGGAGAAAAGAACAGTGCGCACCGAACTTGGAGACCTTGTACTCGTCAAGTAAGTAATTATTTGTGTTCGATTTGTGTTTATTTACAAAGAATCACAATAACTGAGTTTAAACTCATCCTTCGAGATAGGTTAAACAAATATTAGTTTTGAAAAATAATAGTATAAAAATGACGTTACTTTACGATTATGTCTCAAAAAAAAAATAATGGGACGCTCAAAATATGTAAAAAAGTACACGTGTGGAACTCGGGGCGTTACCGATAGAAGCGAAGCTTTTGTTTATATCTTTGCTGAATTAGTTTGAAGATATGTTTACAAATATCTTGTTTTATTTAAATAAATAAATACATGAACCTAGCTTAGATATTATTTACAGTAGTTATAGTAAAAGATCAGATGTTTTATGTTAACTCGTAACGCTAACAGTATTAATAACAATTATTATAAAATTTTATAGTAATTTCTTATAAATGGTTACAACGTGCACATGTTTTTCAACTAAGGAAAAATACCGAAACCAAAGTTACACATTGTTTTCATACGGTGCGCGTATGCTGTTATCGAAAATGAGGATGAAAAAGAAAGAGACAGAAATAGAAAGACTGCTCGTTTGCTTGTTTGTTACATATTTCCGTTACGTTCTTCCGTTCGGGACACTTTTTTCTATTCAATCCTCTCGCCAATGCTAACATTAATAGCTTTGTTTCAAAAATAAATATTATTTTTTCATCATTTAATGAAATATTTGACCTTATTTGAAAAAAATTAACCTATAAAGTAACATTATCTTCAATAAACAGTTGATATTGTGGACAGTATTGCTTTATAGTTAATGTGAGTTCAGTTTTTGGAATTTCCATTGGAAACTAATGCAATGGTAAGACCTGAGGCCTTGAATGCACGCCGATTCTGACCTCTAGAATATTTTTTGAGGGTCGTGAAATCAATTCAGGTCTATATTGTGTGTTGTTAGCAGGTTTTACAGTTTTGGCCTTATTTTTTTGAAACTTCACATAGAATTTTAGTATAGTTTGAATAAATTCGTTACCCAGAAAAACAGTTCAGTCGTTTCAAAATTACTGCCATTTCTTATCTCTCAACATGACAACTTTTTTTTGGAAACATATTTCAAAACCGTGATCAGAATTAAATTCTGAACAACTAAGTATTCCAAATTTTCAACATAATATGAAAAATTCATTTTTACAAGGAAAATATACAATTAATTATTATAAGGCCTATTGACCTGTAAATGTTAAGAACATATTGTAAATATTATAAACATAATGTTTTGTAAACATTGAGCAGCAAAAATACATTTCTTTCCTATAGTTTCAGTTAATATTTAACTCTTGTTCTAATGGCAGGTCTCATCATTATAGTCGCACTAATAGCTCATTTTCTCATAAAATTTTCGCTAATAAACAAAACGTATTAACAGATGATTACAATAACATTAGTTTGTCGTTTTTCCTTTTGAATTTTTAAAAAAATATTTGTTTACCAAAACAATATTTTTATTATTTTTAAAAAAATCGGCTAGTGTGTGTTTATATGATAGTAATAATTTAATTAACAATTTGATAAAACAAAATTAATTTTACTTTTTTTAGTACTTATAGCCTTAGTTAATGGAAGATTAATTGATCGTTTCGAAAGTCGAAAACATTTTCAAAATTAAAATTTTGTATAACAAAATTTTGGTTCCGTGTTTGTCTGTCTGACCATCCGTTGTAATCATTTCTTATATATCCTGTTAGAATTATCCGATTGTCATTAAAGGTGTTCGCGTAGTTAATGGTAGTAATGATCCCAATTAAATTTCTCCTTAATCGTTTAAAAGGGTCAAGTTTATCTGGTCAAATAGCTATTTTTCACAAGCATTAGGCCCTATTCTGTTACAACATTCCGATTATTTAAAAGGGTCAAGTTCATCTGATGAAATAGCTATTTTTCACAAGCATTAGGCCCTATTCTGTTACAACATTCCGATTATTTAAAAGGATCAAGTTCATCTGGTCAAATAGCTATTTTTCACAAGCATTAGGCCCCATTCTGTTACAACATTCCGATTATTATGAAACTTGGGTAGTTTTTTTGCGGTTTTGTATAATACAGATTTAAGCTTTAAGATTCAAAAGAATTGGGATGATGCATACAATGAGACAAGAATCACTATTTTACGAAAAAATACTTCTTAATTATAGCTGGCGTGTCCGAGGAAGCTACGTCAACAGTCAATGTGTTCTGTTTGCGTAGTTCAAGATCTAACCTAAGTTCGAGACTGAACGATTCTTACATTTGAATAACAATTTTAATGTATATACAGTAGACTGTACCTACTAATGATTGTTATTCCAGAAGCAATAAACAGTTATAAGTAAGGCAGTCATAAATTCAAACTTTGTTTAGTGTCAAAAACATTTTAAGAAAAAAAAATCTAACAATGTAAAACTTTACAAACCTGAATGTATAGCAGGCCTACAGTGCAGTATTATATATATAGCATTAATACAATTTTTGCCTTGACTGTAAAATTATACTTTTTTATTATATTTTTATCGGAAAAGAAACGTTTAACAATGGACCAAGAGTGTTATTCAGATAAAAAAAACACAACAAAACCAGCTGCGTGCAAAGTGTTGCACAATTAGAGAGTGTTAAACCTTTTGCTTCGGCATTCTTCCCAGTGGCGGATTGAAGGCCAAAATAATTTCATTGCTATTGTGCGGTTTTCCTGCAACGCAGGCTTGCTGTAAAGTACAATTTAAAGATTTCCTTTTAATGTTTCAATTGAATTGATTTAATCGCAAGACGTTCCTCGTTGCTGACTAATACTAATCAGACATTTTTAACTTGTGGTAAAAAGTAAACTATAAAATTAGGCTAGTTATGGAGTTATACACACTGCCTCACATCAAATTATGTAAAATAAAAGGTTTCGGAGAACGATCCGGCGAAAACCATAAAATCGTCATAATTTCACAAAATCTGTTTATTAGATTTTTGATCGATGCGAAGATCAAGTCAGTGTGCCAAATTTAAAATAACTTAAAATTTACGTCTAAAACAAGATTGAAACAGCAAAACAAAATGCCACATTTTTTTTGTAAACTTATTCTCGGAGCGTAAATTACTTCAAATTTATTAAGCTGACGAGTTATGAATATTGATATGCGACCAAAATCTGATGAGCCGATTTTGATAAATAAACCGTTGTTCCGATTTTTTCCGAAAGCTAACGAAACGAATTTTTTTGGAAAGATGAGCTTTGTTTAGATACTAGAGAACTGCATTTAAGTAAAATAGGAACAAAAATTTGATTTTGAGATAATCAAATTTTGTAATTTTATCTCGAAAAATGGGCAAACTATACTTAAAAAATTAAAATCGGTCAATTTGTTTAGTCCGTACCGATGTGTACAAACATACAGACGAAAATTGTAATAAACCATTTTTTTAAATTCAGATTTTACTATATACTTGTTTAGTCAGAAAATAAGACCACTGATGAGTTGTAAGATTGTTTCATCTTTTGAACGTCAAATCCTTTTAGTTTGCGAAGCCACTGCCTTACTTCTCAATTTCCAAGGCCTTGCTGTACACGAACGCTATGTATGTAGTATAATTTATTATATATAGCCCTATCTATACAGTGTGTCTCACTTGCGGATGTAAATTTTCTTTTGAATTATCACGCCTGCAATCTGCAATCGCGTCCTTCGTCACAGTCTACTTGATATTTATAGAATGGAGAACAAGTATGCTAACTTATAATCCCGAAAAATAATTTTTCTACATCTATTGTGCTTTTGGCTCTGTTAGTAAGGGATAGCCAACCTAGGCCTACTATTTTATTCGCGGCTTCAAACTTGTACAATTTAAACATTGTATGGAGTCTGCATTTTGTTAGCATACGTACATATCAAAATGGCGTCGGTTAGTTTAGATGCCAGCAATGTGCAGTCACACGGATGGACAGACATTTAACAAAACAAACACTTTTTTGGACTCAGAGGATTTGATATCCACCAAAATCTCAAGATATATTTTTTCAGAACTGCTAATCATACTTTCTTTATACAGTACTTTGTATTGTGAGAAAAGTAACCATTTTAAGATTAAAAACGACGTGAGACACTGAATAATCGTAGCACAAAGTTGCATCCCTGACGTGATGGATTCAAATTCCCTAAAATATTTTTGTACATGCCCTTTTGAAGATACTATCAAAGTACATTTAAAATGCGAAAGTGAAAAATGATCGTCGTTAAATACATCTTAAAATATTTCAGTCGATTTTAAAAAATCATAATGATACTTCATGTGAACTTCAACGCTAATTGCAATGTTGAGGGTTAAAAAAAGTGTAAGAAAAAAGTTATATTTAAAAAAAAATTTGAAATGACAGCCATTTTGAAATTGTCAAATGGATTTTGCTGGGTAGCAAATTGTTTAAGCTATTATTACCAAAAGAATTTGTGTACCAAATTTTAATCAAATTGGATCAAAATTGAGAACGTGAGTGCAACTTTTAATAAATGTAGCCTATATACATACAAAATTTAACGACCCCTCAAAAAATGATGTAGATATTAGGATTGGTGCTCATTTCAGTCCTGGGTCTGGGTATTAACATGATGGCCGCTCCAATTGGTAATTTTTATTGGAAATTTTCTGTAAAATAAATAATTTAAAATCCTATATATATATAAATTTAAGTAATACTAAAGTGCTGTGCCCCTTCGGGCACCAACATCTGGTCTGTGGCTCCTCCGCGTCTTTCTTAAACATAACTTTCAATAACTTAAAAGTACGTTCGAAGTGTTTACACAACTCGTACCAGTGTCAAACTTTATACTACGTAATCGATTACCAACCATGTTATAAATTAGAAGAAAATTAATTACAATAATCATTTTAGTTGTTTACTCCTCGTAATCAAACTCATAAATATTTTAATATTAACAATTAAAATGCAACTAATAATACTTTGTTTATTATTTATATTCATCGTAAACAATATCAATAAATATAATATTAGTACTTTATTATAAATATTTGTAAATAGCAATAAACATAACCTCACTTAAAATTTGTTATTGAAGCGGTACGAAATGAGCTATTTAGATAAAAAATTACCTCTACCATTACTATAGGGTTACAAAAATTGCGTTGCATATTAGACCGTACGTTTTTATATTAATAGATTTCATATAGATAAAGATTTCATGTCCAAAAATAGTGCCCGAATACTCATACATTATCACGCCAATATTTTCGTGAACATTTAAAATATTTTTCGGTGTTTGTAGACCTATTATTTACACTACGATGTTTTGTGTAAAACTCAGCAGGTTTAATTACGGTCTCACCGACTCGGATAATCACATTTCTGTGTCGCTTATCTTTTAATCCGCCTATATTCATTAAAATTTTCAGGACGTAAAAACGTGTTTCTGAATAGAGATATCGAGGAATCAATATTTTAGATAAAGCGATTTTCTTTATGACGCGTTATCGGTCAGGAAATGAAACCGTGAGAAATTTATGGCTTGAATGTGACGAATTATGAATGGTCAATGCAGAGTTTTAAGTTGTTGATAACACATTTAACGGCTTAATAATTAGGCGTATAAGACCAATTGTACATGCCTTTATTCTACAACTTATTCCATATAACTTAGATGAATGTTAACAAAATTATTCAGACAATATCTCACATTTTTTCCTAAAAATGTTCGGGTAGGATGTCACAAAATTGACAATTAAGGAAAATATACGTAATTTCTCAAATTCGATTAGTCAGATTTTGTTCAAAATTTGATCATCTATTCAATAATTCAAGTCAGTTTTTAAAATTGACATCAATTTTTTTTGCGGCGAAAAACCATTAAGATTATCATGACATCAAAAAATATTTAAGGTCAGTCGAAAAAAACAAAGAAAGGCTGCTGTGGACAGTTTTTTAAAATGTTTTTACGATTTACTTCGGAATCTTAAATTTTATTTTAATTTGGGTCCCTGAGTTGAGTATATAGTTTTATTATGCGCCAAAAATTTGAGCAAAATCTGTCCGATTTTGAAAAATTAGACTGATTTTCCAATTTTTTTTTTGATCGATAGTTTCAGAACGTGACTTTTGACCCATTGTTTATATATTTTTCGAATACATTTCAGCAAAATTGTCAGTACTGATTTTTAACAATTTTTGGAGCAAAAAGTGGACTCAAAAACTAAAGTGTGACCACTAAAATTTCATCAAAATTGGCAAATTTGTTATGTGCACACTACACACAAATGGACATTTATCATTTTTTAAATCACTTTGTAAATCATTTATCACTTTGTAAAATGAGAAAATAAAATATACTGCCATTGATAGTGTCGGAAAAAATTACAAGACTATTTTTTTGACAGTTTAAATATTAAAGTGCGATTTTTACTTCACACAATCGTATACAAAGTACACACAGGTATAAGTATTGTAAACGAAATAAAATCGATTTTGATACATATAAAAATCAAATCAAAAACCTTCTCTCAAGATCTCACTTCGATATGTGCCTTCTGTGTGCAAGTATGTGCATATACTGGGATACAGAATTAATGGACTGATTCAGAAAATCCTCCTGTAGCCTATAAGTGCCTTCTGTGTGCAAGTATGTGCATATACTGGGATACAGAATTAATGGACTGATTCAGAAAATCCTCCTGTAGCCTATAAGTGCCTTCTGTGTGCAAGTATGTGCATATACTGGGATACAGAATTAATGGACTGATTCAGAAAATCCTCCTGTAGTCTATAACTTAAACGGTTGTAAAACGTCCATGCAATCAATTTTTAATGCTGCCAATAAAAACATGATTTTAGAATGTAACACGTTTACTACTAATATCACGTGGATTAATACTTTGGATGTCGAATCTGCCTTTCTTATCTTAAACGGTAATAAAATGATCTTCATAGAATCAATTGTTTAGTCCGCTTTTATCACATTTTATGTCTCCCTGTAAAAGTTGACAGTTTTATATTTGTAAATGGAACAACGCAGTACGTGCCGGTGTTTAAAAGCTTAACAACTAATCTCAATGTTTATACGCGGAGAAATTTATCTTCAGCGACAAGATATTAAAATATCGATGTGGTCAAAATTTCTTGTCCATGAAAATCCTTGGAAAGAAGATGCTCTGAATTTTTAACAAATTTCTCTATCCTTGCGTGCGTGCGTGTTCGTGCGCCCTATGTATCCCGTATGCTTTTTAGCCCTTTATATTTCCAATTTAGCTCTAAATTTTTGTCCAAATTTTATTCAAACGTGGAACATAATTGATTTTTTTAATGCACTGGACAAAATCCGTTCATCCTTTTCAAAATGACTAGCATCTAAAATATTTCACAAAATATAACTTATTTTTAAAATACTATTCATATATCCAGCGATAAATTCTACGTAATATTAACAATTTAAAATGTAATTTATGTAGAATTAACGCTGATTAAGATTGTGAAATCAGATTTTCAAAACAATTTAAGATACAAAGTTGTGATTTTTAAAAAATATTTTGAATAACTGTTATTTCGAAAGTGATGTACGAATTTTAGTGGGTAACAAACTTTCCCAAGTCATTACAAAAATCAATTTTCTTGTTGTTTTATTTTCGCTTATTGAAATGATCGTACAGGTCATTCAAAGATGCAGATTTTAGAAATTTGCTTCTATCACGTCAGTGAGACAGCTGGATGATGCAGTGTAATTTCGCACATTAGTCTAGTTGCTAATGGAGAATAAGGTAGCCTACATTTTATGATAATTATTGACGTTATGACAAGTTGTAAGCTATCAACACGCTTTGACATGTTATAATTATATTACGGCTTGCCAGTCCACTTCAATCAAGTGCCAAAATACACAATAGTTGTGAGGCAGCCTACTTCCGTCTTCTTTCTCCAGCGTGATGGGTTGTGCAAAAGGGTCGGCTTACTTTGCCATTTTCAATAAGAGATAATTCAGAGAAAGTTGGAGCTGTAGCAAAACAGGCAAATTTGTATATCTAACACCGTACAAGGATATGAGAGTTAGGGCGGCCACTCCTGCAGGTTAGGCTCTACCTCTACCGTCAGACAGCCTGACGTGCTGCGACCCCAGTTTTTTTACCTGTACGTTCAAAGTCTAAGACTAAGAACAGCAAAGGCACCGATATACCGTACTTTGTACATAATATAAACAATATAAGCTAGTAGAAGTACGTGTGCGTGAGTGCGTGCGCGCGTGTGTGTTGTGCTTGTAAAAGTGTCTTGAGTATATGAGTGAGTAATATGAGCTAGATGAACAATGGAGTTTATCCACTGCTCACTCTAGCTGCCACCATCGGTCATTAATAATTTATTATTAAAGTAAATTGACTTAATAAAATATTTTTATTTCACCTTAACCAGTCACAATTAATTTTAAATCATAACTCTTCGAGCAATTTAGAATGGAGCTATTTGAACAATTAATGAATTAGTCACGTTTGATATTACGGCTGTGTAATTAGTTTAACATTCGTCTTTTGACGTAAACAGCTGGCGGTCAATTACCAAAGAAATATTTTCCTCGGCATGAACACTTGTGGTAGGCGTATATAATCGTATGACTTATATACAAAACCCATTATAAGTATTGTGTTAAGATTTTACGAGGTCTGAGCTTCAAAAATTACGAGGCCTTAAAGATTAAATGACGCCTACCCAAGTTTATATGAGGTTTTGGCTCAAGAATATAAAAAACCGCGCCTAAAGGATTGTTTTAAGATTTATAATGTCTTAGGTCTCAAGTTTATAAGTCTTTTGCGTAAAAATTATACGAAGTTTCATGTTTATTCGAAGCTTATGATCGTCTTCATGCAGTATTATATAGTAATATGATCTCGAATTATATCGTTATTAATTTTTAATTTTCCAATTACGTCTTGAACGCTATCTAGTAGCAAATAGTGCAAGCCATTTGGAATCGCTCCAAAGGAGGAAAATGTGTATGATATGAGGCGTGCCTGTAAATTACTCTTTTAATAAGTGAATACAATAATTGACGAGGAAGTAACTTTACTCAGTTGTTCGCTCGGATGTTTGTCTGCATTTTTTTATACGGTATTATTGTGCACAAAACAAACTTATAGGAAAATAGCAAAACTCAGCAATGAATAACGTACTGTATAATTCAGAATATTTTCAATCAATTTTTCTTTACATTTTACGTACTCAAATATAAGTTATTCATAAGTTAAAAAGTTTAATGATCTTAATCATGACTTAAACTTCGGTTTGAATTTGATTTAGTCTTGTCCTCTTACATAGGTGTTCAGAAACGTCAGACAAATCGAAAAATCCGTAAAACTTGAATATCTTATTCCAGTTGTTATATATATTAGGACTTCTTAGACAAAGTGTAAAAAATGAAGGTATAATACAGTAAATGTAACAGAGAACCTAAGGGGGTAAAAAAGGCAGTCCGTGCAGGCTCCAGTGCAGTTAATAGGCCTATTTTTGGTTTTTTTGAAACTATTAAAAAGTAAATAATATAGTGTATAGTACAAAAAAGTATGTATCACAATGAATATTACTAAATAAGTAATCACGTAAGTAAATAATGCACACGCACATTTCTAAAACCCAACCACATAAAGTTACACATATTCGTCGTTCTTTCAATTATAAAAATAAAATTAGGACTGCTTGAATGTAAAATTAATATTATTTTACGAGTTATCCATTGCAGCATTATACTTCTATTTTACCGCAACCTGCTTACACTTACCTGTGAAGACTTCCCCACTGTTAACTGATGGCACAACAGCAAGCGAGTTAGGAGGGGGATGTGACGTTTTAACAAAGTAAATCTTCGCTTTGTGAATAGCATAATAGTGCACGTAAACTATTATGTTTGTACATTTAGATTTTCTTCCCGCACTGATAAACTTAGTGTCACGCTGGTATTTACATTTTTTTAAATCACATTTAGTTATTTAATTATTGTAGTTTATATATTTTATCTAGAAAACACTTTTTTATTTAGGGTCTAACCTTAAATATTTTGCCGTGATACACATTCTTTTTATTATTCTTTTAATTAATAAACACATGAGTTAAACGGATTAAATTAAGTATATTTTAATAGTATTAGCTTTTAGACAACTTTTTTAGTTTTATCTGTAGATTGTTAAAATCTCTCAGTCGTTATTATTTTATTATTACTTTTTGTGAGAAGTTCAAGATAACAAATTCATTTATTTCAGTTAAGTTGTTTTGATTTGTAAATTTCAATAAATGGGTCTATGTTTGTAGTTTAAATATAGAAAGTTAACAATAGAAACGAAGTCAGATAGCCAATATCTTTATATTATATACATAAATTTTAACGACCCCTTCAAAAAGTTATATAAAAGTCAGGATCATTTTTGAAGGCCCTGGGTCTGGGTAGCCCGCCCAATATCTCATTTTCGAATGGAAATTCGCTAAAAGCACCGAAATTGTTTCCCTTGAGTGTCAGTGATTTAGCTACTGGGTCGTATCCATTTTGCATATCCTGCGCCCTGATTTAGTATCCCGATCCGTGCAAAACGTAAACTACCAGCACTATACTAAATTGTTTAGTATAATGAGATTTTTGTGAAAGCGAAAAATTCGATATGTACGAATTTCCAGTATTCATTCACAGATTCCCTAGGAATGGGTCAATAATCAACACCAGGTAAGAGGGTATTCACATAGTAAACACCCATAAAAAAAGTCCCTCTAGGAGGACTTGGAAGGACATTAGTTATCTTAGGCTGAGCACAACACAGGAAAACGAAACTTATTACAGGACACTGTGATCTGAGGGTGCACACGAACAGGATAAGAATGTACCTCAAACAAACCGTGTGTAGATTATGCAGGAAGACGAAGTTGCAGACCACATAACCTACAATAGTGAGGCTCTTGCCAGCAGGCTAAGGGTATATCGCTTTTAGGATTCTGGGTATCTCCAGCAGAATGAGCTAGTCAGTGGACAGATAAAAAATTATTGATAGCACCAATCTACTGAAATAGAATCCAAAAGGCCTATTTGCACAATAGGTCTTTCGATAGGAGTGCCAGGGGTTATACAATTTCTTAACTTTTAGTACTTAATCTCACAGATTCCCTTAAAAAAAAGAGTTTTACTTAGGGATGTCTGTCTGTAAAGACTGAACAATATAACAGACTTTGGTGAAATTTTTGAGGTGCAGTTTTTTCATATCTACTTACCATTTTTCAGATTAAAATTGTTTTTGTCAAATCTCATCAAAAAGGTCACAAATGGGTTTTCTCAGAATCGGCTCTAGCGATTTTAATCATTAGCACTTCGTTATTGTACTTCTAATCACGAAACTCCGAAAAATTAAGCTCGCGAGCTTTCGATGAAAACAGCCATCGCAGAATTCAAGCTATTACTAAAAATTCAAAAATGTTAGCGGACACATTTTGAAAAACAATTGCGGTTTAAGAAAAAAAGTGTTTTCTAACGGTCTTTGAAGGTTTTTGTTTTTAATAGATGTTGAAATGTCTATAAGGTGGAGAGAAAGAAACGTTTCTTTTAGGTGTTTCAACACGTCGTTTAAACTCGTTTAAAAATTATTTTTATTAAATGCGTAAGATTTGTTATAGGCCTACTTCTTTGTACAATTAATTTGCTTAATAGTTGTTACGCTGTCTTTGTGTATTTGGTACATCAGTGATTATTTCTTCTTCGAAATAAAGTATTTAAAACCATTGATTGCCAGATTCGGAGCCTGCGATCTAGGCCTAAGCAGCTATTAAAACAGTGACTTCCTACTGTAATTATGTAATCCTAATAACAGGTCTGTACCAGTAATATTTATAATTATATGCACCTCGTTATTTTAGCTGAGCCATATTCTTAATTAACATTTTATTTGTAAGGAATTCGAATAGAGTGCGCCTTTATTAAAGTACGGTAAGACTTTGCTTGTTCTGACTGGCGAATTTTCATTGGCTAATGAGCTATTGGAATGATCGTCATTGTAAGACTAAGACCGTGTGTACCGATCCTGACCTCTTTAACACGTATTGAGTTATCGTGGAGTTAGTAGTTTGGTCAAGTTCCGCATTCGGCAAAATCCACTTAACCGTTCCAAAATGGCGGCCATACAAAATCTAAAACAATCATAACTTTTTTTACATTGCTGTTGAAAAATCTGAATTTGGTAATCGTAATTAGTGATATCTACATAAAATTG
Source organism: Callitettix versicolor (assembly GCA_022606455.1). NCBI lineage: Eukaryota > Metazoa > Arthropoda > Insecta > Hemiptera > Cercopidae > Callitettix > Callitettix versicolor. Next base: position 48,650,518 of record CM040183.1, read on the forward strand.
GCATTTTTAATTCTTAAATTTGATTCAATATAAGAATAAAAACCTGATAGCTTATTCAATATGTTATAAATCTTACGGCGGCCAGTATCTCTCAAAATCAATTTATAAATTTGAAATTTTTTTTAGTTTTGTTTTCAAGCATTTTTTAACAAAACATTTTTACCACGAAAAACATTTTTCTTACTATATTTGTTTAATGTGGAAGAACTACTGACAAGTACAGTTTACAGAAGCAGCCAAAATAAACACTGATCGACAACACGGTTTATTTTGGTTTCTTAAGTAGTTTACGATTTTAAATATTTTGAATTTAAAATTATTTTACACTGGCTTGAGTTATAACCAAAATCCGAAAGGAACCTGACCATATTTTGATAAATTTAGGATCATACCGATTTACCATTGGTTGACCTCCAACTACAACTTCTCATAGTTAAAAACATTCGGTCAACCGAATTTGAGAAAAAATTCCATTGTTTTTGTCCCATTTTATAAAGTTGTGTGTTAAATGAGAGCTAATAATAATTATAGTTAATAGCAGTAAAAAGTGGCTATGACGTAATAACTGTTTAGAAGGACACTGATAAAGAAGGTTTCCGCAGACAGGCTTCGCTGGGTTTGGTTGGCTTATATAAATATAACGATGGTAGCGTGACATGTAGCTAACCTTCACGAATTATGTAAATAATCTGCCAACAATTTTCTGAAGCTTGGAAACCAAACACCAAATATATGCATCTTAATAAACATTACGCGTGTTTAAACATTAAAGTTGTTAAAACGTATTACTTGCTTGATTGTGGACCCTGACGAGAGTCGGAGTCATTTTGGTTTCCGATTTGCTCACTAATCGTAAATCATTTATTTAAAATTTGCCAGACTTGCGTTATAAATCTTCATTTATGTCCAAAATTTCAGCAAAATTTTATAATCAAATTTTGAGAAATTAGGCTAATTTTACATAATTCTCGAATGTTTTTTTTGTAGATGGTGTTTTTGCATTTTAGAACTACTTCAGGCTACATTTGAGCTAAATATGGTGAAAATCGTTTTTGCCTATTAAATAAAATAGGCTGATACTGCCTTAGTAGCTTACACGATATTTTTGTGCAAAATTATTTTTATTTCAACATGTGGCCAACCTGACTTGATACACGCATTAAGGCTCAGGTATATTTTTGTCGGCCAATAAATTGCTTGATATTTCAGAAGTCTAGTGTTGTACTTAAATTCATTGTCTTTTATATATTTCGTCTTAGAAAATTATTATCAACATTTCATTTTAAAGTCAACAATTTGTAATGAATAAAATGAGGTTTAAAAATGAGAAATCGATCATAATTTTACGACAGAAAAAATGTTTTTAAATTTAATAGTATGTGAAGTAAAATGAATATGCGACAGGTATAACAATTTTTAAACTAGCTGTCACAGTCTCGTTGCTTTTTATTAGGCTAATCAAGAAAGACATAATGTTATTTTTGTTTATATAATTTACTAGTTGAACACTCGTGCTTCGCTACGATACTTTATTTCTGCTGGCTTGTCCAAACAGAGCTGTATTGCAATAATTAATAAAATATTAGACCTACTTCGATTCGTTAATGTCAGTGAAAAAGTTTGAGGTTATGCTTTTTTTTTTTTTTTTTTTTTTTTTTTTTTTTTTGTGTTTAACGTCCGACTATTGTGCACACTTGGGCTAATGGAGACGATGGGATGATGTATAGCGTATGAAAATGCCAAGCCCTCGCCGGGAATCGAACCCGGGTCCTCGGGGTGAAAGCCTAGTACGCTATCCACTAGACCACCGAGGCGGCAAGGTTATGCTAAAATGATACATAATGGAGTAATCTATGAATACCATAGATTGAGCAATAACATTATAGTATAATTCATACAGAACATAGCGGGCACTGAAAACTACTTCCGACCTGCCCGTATACAGCTGCATTTCTATAGTTAATTATTACTTCGATTTGACAACTGAAATTTCAAAACAACCTGACCCAGTATCTAAAATGTAAATTTTAGCGCGAGCGCTCTCGTGTGTGTGTGTGTGTGTGTGTGTGTGTGTGTGTGTGTGTGTGTGTGTGTGTGTGTGTGTGTGTGTGTGTGTGTGTGTGTGTGTGTGTGTGTGTGTGTGTGTGTATGTGTGTGTGTGTATGCGCGCGTAAACATTATTTAAATGTATTGGCAAACACTTTAAACAAAATTTCATACCAATAAATTGAACTAAATTTAAAGAAACCAGTAAATTTCATCTAAAGATTTGAACCAAGATCTTTGGAATGACAGAGAAAAATGGAAAATAGGAATCGGAAGACGCCGGAGAACGTTTTAAGCTGAAAAGGAGAACTGAAGTTAGTGTTGTACATTTTAACTAAAAGAAATTGACGGTTCGGGAATAAGTCGGGAAAAAATAAACAGTAACCACTGTCGCAGTTTCATTGATTTAACTCTATGAATTTTTTAAATTTCAAATTTCCTACACTCACTTCAATATGTCTTCATGTAAGACCAAACTTTGTGCTAAATCTAAAAAAAAGATGCCAAGAAATTAGGTCGATATTTTTTCCTTCCATATAATAGAAAAAATGATTTTTGAAGTCAAAATTGAGAAACAATTAACGTGGTTTTAAAAACTATGGAATTATGATTTTATGAAAATACAAATTTTAAAATATAAAAAATTAAATACAAAAAAATATGTTATATTTAACAACAGGACGGTTATCAGTTTTGCCTTTAACACAGCCTGTTAAAACGCCATTTAATTATGAAAGTTCAAAACAAGATAATTGTTAATTATAACCATAGCTGTTACTCCCGCTTTATAGTACAGTAGCCTATAGCAAAATGGTATTACCTAACGACACAAGGAAAATATCAATTGAGGCCAGAAAGTAGTTTTATTCATAACTACTGTACTTGTAAGGAAGTCTGATCTTTCACACAACAGGAAACTAAATTAATTATTAACAACAAGTGTTACATTAAATTATCTTGACACCATAAGATGGGTCATTACAACTGGTTTCGGAAGCATTAAACGTACATCATCAGGTACATTAGAACATAAAATCACCTTCATATGAAACACATAACATACTGAATTGCTGATGACCTGTCACCTGTTGCTCGATATTACACACAATAGTTAGTATTGTAAAATCTAACTTATTTATTTTAATTCATTTATTTATTTAAATTGTAATCCTTTAAATTCCGCTGTAATTGTTTAAATGTTAGTCATGATTTACGTGGTGTGTGTGTGTGTGTGTGTGTGTGCGTGCGCGCGCGCGCGCGCGTGATGGAAACTAAACGCATGGATTGATTTCGATAAAAATTTGGCATGAAAATGTAACTTGCTCCTATCTCGACATTATTTTTAAATTAAAAAGATGTTTTAAGCTCATTTTTCATGAAAATATTCTTGAACATTTAAAAAAGTATGATTTTTAAAATCGGTTCTAATGATTTTGATCAAAAGTATCTAAGTAAAACGCATTTTGGGTATTCACAAATTCCATTTGGACGTTATAAGAAACACAGTCAGCTTAGTTTCTCAAATTTTGATCATACAAGAACAGTTTTTCAAGTCAATTATGCGAATTTGAAGTTTAAGGTTTGAGAATAAATCGAAAATAAATCATAACCGCCAACGGGGTCGTTTTGTTTCGATTTATTCTTGGTCCAAAAACTTTTTTTATCCGAAATTTGGATTTGTGATGTTTTTAAATATGAAGAAAATATGATGAAAAATAAATGAAAATATAATTTCCAACTTCCTAGAAAAAGGTTTAATGTGGTCTTCGAGCATTTGGAAGTAAATTGGAAAGCTGTAATTGACAGCAAACTGCTGAAAATACGGTCACGGAAAGGTTAGTGCTAACCACACTGCACTCAGCTAACACACCATGTAATGCTAGGTCTTTTGTGGGTCGCTGTGAATTAAGTTCAAATTTTAAAATCCTCATTACTTTACATTTCCTTTTCATGTTTTTAAGTTAGAAAAATAAAATAAAATGTAGCCTATTTAGAAAAGAAAAGGTTTGTCTATGTTTTAATAACAATAATAATACATAAAATAAAAGGTGCTGAAAAAACGATATAACACAAAACAAATTTTAGTAGAAATAACTTTAAATTTAGATTTATGTTATAAAGGGAAACATGAAAATTACAAAATTAAGCAAAATAAAAAAAACAAAAATTTTAGATCTAAGAAACATTTTAGACAATAAATGTTTATTACGAATTATAAACTTTTAATATTTATTATATATTTACAGTTTTTTTATATTAAAGTTAGTTTTTAATGTTTTAGCTGCTTAATGATATGGGATTTTTTTTATTAACAGGTATAAATGCCAATCCAACGGTGTTCCTACCACAGTTACAAGTGGTTCCACATTGCCCTTGGTTTCAGGGACTAACAAAGATGTGGAGTCTGGAGGGTACAACCCCTTCGACCACCGACGGCTCACTCACCCTACTACGTAAGTGAAATGTATTATCTTTGTAAGTAGGTATTATATTTACTGTTACCAGTAATCTGAAATTGTAAAAATGATTTATGGTTAAATTTCAGTACTTTTTAAAATTTATTTTGGATTTTGAAACTTTACTAACATTGTCTTATGAAATACAGTACTTTAAACAATGCAGGCCTATCTATAAAAACATCTCTTTTGGGGGAGGGAATATTTAGTTAATTAAATTTAATTAGTTTATTTAACGTATTGCAAATGCATTCCTTATTGCAATTTTTGTTAATTTTTTTTGCAATATAGTCAGATTACCCTAATATAACTGACTAAATAAAAAACAATAAACTGTTTAAAAATAATAGAGCTACATTCAAAAAACAATTTCAAATATACAACAACAATTTTTAATGAAAAATTGTCACACTTAACCAAAAAATATAACCAAGCACCTCTTCCAAGTACTGTAATAAAATGTAGGTATTTATGTATGGTATTTTATTTTATGTATTTTGTGTTTTAGGGATTCCGAGACCCTGATCCACTTACTAAAAGGAAGTCTTGGCACAGGAATTCTTGCCATGCCTCTAGCCTTTTATAATGCTGGAATATTCTTTGGTCTCATCGCCACTTTTATCATTGGTTGTGTCTGCACTTATTGCATTCATATATTGGTAAGACATTTAACAATCCCATTAGTCAGTTTAATTCTGTGGATTTTTTTTTTATTTACATATTGTGTGTTATTATGAAAATTTATATTTTGTTTATTTATTTGGCTATATTTTTTTAATTTGACTATTTTTCTTGCTGATTTTCATGCTTTTTCTTAAAATTGAAATTTTTAACATATTGACTGATCCAAATAAAAAATTAATTTAGAATTAACTATATTGTTAACTAATTATCAAATGTCTTGAAGTGATGACAGACAAGTACTCTTCTTTCAGGGACAAAAGACATTTGTCTTTTGAACTGAAGTAGTGGTAGCTTTTTATTATTAACAGCCACTTCAAGAGAATTTTTCTAGTAATGAAATATTTCATTGTTTTGTTTTCTTACCGGTTTTTGACATAATAAAGTTACAAAATAAGTATGCTTTTTTTTATAAAAAGCCAAACCACTATGTTTTTTTTTGTAAACAAAAATTGTCTTACAACATAAAATCAAAATAGATATGTAAATGTAAACACTGTATAATAATCAAATTTTTCACTGTATTGGGTGAGTAATTATTAGTAATTTTTAAAAAATGATTAAAAATATTTAAAAACCAGAATTTTGTGTCAAATGTGCAAGTAGTTTTACAATTGAATAACAAGCTGTTTTTACATCACATTTTTTAACATGTTCATGATTATTTTTTTATTGCTTCTCGGGAACTCATTTCTCTAATCCCCAAAACACAGCCTATTGTTATTTATCAGGTATTATCAGTAGTTTTATGACTTGGCAGTTAATTAAATATATATATATATATATATATATATATATACAGGCAAGCACTATAGCAGTTATTTTATATTGATGCACTCCTTTCCCCATAACCATGAACTGTGCACCAATTCTGCCCCTGCAATATGTTTTGTATGATAGTTAAAATTATATATATATATATATATATATATATATATATATATATATATATATATAATGTGTGCAATATACATAAAATGTATGTGTGTATGAGCGCATGTGTACACATTTGCAATTTTGGTCTGATTTGATTATGTTGTCTATTTTTTTACCCAGCTGCTTCTTTACTTCATTAAAATAATCTTTTAACAAATTTAGTATCCATGGGTGCACAATCTTGCTTCAGCCGTACTTGTTGAAGTATATCAAAATTTTGAAGTTGTGGAATGAGTCTTGTTTTCAACATTCTTAAATATGTCATACATTCACAATCCCATTAAAAAAATAAGGATCACACAAATTCTGTATCACCTAACTCGTGTCATAACTAGTAGTGAATTTCATTCTATTACTTTTGAAAAATTAAAATTTATTTTTACCCAAAAGACAACATTTCTTATTAATTGGTTTATTAATTATTATCTAATCTTTATTAAAACATAGAAATGCATTGTAGATACAGATATGTATTATTTGTTAATCTTTGTTGTCATTCATGAACCTGTACACTAAGAACTACTAATACTCATAACTAACCATTCTTTCATATTGTAACTACTGGTGCCAGCCATTTTAACTCAAGTACCATTTCCTTTCAGGCGCAAATCAATTTAACTCACCATTCTATACATGTTCAGCCATGGCTTATTTTTAATCTATTTTAATTTGTCATAAACAGAGTTTTTCTGTAAAACAAGTAAACATTTCATAATGTTGTGATAAAAAAAAAACTAATTTTTGAGTACTCACACAAAGAACTTAATTATTGCGTTTGACTTAAATTAAAAAAAATATAATCCTATAAAAGCATTTAAAACATTGAAGTTACAAAATTTTTATAAATGTGAGTAAAAGAGAATGCCTCATATAATCTTAATACCTCACAATATTTAAGCTAATTATGAGAATAAAAATTACTATTAAATCTAAAGTTTGATTTCAGGTAAAATGCTCGCATATATTGTGTAGAAGAATGAAAGTCCCTTCACTTGGGTTTGCCGATGTTGCTGAAGTGGCATTCCTTGCTGGCCCTCCTTCTATTCAAAAATTCTCTGGTGCTGCAAGGTAATTTTTGCAATAATACATTTTTAATTATTTTAAGAACAGTAATTTTCATAAATGAAAATTATTTTGGTATTGCTTTCATGTTTAAGCTTATAAACATATGTTCAAATCTGGATTATATTTCTTTGCAAACAATAGCCTATGCCTTTTTTTAAGTTAAGGATTTACAATTGACTTAAAGTTCATTAATAATTATTAATTTATAATTTAAAGCAGGTTTTGAAATTTTTGTTTCTTCCATTATTGTAAGTTCATGTTTACAATTCTATGATTTATGAAGAACACAATCGAATCTTTCCTAATCTTTACAGGTTTTGTACAGTCTATGTACACTTCATAACTGATCTTGAAATTTAATTTGATTAATATGCATGTGAAAAATACCATATCTACATATTCTATTTTGAAATTTTATTTATATCACGCCCTTTAAACTTGATTTATTTGCCTAAGTATAGTGACAAAGTAAAATAAAATTTGTCAAATGTGAAAATTAAAATTTTCTTCTAAAAATTTAGTTAATTGTATTTAAATGTTCTTTTGCATTGATCTAAATTCTCTTAGCATAAAATTTTATGAATTAAATTTTTTCTAGATTTTCTTTATCAGAAATTTCTATTTTTTGGATTTATAATCTGTATAGGTAAAAACAAAAAATACATTAAGTAATTATAAATCTATTTGTTTTGAGATATTGTAATCCACATTTTTCTTGAAACAATATTTGAGAGAAAGGCTTATTTTTAACAGATTTTGTAAAAAAAAGGGCATTAGAAACTGTTCTTATTATAAAGATGTCTTAAGATATCAGAAAATCAGAAATGCATGCTTACTTTCATCAAAATCAATTGACTAGTTGAGTCTTCATCAAAAAACACCTTTTTTGATTCGAAGAACATAGATCCATCAAAATTTCTAGATCAATGTTTTCATGATCACAATTTATTTTTTTTATCACTTGTATAGGGAGAAAGTAAATGTATTTTACTTGTTTTTTTCAGAGGGATAATCAACTGGTTTTTGATTGTGGATCTGATTGGTTGCTGTTGTGTATACATTGTGTTTGTTACCAAAAATCTGAAACAGGTATGATAAACACCATTATACTAGTAGTACCAATAAACAGAATTATTAGTTTTTGAAATGTATTTACTGTTTGATGCAGAAATTCCAAAGTGAAACAAAAAAATCGTTTGTTTCAGTTTTGTGAATTATAAATACAGAACTGAAAATATTCAATGCATTCTGAAATATTAACACAACACAGTTTTTTTTCAATTTTCAGTTTTCTTAGTGTTATTGTTATTACATTTTCAATTATTATTCCTGTTATTCATGTTTAGCTTTAAATAACTTTTTGTACTTTATTCTTATAGTGTTGGATAAATGGAATACAAAATAATTCAAAATCTTTGTTAATATTAATTTAGGACCAGTTATTTATAGTATAACTAAATTGAAATTAAATAAACATAGACAATTTGATAAAATAAAGTACATGAAATGTTTGGTATTTTTTTTTAAGCCCACATTGGAGCACACAGTCAATTTAATTGTTTTTTGGTTTTTCTGCGTTCTTCCCAGTATTTTTTAATCTTATTGATCTCTGAAGTGTGAGTTCTTCCGAATATACTACGTTTCATGAACGTTTTTCCCTAAACTGTAATTGAGTTTCCTGACTTTTTAAGATCGCTTTTTCCCTTCTTCCTGCCAATTGCTCCCTGGTTAATCCTAGCTCCTCCAAGTCCTGTTCCACCTCCTTCAACCAGTTGTTCTTAACTTTACACTTCAGTTGGTAGTCCAATAATCTCTTCGTAAGTCGTTAGGTGTCCAAAGAAGGCCAATCTTCTTTTCCTAAAAATGTTAGTAAGCTGCTTGTTGGTTTGGTATTTATAAAAGTAATTTTTTAGAATTGTTTTTTAACCGATTTTCTTTGGTAAAATGAGCTATTGGAGCGGCTGTCATGATAAAATCTGGACCTGGGATTTTGAAATGAGCACTGATCCTGACCTCTGGATCACTATGTAAAGGGTTAGGCCTATTAAAATTTGTATATTTGTGTAAGTGTGTGTGTGTGTGTGTGTGTGTGTGTGTGTGTGTGTGTGTGTGTGTGTGTGTGTGTGTGTGCGCGTGCGTGCACACATGTGTATGTGTGTGTGTGTGTGTGTGTGTGTGTGTGTGTGTGTGTGTGTGTGTGTGTGTGTGTGTGTGTGTGTGTGTGTGTGTGTGTGTGTGAGAGAGAGAGAGAGAGAGCACAGGCTATGCAATTTTGCTTGAAATTTGGCATAAAAATCAATTTTGGTAATAGCTTGGTCAGGTTCATTAACCAGCAAAATTTGTTCAACAGATTCAAAATGACAACCAATTCAAATTTTTAAAATTTCATAACTTTTTGTTTCAGTTTTGTTTTTAAATATAATTTCACATTCAAAATCAGCATTAAAAACTACATAAATTAGAATTTCAAATTTTTAAAATACATTGAAAAAATAAAAATTTTTGTTGATAGTGGTCAGGCTTCATTTTGATATTTTAATGTAATTTGAAAGTTTAAAATTGTAAATATATACAGATTTTAATGCTGATTATGATGGAGAAATTAGAATTTCAAAAAGGGTAAGATAAAAAAAAATGAAAATTTGTTTCTAACACATCAGCAAGACTTGCTGTGAATATAATCAATGCCTGACATTATTTTTAAATGTAAAAGAAAGATAGGTAAAATTATCTTAAAATTAAAGGAAAGTGTAAAAACATTAATCTGAAAAGTTAATAATAAAAGAATGCAAGTGCTAATAAGTTTTTTTAAATAATTTGTAGGTGCTGGATGAACATGTGGGACATGAAATAAACCTGACGTACTACATGCTTGCTCTGTTGCCATTCCTTATCTTGATAAACTTGGTGAGGAATCTTAAGTATTTGGCTCCATTTTCTATGGTTGCCAATGTTTTAGTAGGCACTGGTATGGGCATCACATTTTACTACATCTTCAAGGACCCACTTCCAGCTATAACATCACTTCCTTTTTTTTCTTCTTGGAAACAAATTCCTCTTTTCTTTGGAACTGCTATTTTTGCTCTTGAAGGAATTGGAGTGGTGAGTAGTAATTTTTCAAATAATAAAGTCAGTGTTAAGTTTACAAAAATTTTCCTGTAAAACAATGTTTTACAATAAATTATTCATACAAAATTTTATTATTTAAATTGTCCGTTAATGTATAAAGTAATTTATTGTGTTAAAATTTATTTTAAAAAAATTTTAAATTGCTAGAAGAGTATCTAAATAATTGGCAAAATAAATTTGCATCATACAAATTAAAAAAATATATATTAAATGGAATATTTTTCGTTACATTACTCTTAATATGATTTCTCTTCACGACAAAATTTGAATATCAACATTTGATTGGGGTTAATTATAAAATATAATATAATTAGATTATGGTTTTGTTTATATGAATAAAATAATAGACATTTAATAATTATTAATAATAATGTCCTCCTATATATGTCATTTTGTATATTCATATTGAAACAAAAACAATAAAACATAATCTCAACTAAAATGTTAGTATTGAAGCAACAGCTTTTACACGAAATGAGCTATTTAGAAGAATATCAGCCCATGTTACATTATTATACCATAACAATTTTTCCATTGCATATTAAACATTATGTTGTTATATATTTAATAATGTAGATAAATAGATTTAAAAAATAATATTTCACTCATTTTATTCATTTTAATACTTTGAAGTTCTAATTTTACCATTATTTTATTTAATGTTTATTCTATTCCCCCTTTTAGTATTCAAACTATGTAACCTACCTATGGTCACATCACTTGATTTTGTAATACTGTTACAAAATTAGTGAATTAATCCGGTCTATTATTGATTTTGTAATTATTGTTACTATCTGACTGGTATCTCTGATAACCAGTTGTTTCAACCATCAGCTGTTTCATGAATTCTTCACTTCCTTCCATTACTCTTAGTTTGATTTCATTGCATTACAAAATTTGCTGTACCTGGCGTAAAAAAAGTATTCATTTTAAAAATAAAATAAAAAAAAACAACAGTAACTAGTTTTATAAATATTTTTGTATTAATTTTTTAAAGAAATATTTTATTTTTCCATAATTGTTGAGAGAAAATAGTTTCTGCATAAATGAAATATATGCAGAATATATAATGGGCAATATATAATTAAAGAAAGTAATTATTATTATTGAAATTCTTTGTATAGTAATTTTTTTTTTGGAAAATACATAAAAGAAATTGGATTATAAACTATTAAAATTTTTTAGTAGGTAAATTATATTGTTATAATCTAATGGTTTGATTTTAGCATGTTAGTATTATTGTCCCTAGGTGATGCCTTTGGAGAACAACATGAAGACTCCTGGACATTTCATCGGGTGCCCCAGTGTCTTAAATATTGGCATGTTCTGTGTAGTTCTGCTGTATTCCAGTGTAGGCTTCTGTGGGTACTTGAAGTATGGTGCAACTACTGAGGGCAGTATTACACTCAATCTCCCCAATGAATGGTGAGCTGCTATATTAACTTTGAAGTATCCAAAATATATAACTATATCGCAAACACATGCATACATGTGTTACAAACACATGCATGCATATTATTATATAATAACATTAAATGAGTTATCTTTGTATGTATTTTTTCTCAGAAAAGTTTCTAACGATTTTTATATAAAGCTGGAAAAATCTATTGATCTCATTTTTGGGTAAATTTGCTTCCATTAAAAACATGCATTTATATTTATATAATGAAATAAACATGATTAAAAGGTTGCATTTAATACAGTATAATGTATTTTCAATGATGACACAACTATGGTACTATATCTGATTCCCTTTTAAGATAAGAAGAGCCTTTATCCTAATTAAACATTTTGTTGTTTTAGGTTGGCACAGTCAGTAAAGATCATGATAGCCATTGCAATTTTCCTCACATATGCTTTACAATTCTATGTTCCAATGGAAATCATTTGGAAAAATGTTAAACATAGATTTACCTCACATCCTCTTGTTGCAGAATACTCAATCAGGATATCCTTAGTCATTTTCACAGGTATGAATATAACCACAGTAGTTGCATAGCAATTCAGTCATAAAACTAATTATAAAATTCTAAATATGTATGATAGTTTATACTTATTAGATATTTTAAAACATTGATATTGTACAAACTTTTTTCAGATAAAATTGTTAACTGTTTAAATAATTGTTTTAAACAATACTCAGTAGGAAAATGGTAGTAAAGTTCAACTTTGTTGTCATATTATTTATTTAAATAATAAATTTAAAATATGTGTTAATGTATAATATGCATACTTTAAAAAAAGGAAATATTTTTGTAGTTATTTTTATATACTTTGTTATCATTACTTACATATTAAACAACATTTTTTCATGTTTCAATTAGAACTTGTTAATAATATTAAATATCAACTTTATACTCAGTGTCAATAATTTTATAAAATTTTTAAATTAAGCAAGATTTCTATACAAGATGTTAGTGATATTAACCAAACTAAAATATTTAAAAAAATATTTGTTATTATTATTATTATTATTATTATACTATTGCAAGTACAAGCACTGCATTTTGGGGCAAATTTGGAATTAATTTCTCCTGAAGCCATTTAAGGAAGTTACAAAAATCCATTTCGTTATGATAGTCCCCCGACTTGGACCCTGAAATATTAACAACATTTTTCAATAAAACCGTTTTCCCCACCTGTATGCACGATTATTAAACTATGCCCTTTTGAAATTGGTGTCTTCAATCCTTCCGTTGAACTGTATATCCATTTGTATGGTGTTGTGTGGCTAGAATGGATGTAGGTTTCATCTAAATATATTATTGGTCTGTTTTGGGAACGGTATAGTGAAATTTTATGTAGATATACAATAAGTAATTGATGGATACTTGTTGATCCTAAAAGGGCTTGTCTATTGTTTTCCGTCTTCTTCCATCTGAAACCAATTTTTCATAAAATTTGTCTTAAAGTACTTGTCGAACCATCAAAATTGAAACCTTTTAACTTATTGTGAATTTTATTAAATGTGGGGAGTTCTTTGTCTTTAATATAAAAATTGTTTACAGTCCTTTTTAAAGTATAAGTATAAAAATCGTCTACAGATGTTTTAGTCTTTGTCTTTATCCTTTTTTTATGTGGCGTGTCAAACGATGTTGAAACACCAGAAGCGATAGCAGTGCCCTCTTTTTTTATCCTAAAAAAACTATTTTTTGAAATTCCAGTAGCTTCTATTACATGTTCCTTTATTCTACTTAATGGTATCTGAATCCCTTCTCTTGCTTCCCTTGCAAAAAAATTGATTACATTGTTTATTATTTCCCTACTTTGACATGATCTAGCCTTTTTTACCTAATTTACTTTTATCTGTCATTTTTAACAAGTTGCTAGCTTTTATAATACACACACAATATTACACACTGTTAGTACTATATACACACAAACACAAAGCATACACTCAACAGTAAGAAGTACAGAGTTCTACTAATAGGAGTTAGAATAACAGTTCAACTAACGCTGTATACTAACCCCACCCCCTGTGGCGGGTGATTCTATTACATACCAGCAAATTAGACCCACTGCTGTGGACTAACCCAAAACTTTCAAGGCCACTACCCTTTACATTTGAAACGTACTCTATCTTAACAGAAGCAGTCAGTATCAATACAATAGTGTACTACAAAATATCAATATATTTCTGATATATCATTTTTGTTTAATATCAACATTTAATAAACATTAACTTGCATTATCTTTGTCAGTCTATGTAGAATAAGTAGTTCTACAGCTTTTGGACAATTTCCTAAGTAAAAATTTCATATGTATACTTTTACTTTCTCATATCACATTATATATTTCAAACATTATCTGTTATTACTATTTGCGTTAATTACAGGGAGTCGATGGAGTATTAGGGGCAGAGCCATAGTTATTAAAACGTTATCCATTGCCAGTATTTTAACCTGTACTTCAGTGGAAAAACTGATATTGATGTTTTAATATCCTAAATTTGATAATTCAATGCAGAGTGTAAATGTGATAATTCTAGCAAATAAAAATCTAGATAGTAATAAACAAAAAAAATAGATTAATTGTTGTCTTTAATCAGATGAATGGTGAAAAATATTTGTAGAATTGTTGTAGACGACCCTGTGGTCGATGTGACCAAGACAGCAGTCAGTCTGCTGTGTCTCTGAACTGTGTACCTCAAAGTTCTGGGTAGAGACACAGTTACTCCCTTTACTTTACACGCTTACACATTATAGATATTACACATTACAAATTGTAATAATAATAATAATAAATAATTTTTTTTGAAAATGTTTTAGTTTGGTTAATATCACTAACATCTTGTATAGAAATCTTGCTTAGTTAGAAATTTTATAAAATTATTGACACTGAGTATAAAGTTCAGTTGCTATTTAATATTATTAACAAGTTCAAATTGAAATTGTAAAAATGTTGTTGTTCAATACGTAAGTAATGATAACAAAGCATATAAAAATAACTCTAAAAAAAATATTTCCCCTTTTTAAATAAAGTATGCATGTTATACATTAAAACATATTTTAAATTTATTATTTAAATAAATAATATAATACAATATATTATAAACTCGCATTTGTATAAATTGATTATTACGCTATTTTTATCATTGTTAATGTTATTTTTCACCAGATTTGTATTTCATGTGTTTTTTTTTACAGTTGTTGTGGCCATCCTAGTACCTAACCTAGGGCCATTCATTTCACTTGTTGGTGCAGTTTGCTTGTCAACAATGGGGCTGATGTTTCCTTCAATAATTGAACTTATTGTCTACTGGGATTCACCAGGTCTTGGACCTTATAACTGGCTTTTATGGAAAAATATTGTTGTAATTTCATTTGGCTTGCTTGGCTTCGTCACAGGCTCTTATACGAGTATACATGAAATCATTGCTGAACATCAGTGACCTCATAATTCCAAAAGAAATCCATCATTTGTGGTTTTGTAGACTTTATGTATACAGTACTATATTTAAGTAAGTTTGAATCTAGCACTACAAGCCTTGTTACGGAGATGATTAAGTTATTTACTCATAACTAGTCTTTTCTCAATAAGTAATAATACTTCTGTTATCGCACAAAAAAATATTTATCAGAATATTAATAAAATATGTTTATGTATATTTATGATACAGATTATGAATTCAATATTTTATTAATTAGTTATGTACAATTTACATAGCTTCAATAAAAAAAGTGCTCTATTATCCCTAAACAAGTTATTAGTATTTGGTTCTAATTTTTAGATTATTTTTCTATTATAATATTGAAATAAACTCTTTATTTTCTATATACAAAAGCAAGATTTATACAAATTATGTATTAAAAGTAATTACATTTGTTTAACAGCAAGTTTCTTTTATAAATGTATTTTTACTATTTATTATTTTATAACAGGTTTTGTTTTTGTGTTTATTATTTAGTTTGTATTTTAGTTACAGTATTAATATAAAATATGTCATCACATGATAATTAGAAATTGAAGTCCTTTATGTTATTTCACATCATTATAACAAAGTACATGCATAAGTAATCATTATGCAGTACAGTATTATAATAGAAAATTGTATAATTGTTCCTTCTATATATTCACAGAGAACTATTATCAATGGTTATTTATCAATGGCTAAGAAGAACTAATTTTTTAAAGCAATATTGGGTTAGGTTTTTCCAGTATTTTTCTTTTAAATAAAATATAAAGTATATTTAACAATTATCTTACCAACATCTGATATGTAAATCCTATATGTAGATCCTATTTGTATATGTAATCATAATAATAAACTTTAATATATTTTGTAAAATAATTAAAAATAATAAAAAGATATTTTCACTTAATGTTTATATAATTTTCTTTTATAATACTATGTGATGTGCGATAATAGACAAGATTTGAAATTTATTTAGTTTTACTTTATCAGAAATTAATTGATGAAAATTTAAAAGGCAATAATGAATTTATTAAATATAATATGTCTATATATTTTTTAATGTTATGTTATTTCAAATATGAATTTAAAAAAAAATTAAATGGGGTATAGAGACTATGCACCTTTGAAGTGAATACTTGTTAATGATCCTGTTTACACCAGTATCCGGAATTAACTTATGAAGTTAATGACATGTAAGTGTCCCCTCATTTGTCAATTTTTCATTAAGTTGCTCTTGTTACATTACCCTTGTTAAATTACTCTCAGTTTGACTTCACTACACCACAAAATTTGCCATACCAGGCATAAAGAAATAACTCAGAAAAAAAATTAATAGATTTCATTATAGTAACAAGGATAGCAAAGTGCTAGAGTCAAACTAGTTAGACTTTGTGATATTCTTATAAGTTAAGGTTTTCAGATGAAGACAGTAACATACAGTGAATTCACTCTAAGTTCAGAAAAATGATTTAGCACTATGTTTGACCAAATAAGCAGAAACTTAGAGGAAATTATCCACTTGAAAATTGTAGTCATTATTACAATAGAATTAGCCATATTATTGTAAGATAATTTAATTTATTAGTTTTGATAATGGCTGTGTCACCTAAGGTTGGTGCAGCTAAGACATTATTTTAGGTTAGGATAGGCCAAGAATATGCACTCGGTGCTATTATCGATAGGTAATTAGAACTAGTTATGATTTATTTATACAATAATAATAAAATGCAATAAAAGTATATATTTGTGCACATATTTTATTATTATAGTTATATAAATATTGTTTATAATGATGATAACACTTTAAGATCTTTTTGTTGTAATGTTTTTCAACCAAACATTATTTTTTGGAAATAGTTTTGTAAAAAAAAAATCATTGTAAAGGTATAAAAATATATTTGGTACAGTTTATTAAGTTCCTTTATGTATTTTAAGTTGTGAATTATTAGTATTTATATTTGTATTGTGTATGGCAATACATTTCACCTGTATAAAATAATAACTGACCTGTGTCAACTCTGTGAGTTGTGTATAGTAATAAAGAAATGTAATATTTTTTTATTTATTAAAACAAACAATAATTTTTAAAGATCATGAAATTAAAGTATTTTACTACATTGTCACTTCTGAACAGCCTTTATTTATGTACCATTTATCTGTATTCAACAGTGCAGTATTTGTGAACCAGTTTTCATTGTTATAATTTATTCAATAAATCATTTTGAAAGTATTAATTTAAAAAAGATTTGTTGCTTATTAGTTTATTTTAAGCCACTTTAATACCTTCACAACTTTCCAACTCTTATTTAATTTGATGTTCAAGATAACATATTTTACATTAAAGATTATGTTTATTATTCAGAATAGTTTTATTTTTAATTGCTTTCATTTGGATAATTATGGGTGGGTAAATTACCATATGGGTAAATTACCATATACTGATATCAGTATATTTCCTGTTCTAAGTTTCCTATAGGTTAGACTCATAGTTAATTAAAATTAATCTTAAATAAAATACGATACTGATTTTTTACTTTAAATTTTTAGACAGAGAAATGATTCAAACCATGTCTCAAAAGGTCAGTTCTATTTAAAAAAACTAATATTTTTTAAACGTCAAGGAAATTTGTAAAGTATCAACCATAATTTAAAAACAATTATCTTAAATACTTGAACCTTAGTTATATTTTTAAGTTATAGATTAGAAACATAAGTTAAAAATTAGTGGAATATAAAAATAATAAACCTAAAAACATGCATGATTTCAAAAAAGCATAAATCAATGGTTTTAATCTTAAAAATAAATACAAGAAAGAGGTACATACCTTCTAAAAGAACAAATAAGAAACATAAACAAGGAAACAAGAATGAATATCCTGGTTAAAGATAAAAAATTTCCAATATAAATAATTCATTTTATTGATTACATAATATTTACATTTAACACATTGTGGTACTGATTAGCTGAAAATCAGTAACGAAATGTAAAGTTACTGAGGGAGTTATTGCTTAGTAGTAGGTTAACTGAGACATGGCAAACAAAATGGACAAAAGTATAGAAGCCATCTTTAGGAAAAGAAGTCATGTAAGTAATTTTGCTTTAATAAAATGTACAATAAAATATTAAATATTAAGCAGTACACTTTGGCTTTGACCAGCAGGAAATATTTTGAATTTAGCAAAATGTTCAAAATTTTTTTAACTGCTAAAGGACTAAATCTATTGTAACATATTAATATACTAATAATAATAAATAAATATAATATTAAATATTAGCTATTTGCGATTGTTACCTTTAATCAGCTATTAGTGTTGCAAATAGCTATTGAGCCTACAGCCTTTGTGGAACAGGGAGTTAGATAAAAGGTGTAAGAAAAAATTATTAATACGTAGGCCTATAAATTTATTTCTTCAAGCTTTGCTTTTTTGTTTTATTGTATCAACACATCTTCAAAAAATAGTCAAAATAATTTTTAATTTCTTATTCTACATGTTTGTACTTCAGGTTGTAATAATTGAACATGTATATACTGCATCTGAAAAAATGTGAAGTAAACAATATGAAGTACTTATACAGGGTGGGGCAGGGAAGTATCCCTAATTTTAAAGGTAAATTAAAAAATAACCAAAAATGTTTGAACAAAACTTTATTGTGGCATCAAAAGGGTACAGATGGAAGTTAATTGTAATAATAATTTTACTCTGTTTTAAATAACACATCATGCAAGTGATGTCCCTCATTGTCAATGCACTGCTGTAGCCTGGTTCTAAAGTTCTGCATAACTCTGCGAAGCATTTCTTGTGGAACGCGGCCAACTTCAAGGCGAATTGCATGCTTCAAGGCTTCTAGGGTCCTGGGTCGATGTTTAAACACTTCACTCTTGAGGTAGCCCCATAAAAAGTAATCACATGGAGTTAATTCCGGCGGCCTTGCTGGCCATGGAATGTCACCATACCGGGAGATCAATCGCCCGGGGAACATTTCCCTCAAAACAGCCATCGAATTTCTAGCAGTATGGGCTATGGCACCATCCTGCTGAAACCACACTAGTCCCAAATTATTTTGTTGCAATTGTGGTTCAAGAAATTGTTGGAGCATGTTTACATACCGTTCAGATTTGATGGTAACACAACGATTGTCCTCCTCGAAGAAATAAGGCCCAATTATGCCTTCACTGCTGATTGCACACCAAACCATCACTTTATCACTGTGTAGAGGCCTCTCGTGAACTACCCTAGGGTTTGCACCACTCCAATAACGCATATTCTGCTTATTTACAACTCCAGAAATGTGGAAGTGCGCCTCGTCACTGAACAAAACACGTACATCATTTGGAAAGTCAGCAATGAAAGTTTCACATGCCTGTATTCGTTGTTGCCAGTCCCGTTGTGTGAGTTCTTGAACGATTACCATCTTGTATGTATGGAAGTGTAGTTCCTCGTGGAGAATACGACGCACAGTACGATTAGACAACACCAGGCTGGATGCGTGCTTGCGAGCAGAACGCTTAGGAGACTGCAAGATCGATCTTCTGACACGGTCAATATTTTCTGGAGTTCGGACGGTCCTCTGAACCCCAACTCTCTTTTGCACTACACTACCACATGCACGGAAGTTCTCCACCCACAACAAAATGGATTTGCGGTCAGGAACAGCATTGCGGGTAGGAATCCGATAACGAGTTCGCAGCGCACGCTGCACCGCAACAATAGACTTATTTTGAGAGAAATACGTTTCGACTGCAAAAGCGCATTGCTCATTCGACCAAGCCATGTCTACAACTGACGGCGGTACTAACGGAAAATTCCATGGCCACAGCGTCATTCGAGCTTACCCCCACTCCTCCAACACATCCTCACTACACACAACGCCATCTCAAAAGTAGGGATACTTCGCTGCCCCATCTGTATATTACTTAAAATTAATTTTTGTTTAAGATTTTCCTAACAACAAATAAGAAGTAATAGTTTTTTTTAATGTAAGTAAAAAAAGTAATAATTTATATTTTGATGAAAACTTTAATTAATGCAACACACAGGTTATAAAGATGATTACTTTATTTGTAGCAAAAGCAACTGGTCATGTTAGAGTGTAAGGAAGTGTGCATACAATAAATCAACCTGACTGTATCTCAGTAATGGTTGGATTTTCTCTTTATCTGAAGTTACTACCTGCTTTTAACCTATTAATATTTACATAAAATGTTTACCCGTTTTATTAAAACATTTTTTTAGGTATTCAAGACATCCATATATTTTATTCAATATAACTATATTATAACATTTGAAGCTCCTACAATTGTTTGTCTCAAAGAAAAACCTAATCATCCGTCAAATTTGTTTGTATTTATTTATTTTTATTTTTTAATAGTTAAATCCCTCATTGGAGCACTTTAATCTGTCCATACACCTCCAAGTCCAATATCGCTATTAAGAGACTAGCGTTACAGCCTTTCTTTCTGTTCCCAAAATTTCTTCATCCTGTCCGACCTGGCTGCTCTTTGTTCATCAGTTATGGTGTAGATCTTTCATTCAAATGTTGTTAGCTTAAATTACAGATATTTATTCCTTAGAATCCTCTTCTCTGCTCTACCTTCAATTTGAGGCACCATCAAATTTAACTCTTCTAAATCACTCTGGATCTCTTTGAACCAATTATTCTGTGTTTTAATCTTCCAGAAATAGCTAAATACATGTTTGTATTAATATAATTTCTTCTAAGCCGCCTCGGTGGCTTAGTTGATAGCGTACTAGTCTTTCACCCTGAGGACCCGGGTTCGATTCCCGGCCAGAGCTTGGCATTTTCATACGCTATAAATCATCCCATCGTCTGCATTAGCCCAAGTGTGCACAATAGTCAGACGTTAAACATAAAAAAAAAAAAAAAATATATATATATAATTTATGTTACTTTTCTTTTATATGTCCACCAATTCAATTTGTATAGTATAATTACTGTTATATAGTACTAATATTGTATAGTATTATAATCAGATTCAAAACAAATAGTACTTTTAACACAGATTACTCCATATGGAAGTCATTGAGTTTAATTAATTTTTTTATTAAACAGTATTAAATACTTGGTTATGTTTCCTTGTTGTGTAAATGCTTTAAGCCCCACTGCACTGGATTAGAATGGCACAGTAGGGTGGCTGTCACAGCAGTTTTCAGAAGTTAAAATCATAGAATCTCACTAATGTATGATAACTGGTACCACCAGCCATTTGTCTAAAATTTGGAGAGGACAAACTTCAGGATATTTCCAAACTGTCATACCAATAGCATCATCAGCTTTTCCAAATAGTTGACTACCTTACCAGGCAGATGGGATGGCACATTTGATATTATGTTGATATGCTCTTCAATGAGGACAGTCATATCAAATTTATATGTGTTACAAGAAAACTACTCTGAGCTGTACAACATGCACCTCCCTGTTTATTTTAACAATGTGTGACATGAAACTGTATGGGAAGAGATCCTTGCTATTGTGAATCAGGTAAGTAACAAGAAACTGGTGTGTACCTCGCCAAAGTGAAGTCTCTTCCTATTTATTTCACGAATCCAAAATCTTTGCATTCTTCTTCAAGTCTCTTCTTCAACCAAAATTGCACAAAGTACCAAACACTCATCATTGCTATCCATAGCTGGTTCACATCACAGCTCTGCTCACACAGTCTATTGAAAGTGTGAATGTTCCTTCCATATTGGTACCCACCCATAAAAATGTCATATGGTCAAGGGCTTTAGCACTCCTAACTACGAAACATGTTATACAATTCATTAAATATCAGTTTAGTATTCAGGTAAAAAAAAAATCGTATAAATTTCATATTTTTTTGAATTTTTTTTCTGAGTTTGCTGACTAAAAACTCTCAGTATCACAGATGGCCAGCCCTAGCCTGGAACTGAGCTTAGAGCCTTTCCAGTAAATTACATGGAACTTATCAAACCAGGTTTAAGTGAATCCTGGCAAAACATTTTACATATGTAATATTTAACTAAAAACACTGTCCCTAAATCAATATTACAAATTGTTTTCTTTGTCTGCCAAGTTTATGATCTTTTTTAGCCTTTTTATTGAAACAACTAAAAATACTGTTTTGTGTAGGCTTATAGGTTCTAGTGCTAATAGAAAACTTATAAATATTAATTTCTGTTATCATTAATGATGCCAAAACAAGACTAATGAGGAAATTATAAATAATAAGTTATTGTAGGTAAACAACAAAACAATGCCAATAGTGTGACCATGTTCATCAAATGTGAACTAAACAAGGTTGTTCAACCCTTTGAATTCCAACATCCAATTTATTTGATAACTGTTATATAAGTATAATCTTAGCATTATTAGGATTTGATTTTTTTCTAAAATAATTTTTTTAAAATATCAAGCAATAAAGAATAAATTTCTTAACATAACCGAACATTAGTAATAAAATAGCTAGTGAGACTTGTTAATGTGTCAATATATTAGATTTTTCAAATGGCCAAGTGGCCATAAGTGCTAAACAGGATCGAAGTCCTCATCAACTGTTGTGCAACTCACTTAGAATTTGCCTGTGTAGTAGAGGGAGAGCGAGGATCACCATAAATAAACGGTGGTCAGTTAGGTTGGAAGCTGACAGGAACAAGTGAATTCTTTGTGAGTTGCATACATGACCAAGAGTAATTATTTTGTCTTATTATGAATGTACTATGAGTGTGTGTGTGTGTGCATGCGCACATGCATATATGGGTGTTGTAGCGGTAATTGTATTTGCGTGTTGGGCCTAACACTTGTGTGACACACCTTACTTTTATGTATACAAGGTGTGGCTATTAAATAACAAGACTGATGCTGCGGCAGAACAAGTGTGCATGCACTAACCGTCATTGACCGATAGCTGCTTAGTGTGAAGCTTTCTCTTCAGAAGGCAGTTAGTCTCGTTTGTGTAAGCAACACCGTTTAATCATAACCTTCATTTCCATTAGTGTTATTTTGTTTTGCTCGAAAAATGGTTAGTGTAATAATAGAGCAACGAATTATTGTTAAGTTTCAGTTCAAACTTGGAAAAACCGCTACTGAAACTTATAATTTACTGAAAGAAGTGTATGGCAGTGAATGTTTATTGCGGGCATGTGTTTTTAAATGGTTTAAGTGTTTTCAAAATGGCCGACAAGACGTTGAAGATGATTCGTGGCCCTTCAACGTCAAAAAAAGATGACAATGTCGAAAAAGTTGCCAATTTGATTCGGTCTGACCATTGATTAAGTATTCGTGCAATTAGTGAAACAGTAGGCATTGATAAAGAATGTGTATGACAAATTTTACATGACAATTTGAACATGTGAAAAGTATGTGCCAAAAATTCTCACATTTGAACAACAAGCAGCTCGCAAAAATGTTTGTACTGACACTTTGGATGCAATTGAAAATGACCCAAATTTATTGGAAAGGATAATAACATGTGATGAATTGTGGTTTTAAGAATGATCTGGAAACAAAGCGCCAATCCATGCATTGGAAGACCCTAACTTCAATGAGAACCAAAAAAGCAAAAATCAGCAAGTCAACATTTAAAGCAATGATGATTGTTTTTTTTCATATTCATGGGATTGTGTACCTTCACTGGGTTCCTGAAGGTCAAACAATTAATCAATATCAATGAAAGAGTAAGGAAAAAACGATCTGAAATGTGGAAGGACAAATCATTGGTTTTCCACCAAGACAATGCGCCAGCTCATTCCGTGTTATCTGTCAAGAGGTTCCTGGCCAAGTAAGGCATCCCAGTGTTAGAACATCCACCTTACTCACCAGAGCTTGCACCATGTGACTTCTATCTGTTCCCTAAGGTGAAATCTGCTTTAAAAGGGACGAGATTTGAGTCTGTGGAAACTGTAAAAGTGAAAGCGGCAAGAGTCCTGAAGGAGTTGACAGAAGATGACTTCCAGTACAAGTCATGGAAAATACAAGTTTCCATCAATGAAAAATTTGCATGGAGCATTGTAGGGATAGAGAAGGGATGTATATTGAAGGTGATAATAAGTAATTATGTATAAAATGAAAATAAATTTTTTTACATCAGTCTCGTTATTTAATAGCCACACCTTGTGTGTGTGTATATATATATATATATATATATATATATATATATATATATATATATATATATATATATATATATATATATATATATATATATATATATATATATATATATATATATATATATATATATATATATATATATATATATATATATATATATATATATATATATATATATATATATATATATATATATATATATATATATATATATATATATATATATATGTGTGTGTGTGTGTGTGTTTTAGGTATTATGTATGCAATTAATTTTACTTTGGTATTCTTTGGATTGCAAATACTCACTGTGCATCAGTACTTAATGATCCGTACTCAATACACCTTGCTAATATATAAAAAGTGAAGGAGAGATAGTCTACTGATTTTCAGTCAACATTCAAAATGCCGGCTAATGTAAAATTTATTAATTAATTTCAATTTATGATGTTTGCCTGCTATCGAAAACTTTGAACTATTTCACTGGTTCAATTGATGTAGGTCAATTGAAAAAAAAACCTGGTGATTTATATTACTTGCATAGACTATATATATTTTGGATTTTAAATGATTATACTAATTCTACGTAATCTCTAAATTTATTTAATTTCTATTAAAAGTTGTTTACTTTCCTTTTAACAAAAATATTTTCTTTATATATAATAATACATATCAACTCAAAACTTCTTTATGTTTTTAAAATTTTCTTTTTGTTACACCACTCATAATATTTATCTTATTTCTGAGTAATTGATTTTCAGCAAATGTCTTGATTTTAATTAAATGACTAAATAATCTTTGCTTATGCTTGAATATATTCCTTTTAATCCATTAATTTTCATAATTTAGTTAACAATATAAAATTCTAAAATATTTTTTTAATTGTGACCTTACAGTAAATATTCTTTAACTGTGCTTATATTACTGTAATTTATAATAATAATATGATTATTTAATTTAGGCGAAAATATATGGAGACATTTTTGAGCATTTTTCGATTTTTTTGCTATATTTCAATTATATTTTTTTAACCATAGGCTCGGTGGCCTAGTGGATAGCGTACTAGGCTTTCACCCCGAGGACCCGGGTTCGATTCCTGGCAAGGGCTTGGCATTTTCATATGCTATACTACACATTAATTAGTATGTGTATCAAAACACAAATTCACTTAATAATTTATTTAAAATTGATTTCATTCAGGTCAATATATTTTAAATTTATGTTATTAATGATATTTTGAATTTATTTTCGTTTATTAAATTCATAAATATTTTAAACTCAAGTTTTTATAATAATTATTTTTCCCACTTTGTGTAAGGTTATTTCATCAAAATTGATTGGTATGTTTTTCCTTATTTGTTGTGGGAGTTACAATTTCAATGAAATTGATATTGGAAATGTCTTAGTGACTAACTAATTTAGAAATAGTATTTCGTCAGCTGTACCTGATGCTGAATCTGTGAAGTCCTGGAACTGAAGGAATCCTATTTGATCCTGTTCCAAATCCTGTAGTATCACAGTTGTGAGCTACAGGAGTATTACAGTGAAGTCCCCCTGATTTTCAATATGTGGAATGTCCCGTGGTCCTCAAGTTCCAGGTCATCCTGTTTGTGGATTTTTCTCGGTTTGATCCTTTGTGGATTAGAACTTGCGATTTGGTGTTACCTAGTTATTGGTTGCATGGT
This sequence comes from Callitettix versicolor, assembly GCA_022606455.1. Lineage (NCBI taxonomy): Eukaryota > Metazoa > Arthropoda > Insecta > Hemiptera > Cercopidae > Callitettix > Callitettix versicolor. The sequence goes on from CM040183.1 coordinate 48,676,522, forward strand.
TTTTGTTACAACCGATTTAAAAATTTAATAATTCTTTTGTGAATTATTGTTTGTCCAGTTAATTTATGTGTCAACAAAGTTTATTGCTTATAAATTTTTATTTAATGAATTGATTCTTATATTTTTAAATTTAATATGTGGTAACATACACACAGGCAGTTTTTGTGTCAAAAGAAACAAGTCCGTTCACATCAAGAAGTATTCCTAAAAAGCCCCAATTTTACTTTGTAGAGCCAGAAGATTGTGCACTGGTTCAGTGTTGCCATAGTTCAAAGTTCAAATTTCCCATATGAGAAACTTCCTCTTCTTATTTTAATCCATGACTTCCGGAACATTCTGTAGGCTGAGCGCTATCCGTACCTTCCTCCAAGGTACTTGATATGCTGGTTGATCAGAAGATCTTCAATCCTAATTAATTATTATTTATTTTTTTAAATACGCTTTTACAAGTGTCATTTTCATCATACATTGTTTTTAATTCTATTTCACTTTTAACTTTCTTTACTTAATACATTTTTCTTATTTCCCTTAAATATTTGTTTCATTCGGGTATTAGTAATAAATGTTAAAGATTAATTGTTAATACTAAAATTTGGTCATTTGATTTTCTATTACTTTGAACACCCTTACAACTGCTAAAGTATTAATTAGGTTAAATTTTTATTCTTACAAATTAATTCAAAATATTTTTTTTCAGGAAATTGTTTCAAAATCAAGATTTATGAATTTTTAATAATTTCTGCATAACTATATTTATTTGGAGATTATTTTTAAGTCTGACATATGCTTTTAAAACAACCAAGACATTTCCTTTCTTGGTTCTCATTCTGACTTTTGACCAAAGGCGTATAAGTTGAGCATTTGTTATTGGTAAGCAACTGTTTACTGAGTTGCTGAGTTTACTGAGAGAAAAGCCCGCATTTTTAACATGCTTCAGGACATATGACCTTGGTTAACTATACAAAAACTTTTAAAACACCACGATATAAAATAAATTTCTGACTTTTTTATATTAATTTATTAGCATCAAAAATTTCCTGTGTGTGTGTGTGTGTGTGTGTGTGTGTGTGTGTGTGTGTGTGTGTGTGTGTGTGTGTGTGTGTGTTATCATTTCAAGCAGAACTTTTTTTTGGTGTTTAACGTCGTCTTTAATATTTTTGAAAATATAATTTCACCAATGCAATCAGCACTGCAAACTGTATGAATTGAAGTTATTAAAGTTAAGAAATTTAATTTGATAGTAGTCAGGACTCATTTTTGTATTTTTAGTGCAATTTAATAGTTTAATATGCTAATGTATACAGATTTTTAATGTTGTTTATGATTGTAAAACAGAGTTAAAAAAATAGGATATGATGAAAAAAATTACTTTTGGAAATTTGCTTCCATATCAAATCAGCAAGACAACTGATGAACACTATTATTTTATTTTTAACCCGATTATCTTTACTTGTGTTTCAGCTTACACCTATTTAACAAATTCATCGAACTAATAAATGCATAGTTTACCTTATATTCAGTTATTAAAACAAATATATTTTGTAACTAACAATGAAATAAATGTAGCCCGTAAATAAATTAAAATCAAGGTTCTTTCAATAAATAGTGGCCTAAAGAAACTAGAATTACATTTCAAGGCTTTGTGGACAAATTGATAAAAACTATACAACAGACTTGTTTTAATTAATGTTCTTCAATTACTTGCTGTTGCTTCCTTACCATATTGAGGTCTTATATGTTCAGTGCTCCAACAAAGAAAATCTGCTTCTAAGTCTATTTAGACCACAATTTGATCTTTTAGTATGTTACTACCATAAGATTTGTATACCATTTTATTTTCAAATTTAAGGCATGTTATACATTACAGGCAAGTATGGGTATGGGCAAGATGTGGAATCTATTGAAAACATAAAAGAAAATCTAATTTGACAAGCCCTGAAAACTGTTGAAAAATTTAATGAAATTTGATATTATATGTGTGTTATTTTATTATGTGAAGGGAAATGTAAGTCGTCAAAGGTTGTGTAAGAATCTTTGTTGTGTCATTAGTGCCTAGCACAAAGGTACTTTTTAGGATTATTACTATTCCATAAACAATTTATTTTATACATGAACTAAATTTAAAATGTATTTTTAAGTACTCACTGGATGTAAAATAGTTCTCATTTTATAATTATATTTTTAAAAGCAAATGCCAAATTTAGTCAAGCTATATTTGTTACCAAAATTTCGTAGGTACAATTGGCAGCACGCATATAGCATCAGCTGCCAAAATTGAAGTAAATAAATCACATCAACTACAGGTTCTATTTTTAATAATAACTTCTCAAATCAGCATTAGTGTAACTAGCTTTTAAGAGGGCAAACATCCAAAATGTCTAGAAATACTAGATATTTTCATGCAGTTATTTTGCCAAAATACAGTAACTATTATTGTAAGACTGTCATTTCTGGTAGCATGTAGAAAATTAAGGTCCAGAATTTTTACACATCATGATAATAAAAAAATACTTTACAGCTATGATTTTGGTAGAGTAGTCATAAATTTAATGTCAAAGTAAATGATATTTGCATAAATTCAAACCAAAATTTCATATGTTAAAAGTAATATGAACTTAAATAAACAATAATTATTTAAAGAAAAAGAAAATTTTTAACATACTACGTTTTTAAGAAGGTCTAAAATGTATACAATAATTTCTCCTAGCCCCATACAGATATTGTAGTACAGTCCAGAAAATTTGTGATTGTGGTTTTTTAATAGCTAGAAAATTAACTGTTAGATTTGAAACAAAAAACATGGGGAACATCCAAAAGGTAATAGCAGATTATCTTTATCTATTAAATTAGGCTTTACCTTTATTAATAATTATAATTATAATAATTACAGTAATTATAGCATTTAATGCAATTCAACATGTCCCACATTTTTTTGTTTTAAATCGTTAAAGTATTTTCATAGCTACTAAAAATTCACAGATCTTCATGACAGTACTACAATATCTGTAAGGGACTAGGAGAAATTATTTTATATTTTTTAGTTGATTTTAAAAACATTGTACATTAAAAATTTTACTTTTCTTTAAATAATTATTTTCTACTTTTTAGTCATAATATATCAATTTGTTTAATTATTATACTGAAAAATAAAATAAAGAAGCAAACAAAGTCAATTTTATAAGATTTTGTAATATAAACAGACAAATGAACATATCGAGCTGTTTCATCTGCTCTTGCATGAGCATATCATTGTACATCATTGGCAAGGTGAGAGAAATGTACACCCACCAAGAAGGTACATAAATTTCAAGACAATCACTCTTGCTTGCGCCATTCATTTTTTGGCATTTGAACAAACAATATTGCGCTGCTTTTTGGAAACTTCTTCACTAATGAATGCAGAGAAATTGTAGTAAATTCAATTTCTACAATAATTATAGAAATTGTCACTAATGCACTACTTACTATTAATATTATTTTATAATTATTTATTGAAGTGATTAAAATTTTAATGTATTGCTCTGCTTCACTGCAAAACTCGATGTATGTATGTGTGAGTGTATTAATATATATATATATATATATATATATATATATATATATATATATATATACATTTATTTGTAATAACATAGTAATAACATTTATTTGAAAATTAATTTCTTTATAATTAAAACAGTTTTTGTAAAGACTTAATACTGTAGCTATCTTCCAAAATTTATTATTTCTGTTGTTGTGTCATGTAACAATTAAAATATTTAATTTCTATAACTAAGATTATGAGTTCTAAAAAAATAAATGAGAATAACACTCATACTGAATTTAATCCCCATTATTATTATTTCATTATCTACATATCATATTTTAAATTACTTCAACAAAGTTTTAATCTTTGCCTCACTAATTATACTCTAATAATTCAACAATTCATTTCATTTCCATTTTCTTTTTATGAAGTTGTTTAATGCTAATTTAAACTAACTATAACTCAAAACTTAAAAATTAATGTTACTAGTACAGAGTTAGTTAATTGTGCTGGAAAACCTTCTCCACTGACTTTTTAGTATATTAGTGGAAAAAAGCCAAACTCATGAAAAGTTTATAAGACATAAATATACTTTTATGTCTTAATGTATGGCGCAACTTTGTCTCTGCACCAAAAATTGGAAATATTAATTAATTATATCAGCCTGATTAACTAATTCTAAAATCTTCACATTATTTTAGAAGATTTGTGTCTTCCTGATTTACAACAAGCCTTAACAGTTCTTATTTATTTGAAATTTTTAATATTTCTTTGTAGTGTTGATCTAGATATAGAGTTTTGTTTAGGAAATGAACCATTAAATAAATTTCTCACATAATTATGAAACCAAATCCAATCACCACAGCCATGCATAGTACTGTAATATGTTCTTGTTTACTTAACTCCATCATATGAAATAATGCACAAAAATAGTTTCTTTGATCAAAATTAACCAGAAACAGAAGAAATGACAAAAATACTTAGCCATTGACCAGATTTTAATATTAAACTTGCTTAGGCCAGTCAAAGTTTGCTTGTAGATTAAAGTTTATGTTTTGGGTTTCCCAAGAGTTAGGCTTTTTTCAATTGTCACCATTTTGCATAGAACTGAGAAAAAGACCTCAAGTGTGCTCTGATCTTTTTTTCTCAACAAAACCTTTAAAATCACGTGTCACTCAGTAGGGGTTTACATTTAAAATTTTTTATCTGCCTCCAGTCTCCAATTTTCAGACAAAGTTACCCCCCCTATACTGAAAAGTACATATTTATTTATTCCTTATACAAATTTCATAAGCTTGGTTTTTCCATATTGCATTAAAAAGTTATTGGTGTTCCAACAAATTTAGCTAAATCTGTATAACAATAAATTAATGTTTACATGTATGTTATAAGATCATGTTTCCAAATAATGTAAAAAGTTGCCAAATTTTTATACTCAACAAATTTATGATGTTCATTGAAACTTTGTCCACTTTTTCTTCTGTGTTTTCACACTTACAATTTTAAATGCACTTATGTTTACCTATTTACCTATTTTGTTATTATTTAGAAATAGTAAATTCCTAAATGTCGAATTGGGTTTAACCATTCAACAATTTAAATATCTAAGCAGTCCTAAGCTTTGTTTATAAAATACAAAAACAAAGTTTACAATATTGTATATGATAATAGAAGCAGCACAATAGTCTGCACAAGCAGCAATAACAGTCCGTTCTTGTTATTCCTATAAACAAGGAAAATTGGGAAAAAGCTTACAAAAAGTCTTTGGTAGTGAATAACAATGTTGGCCCCATACACTAAGAGTACACATTTATTTATGCCTTATAAACATTTCATGCATTTGGTCTTATAAAAATTTCATAAGTTCATAATTTCAAACAATAACAATGTTGGAAACAACGTTGGATACCAATAATGCAACCTACGAGTAGAAACAAGGCTAACCCAGAAACCTGCTGTTTTTGTTTCATCCCATGTTAAGATATTTTGGAGTAATCCATGTTTTTTGAAAGTGGAAGTTGCTTCAAAATATATGGAAGGACAAATCTATTCGAGGATTTGCAGTATTTAAGCTAAAAAAAAAATTATAAATCCTAACTTTAATATAGTTAGTTATTTTAATATTTTAATAATTAACTTCACATAATTAATATTTGTTGTTTTTATATTTTGTGTTCTATGATACTTTTCATTTTTTCAATTTGTCAGTTTGTAGAAATATGAGAGTAATTACATAAATATATGAATAAATAAATTAACATTGAGTTGTTTAAAATTGATATGGAATTTTATTAAATAAATGTAATAATATTTTACAACCATACAATCTCTAGTCCAACTCTTCTTATAATCCATTTTTTTGATAAATTGTTTTACTGAGATAACGATGTTGACTTTTATTCACTTTGGATGTGCTATGGTTATGTGGTGCAACAATTATTATCAAAGCAACAATTATTGTAAATTTGATAAACTAACCTACGAAGTAAGTGAATTACTTTGTATTTAATATGTGTAATATCTATACTTTTTTGGAGTATTTAAGAAAAACATAGGCTTTTTATATTTCTATTTTATTCCCTCTTCAATTAGACTTGCATATTAAATTTATAAATGGTAGTTCCAAGGGATCAGGAAGTTCAAATAATGATCAGTGGATTCATAATTCAAATGAAAGCATTAAGTTCAAATGAAATAATAATTATGTTAATTTCATAAACATTTAAAGTGGAAACTGATGAAGTAAGTAGAGTCTCAAAATTTAAGTTCATTTTAAGTACATTTAAGTTTAAATTACAATAAAAACCATAAATTTTTTGAAGTATTTATTTAAAAAAAACATCATTAGTCCCTTTTACTTGTATAAACAATAGCTTCAAGATTAGTCTTTACTTTAAAAAGTAATCACCAAGAGATTGCACAAAAATAACTGTAGTGAAGAGGACAGAAAAATCGGAAAAAACAGTCTTCAAAGACAAATTATGAAATAGTGATCATCATTTAAATTTACTTCAAGTGTATTCTTCAAGTAGTCAAGTAAAATTTTCCAAATTATCCAGTTTGGGAGCTATTAATTTAAACATATGTATTCATAATTTTATGGAAAAATTATCGCACATTGCATTCAAAAAATCATGTCAACTCAGGACTGTGATATAGCACATTCTATGAAATATCAATAATTTTCTCTATATGTCATATTAATTTATACCTGTTATTAATCTCACAACAATGTTTCATGTTTGATAATGTTAACTTTAGCAGGGGGTTTGAAAACAAATTGTAGGTTAAGCAGCGTATTACCTGTTCTACACATGTCCTACCCTCTCCTACCCTGCAATAGCAGCAGTCAAATTTATGCCTTTTTTGTACTGGTGTACTTGGTGGAAACAACAATACGGAGATAGTTTAATTGCAATCATTTGTTGTGACATTATGAATGATTAAGGAATTTCATGATTTTGAGCTGCATCTTTTGCACTACATAAATGTGATGGGGTCATATGACCAAAAGATCAAATAACCAAAGTTTCATTCAACCAAGTTATATTTTAATATTTTGGCCCAATGAACGTTTGGTTATATGAGCAGTGCTTAAGAGGCGAGATCATATGACCAAAAGATCAAATAACTTTTGGTCATATAACATAATTCTTAATATTACATTATAAAAAATAAGTTCAATAATGTGTATTTAAATTTTAATAATTAACGCCATTATAGTATGTACCAAGCCCTATCTAGAAAAAATTATAAGAAGGGTTTCATTTATGGGATGGTGTAATAATAAGATTATGGTTTATTAATATCAAGGTTCGTATTTTGTACAAAATATCTAAAACAATAAAAGTGTGTCTTTTAACATCAATGTGTATTAATGTCAAGGTTTGAAATAGAAGAAACTCGACCTGTTTAATAAGATCATGGTTCCATATTGTGTATTAACATCTAAGTTAAAGTCCCATCAAGAGTATTGCACCATGTATAGCTGTTGCTCCTTGTAGGCGCTTCAATATCTTCTCTTGCAATAATTCGCCTCATCTCTCTTGTAGTTATTAAAGAAAGATATTTCAGAAACCTAATTCATACATACATTATAATCTTAAAATACACATTATAAAGCTATTAAAAGAAATTATTGTTTTAATAAAGATTACATAAAAAAATAAACTTTTATTTATATTTTAGTAATCATGTTTACAATTAGTGTCTTTTAGTAATCATGTTTACAATTAGTGTCTAGTCCACTCAGTAAAATGTTGAATGAATATTTATATAAAGAAAAGTTATATAAGTTATATATGATAAAGAAAAGTTATATAAACAAAATTCTATATTTATTTGACATTATGTTATGGATTAATCTGTTTTGTTTTAATGAAATCAGTCAATTAGTTCTTCATAGATAATAAAAAAAGTAAATAAATATAAACTTTAAATATAAAGTTTCTCTTAATATATAGTTAAGAATAAAATTTGTTTTAAGTAATTTGCATCAAACGAATATAATTTTTGAAGTAAGTAATATTATATTGTTATTTTTTACTTTAGAAATATTTAATTAAAATCAACAAAGAGTTTTGAAAGCTTTTTTTAAAATAATAAAATAATTTTGATTTATGTTCATACCACATTTGCGTATGGAATTTCAAAAAAATTGGTCAGTTAGTTTAAAAAACTAGTGAATGTTAGGGATTTGAGTTTTTCCGATACACCAGAATCATATTTTGTTTTAATTAAAATTTGTTAAAATATGTTTTTAAGTTTTAAAGCTTAGTAAGAATTATGATAAAATATTTATAACATTTTTGAAGAGCCAATATTGAGAAATTATAGGAGCGGTTTAAACAAACCTTGTAAGAGCATTAGAAATTCAAAAATGGTTGCCATTTTACATCCAAAACCGTTTTGCGGTATGCTTCAAACACTACAGTTCTTAAACTATTTAACCATTTTTTTTCCTTCAAAAAATAACTTCTTGCATTTATCCTGTACTAGTCTATAACATACTTTAAAAGAGCTATTTGAATATTTTTTGTATTGCAATATATTCAAATGAAATAAAATTGAAAAAAATCTTATAGTAACAAAATTAAAATACTGGGCTACGAGGAAGGCACAGAACATTAAAAAGTGATTGATTTAGTGTACCCCAAAGTTGGGTGAAACAAGTAAAGAGAGAACAAAATTAAAATACAACATTTTTATAATTTCTTGAAACTGCATTTATCTCAGCGATCGGGTTTTGATCTTAGACTTGGGTTGATTGATTACTATTAAACGTTTATTATCAACCGATTTCTATGAAACTTTCAGAATCTATTTATAATTTGTTCAAACATATAATTTGTAAGTTTCATTAGGATATTAAATTTAAAAAATCAATAATCGTAGGGTATCTAAAACAGCCTTGAAGATTATACTTCAAAGTTGATATTTCTTCAACCATAATTTAATTCAATCTGAAATTACTGTACATGATGTACCTAATTGGTGTGTATTATTAATTTAAGTATTTAGTAGTGAAAAATTTAGTATTTAATTTAATATTAAATATATACAATAAGAAAAAAAGTCTTGTACAAAATATTGAAAATATATTCAACTATAAACACTAAAATAATATAGTGTTTTTGGCCAGGGTATGTAGTGTAATAGTGTGTATTATTAATTTAAATATTTATTATTGAAACTAATCTACATACAATAATAAAAAAAATCAGTCTTATATAAAAAATTGATAATATATTCAACTGTAAATGCTAAAACAGTGTAGTGATGACTGGGCAGGGTATGTACTGTAATGGCTTGTATTATTAATTTAAATATTTAATATTTAAACTGACCTATATACAATAATAAAAAAAATTAGTCTTGTACGAAATATTGACAATATATTCAACTGAAAACTTTAAAACAATATAATGATTTTTGGGCTGGGCATGTAGTGTAATTACGAGTACAAAAGTTTAAATACGGGTTATTGAACTTGTTTTTTATACGTAATACTAAAATATCCTCCTGTACTAATAATGCATATACTATATGGAAGCTTCTCAGGCATATTTGGTCAAATGAACTTTTTGGTCATATGAGCCAATCTGTAAAAAATACGGTTCATATGACCAAAAGTTCATTGGGGAAAAATATTAAAATATAATTTGGTTGAATGAACCTTTGGTTTGTTTGATTTTTTGGTCATATAACCTTGACACTTAAAAATACATGTCATTGGGCCAAAATATTAAATTATAATTTGGTAGTATGATCTTTTTTTTGCTGTTGGTTGTTTGATCTTATGGTTATAGGAGCTTTTCCATATTTCATGAGCTCCTCAGAGGATCAAGGATAGCATTATTTTCAAAATAAACAAAAAATGTTGATAATAAATCAGCTTATCTAAATATTTTTTGTATTTCCTCAAGTTTTTTTCTATTTATTTGTATTAAGAGCATTTTTTGTGTATGCTGCTTATTAATAAAATATAAGATTCATTAATAAAATATTAAAAAAAGTATTTAACATTCCTTTATCCTTCAAATTTGAATACAATACAGCATTGATTGTCTAAACTGATTGTTGCCTGATGGTGCAATTGGGAGCAAACAGCTGAGAAAAATAATTAGGCCTTTGGTAAAAAATAATACTGGAAGTCATGGGAAGAATATGAAACCTTTTTTAAAAATTAGGCTTCTAAAACTGTATTTAAGTGATTTCAGGATATCAAAGTAAAATGAGTTGAAATACATGAAGAATCTTACAAAAATCAACATAAATAACCAGTTATTCAAATTCAAATTAGTTAAAAGAACAAATATATATATATATATATATATATATATATATATATATATATATATTTATTTATTTATTTATTTATATATATGTATGTGTATGTGTGTGTGTGTTTTGCACATTTTGGTAGGTTAGGGACCTAATTTTGGGGCCTGGGTGTTATGATAAAATAAGTTTAGTCTATAAGTTACTTTTTTTATTTATTCCCCTACTAGACTAAATAAATAAATAAAAACTGTATATTAACAAATTTTATTAACAGAGAAGTACAAAATTTATTTATTTATTTATTTATTTATTACACTCAGTTACAAAATTAAGCTGACTGACCAAGAAATAACCAACCACCAAGAACTAACCAAGAACTACCAACCAAATTACACCTGCTCAAGTTCACAATTCAAGTTTAAAATATAGTATTGTTACATTTTTATATTAACCTTACCAACATTCGGATAACTGATCATTTGGATTACCAATATTTGTATTATTGATGCTCTCTATAATGAAATACTAATCTAAAATCAAATAAGTTGGTATAAATAAACTTCAGTGGTCGATTAAAAACATCAAATGTTTACTTAGAGCTTAACATTGAAGGTATTTGTTTGCCTGGAGAGTTGCCATGAATTTGCACTTCTTATTCTGTTAGGTCAACGACTTTTAAATGTAATTTTTTCTATATCTACATGCTAAAATTCATCTGCATGATATTGTTATATTTTATATTGAATTTAATTTCAAAAAGAAAATTTTGTTTTGTAAAAAAAGAAAAAAATAATGAGCTTTTTACATTTTGCAAAATAAAGTGATAAATGAAAATAAGTTACTTATTATTAGGAAATAATACCAAAATTTCACTTTAACATTTGTAACACCTAGAAAGAAAAAATAAACAAATAAAAAACAAAAATAATTTAAATGTCAAAAAAAATGCTTTTTTACAGCCTTTATTGAAAGCTCTAATGTATTGTTTTCAAGCATTATATCTTCCATTATACAGTCATATTTCGATTTGTGTTGATCTGTAATTATTTTGCTACTATGCTGTTTTTTGACATAGGTCTTTGTCATTCACTTGTACTTACATTGTTTTTGTGATGATGATAAGACAGTAAAACCACCTGGGTAGGAGGTCTGTTTCCGCCATGCAGCAAATAAGATAGGAAGGGCTTTCGTCTAACTGTTAGTCCAGTGATTGAACGGTTCCCCTTCAGAAATCTGTAAAACTGCATCGATTTACTTCAAATTTTGACATTTGATCTAAAATAATGCAATTAACAAATCTGACTTAGTGCCCTGGGTTAAATGCCACCCCTTCTCAGGGGTAGAAATTTAAAAATTAAAATAACCCTGGGAATCGAAAAATAAACATATCTGAAGAAAAAAAATCAAAAGTAAAGTTTTTACGATAACCCAATAATTTTCGAGTTATTCATGATTGAAAATGTCGAATAAAAACCATGTTTTTCAACTGTTTTTCGTTAATAAAACAGTCAAAAATTTTAGTTTTATGAAAAAAATCATTCTTATCAAAATTGAAGCTTATTATAAAACAAAAAAATCCTTTATTTTTGTGTAATGTTGTAGTTAATACTAAGCGACTTATAATGCCTTGAAGGCAATTTTTTGTTTGCCGCGAATTTTTTCGAAGATTTCAACATGAAAATACGGAAAAACGAGATATTTTTCGGAGGAAAGTGGCATAACCTTTTTTAAAGTACTACATTAGACCTTTAAAATTAGCTTTTAGGAAAATATGTAACATGAAAATTAAAGGAGTTATAATAAAAATAAGATGAGTCGCCGAAATTTTTGAAAAAAATCAACAATAAAATTGACGTCAAGACTGGAAAAATTAAAATTAATCATAACCCACGAAAAATTAACTTTATCAATGCCCTACTAACATATTCAAGAAGTTTGGTTGGTTTAAAAAACAGATATTTTGAAAAAAGTAGTTTCAATTTAAAAAAAAATTATCTTTTTTTAAACTAACTTGAAAAATAATTAATTTATATTAAAAACTGTTCTCATGAAAAATGCAGCTTTTTTCTGCTGACAATTTTACTTATTTTAAAATTTGTTTAGCTTAAAAATTAAATGAGATATAGCCGTTTAAAGATTACATTTGCTTGCAAAGGGTACCTTTTCTTAGCCCTTCAACCCTAAAACTCTCTGAACATATATTGGGAGTTATATGACTGTATAGCCTATGAAATTCCCTACACACACACATATATATATATATATATATATATATATATATATATATATGAAATTCATATTTATATATGAATACATAGTGTCACACATATAAAAATATTATATAGATATTATAAGTAGAAGATATTTTTATATAAATAAGTACCTTTCGGAAAGGTACTTTCTGAAAGAAGAACGGGCTCTCTTGGTAATGAACACATGCCAATGGTCTTTTTGGCTACATGTGTATGTATAATGGATATATATACATTTGTTTCAGTTCCATGATTTGTATAATTTAAGATATAGCCATTAGTATATATTGAAATACAAAGAAATAAACACATGGCACATATTTAATTGATAAAAAAAATTGTTTTACTGTGTTTAATTATTTTAATAATTGAAATGTAAGCACATGAAAATATTAAATATTAAGCACATGAAAGTTTTTTCAAGATAAATTTAAACAAAGTTAAATTTTAATATTTACTAAGTATTGGCAAACTTCTTTATTATTATATATAAACCATTTAAGAATTTAAAAATGATGTTTGTGTAGTGTGTATGTTCTTTAAATTGCGTAGTGGGTATGAATTACATCAGTGGAGTCAATTTGCCGAAAATTTAAAAAGAAAAAATGTTAGAATACAAATTTTGTTTTTGAAAATATTATTAATAATAAAAATGAATTTTGTCAATAGCTTAAAATTCTACAATGAAAAAAACAATTTTTCTTAATAATATTTTTCAAGTATATAATATTACAATATAAAAATTGTGCAATAGTATAGAAATTCAAAAAGGGTAAAAATTTCAAAAATAAAAATTCAAACAAATTAAATAAAAAATGTTAATGTAAGAAATTTAAGAATAAAAATTCATTCAACATTTTATATTTTGGAATCTTTTACATTTGATATTTTATTTTTTGAAATTTTCAACCATTTGCATACTTTTTTTGGAATTCTTAACTATTTACATAATATTTTTTTTTGGAACTCTTAACCATTTGCAATATATTTTTTATATAATATAAATTATCATCTCTTATTCCAATTGTAAGTGCTCTAGAGGAGAACATCACAAGAGTTTATTTACAGATACAATTACAGAGAAAAAATGACCTTAAGTCAAAATTTTCAGAAAAATTGATGAAATTTTAAAGATTTTGGAGGTAATACACTATTTTCATGTTCAGTTACTAGACTATGTTTCCAGTAAAACAAATAAACAATGATAGGCCACATAAAATGGAATGTGTTTGCTAGTTGTTCCTGTTATTAGTCTGTGATTATTCATTATATGTGGATTTCCATCCATGTGCTTGTTTTTTTTTTTTTTTTTTTTGTTTGTACCAACATTAATATTACTGTCTACCAAACTTATTATACTTGTTAATATTAAATGAGAATTCATGACAAAATTAATATAAAAATGTTTGTCAAAGGCAATGAATTACAGTGTGATATTTCTCAGGTACTAATAAAAAAGATAATTGAAAGTAAGTCAATTCAGAGTTTAAAATTGTTTTAACATAAATTAATTATTAAGTACCTGGATTTGCCAATATATTGAGGGATATTCCAAACCCTCAATACCCCAGGAGGAAATCTACGATGCGCCACTGGCATAATGGTTTTTAAATACAACCTTGAAAATGCTATAAGGTACAATAATGCTTAAAACAAACACAAGAAACAATTAATGTGAAGAACATTAAAAATACGAAAAAGAAGTGCACGTAGTCTAGGGACATAATAAATCATTGTAAAAGTAAAATATGTTTTAAATGAGATCAAATTTAAAAACTTTGAAACTAATAACTTACATGTTAAAAATTATTGTAATATATTTGCAGTGTTATTTATATTGTGTGCTATTTTAATTGCTTTAATCTACATCAAATTAATTTGATTTTGTAATAATAAACATACGTTATTGTTTTGGCTTCATCACTAGACAAGCTTTTATAAATTTTTGTGACAGTTTACAACTTGTAATTTTCCTACATGTGACGTAATGTAAAGAAAAATTGGCATCAGTCGTAGTGTTATCTATTTATAAATTTGTTAAGAGCTGACACGTCTAAGAGTAGTTGTATTAGTTTATTCACAAGGTTCACTCTGTGTTAGCTTTTATCACATAATTTCTGTGTTGCAGTATGTGAAATAGAAGTTAGAACAGAGTGTTAACATAAAGCAATATCTTAAATAAAAATGGAAGAGGAATGATTAAATTTGTATTGTATTTTTTCTAAAAAAGTGAACTTTGTTGAAAATGAAACTATCAGTAAGTTAAATTTTATTTCTTAGAAATGTGTATTACATAAATGTTTCTGCAAATATTTGTTTATTTTTAAGTGATATTATATAGACTAAATTTATTTAAGTAAGTTGAATTTATGTTTAAAAAACCAAAAATTTTCAACTCTGTTACATATGAACACAGTAAGCTACAATGTTAGATTTAGAAACTTGTAAAATTACAATATTTCGTAAGTAGTATGCAATAATATTGCATGTAGAGCCTAGACCTACAAAATAGTGAAGTTGAAAATTAAATATTTTTTTTATTTCCGTAGTGTCCCATGTAATGATATTTATAATAAATAATTATGTTATAGTAACATGTTACATACACCAGAGACTATAAAATTAAAACAATTAAGTGTGTAGAAAATTGCATTGTACTCAAAACTGTAAAATTGTATTGAAATGCTTAATTGACTTACATGATAAATGTAAAATTGTAGTCAGATGAAAGGCACACAAATAGTTTAGGTCAATTACTTGATAAAGTGCTGTGGTTCTGATTGTTTATCCACACAAACTGTTTTAATGATTAGGGTACAGGCTAAGCTAATTTAAGTACTATTTACTTACCAATAGACTGATAAAGAGTAGTGCTAAACTATCACCACTAGACTACAGAGGTACATTGCACCTAAATTAGTTTCCAACAAATCATTTCTTGAATTTAGAAAATATACTATAAATGAGAGTGACTTCAGTTATTTCTACTTTAACAAAAATTAAGGAACATATCACTGTAAATAATGTAAAAATCAATTTCAAATTGTAGGTATACCTATACAATAGTTCAGTTATGTTGCAATAATTGTTACCTAAATTTTCTAAAAATATTTATATACTTATAAATTTTTATGTGAATTCTTTTCCCTATTTTTTATTATTATATTTTTAAATCAAAATAAAATGTTATTTTAAATAATCGTGTGTGTGTGTGTGTGTGTTTTGTCAGCAGTGCATTACTGACGATTTAATTGCTTAAATTTCCAGTTCAGTGAATTACTGTAAACTTCTTAACATTTTCCGCTCCCCAAATTGTATTATAATGACCAAGTATGTCTTTTGGTAGAAACAACCTTAACCAAATAGGCCTTTGTTAATTTTTTAAAATCTAGATATATAACTGGATGGTGAAGTAGGTATAGATTCTTTCAGTACAATGCAATTATATTTGTTTATAACATTATGTACATAATTTATTATTACTAGCTACACCTAGGCCACGCAATGCTGAAGCTCAGTCTGGATCAATTTAACAATGTATTCGGAAAATTTAAAATGAAATTGTAAAATATTTAGTATAGCATGTGTTGCTTTTACATCCAACAGATGGTGCAGTTTTTCAAAAAAAACATTTTTGCCCTATATAATAGTAGGAATATAAAAACATGCACATATTCGAATGCAATGTTGTGTCAGAATTTCAAAGCAATCAGTCTGAAAACAAACAAGAAGAAAGTTTTGAAGATTAAAGATTTTGAACAAACATTTACATTTTTATTTTTATAGATTTAATTATGATCATAATTTAGATTTAATGATAATTATAATCAGAAATCATTACTGCTTTGAAATTATTATTACTTATATTTAGAGAAGTAAAAGTTAAAAAGTACTAAATATTCAAGTAACATTTTATTAATTAAAAAGGTTTATAAAAACAATAATTGAATTAGTTACTGTACAACCATCATATAAATAAAAAGGTCAAAAATATTAACAAGAATAAACAAATTGTCACATAGAATAAGATAATCCAGTTATTCAGTCTCTCACACAAAAACTGATAAAATCAAATACCTTTTTTGTAAGGATTTGGATTCATTATTGATTCTTATTAAATAAATATTATTTTTTTAACATTTGGTATTATTATACTGTAAACCTTATGCAGTACAAACAAGAAAAAAATCATATGTGTTGCAATACATATTTTATGACAACACATTTCCTACTGTTACCAGTATGTACTGAGAAACAGAATAAAATGTTTACATAATTTTAATAATAGGCAATTTATGTCATGGAAATTTCACACTTAAAAAAACAATTTATGTCAAAATGATTTGTGAAAATTCCTTTTTATAAATAAATTATTAAAGACTAAAGTAGTGTAATAAAATACAAAATGTAGAAATGGCTATTAGTAAAAAATTTCAATTGTTAATTATACTCACTCATGTGTAATTAAACACAAATTCAATCAACTTTTGAAATAAAATCTGATGAAATTTAAAGACAGTTTGCAAGATATAACGGACCAATTGTCCCTAGCTCAACAATTGGTGGTGACCTATATATAGTGCTCTCTTTATCTATAGCCACAGTTTTGCTTCTAGTTTGTTTATATCAACACTGGATGTGGAAAGGTGGGTCATACCATTATAAAACAGAATTAAACACGACTGTAAAAATAAAATAAATTAATCAGTACTAATGTTTGTAACAAATATTAAAATTAAATGCTTTTTAAAAAAAATATTGGTAAAAGTATTTACAAGAGTATATGTATTCAACAAACTATGTTCATGAAATGTCTTTCTGTAACAGAACTAAATAAACATTATTTGCATACAAATTTGCCAAAAATAAAAAAGCAGCGTTTAAATTGGACATTAGTTATTGATTAGTTTCATAATTTTACTAAATACTGTCATACGTTGTATAAAAGTTTTAAAAATAAATATGTCACAAAAGCATATTTGTTATTTTTATTATATTAAGGGTATCATCTTTTTTTGTATTATGGTAAATTCTCTTTCTTTAAAACAAATTACTTCACAATATAAAAATATCAAGAAGTATATTTTTATTGAGATTTACAATTTTATATTGAAATAATTATTTGCATTGCATATAAAATAATACAAACAAAAATATTGTTATGTTATTTGTGATATCATTATTTGTGTTATTTTTTGTGTGAGAACTTAGTTAAAATAACATTATATTTTTATATGCAAAAACAAATGTTATATCTTATCATCTAGTTACTCATTCCCTATCATGTTGTAATTGTTTAAAACGTTTGTAGAGGCCTTCAGATTATTTTTTTTTATTTTATAATCAAATTTGAAAATTTAAAATGCTAATTATAAACAATTTGTCACTGATTATGATGATGTTAAAATAAGACAAGTAGGCAGAAAAGCAATTCAAACATTTGCAACTCCTCAAAACATTTTTTAGCATTCAAGACATTGTTTTAGTACATACTCCATACTTTCTTAAATTCAATTGAATTACTTAAAAAAAAGTTTAAACGAAAAAACGGTTAAGCACTCAAAGAGATGTTTTTTTGCTACTTCCTCAAAAATCTGGTTTGAAAGTATTAAATAAAAAAACATGGAAAATAACTTTGTCAGAATATCAAATTTTAAATTATATAAATTAATGATTATGGAGAAATTTTAAAAGCAAGACAAACATTGACTATAGTTAAGGTTTGATCTTTTCTTGATTTACTCATTTTTCTTTTATTACAATTATGTGACATTGGCTAATTTGGTCAAAATCATTAAGGTCAAGTTTGAGAAAATTCATTTTAAGGTTTTAATTCACAGGTTTAAATATTGTAATTAAAAAAAGTAGTCTTGAAATATGTCTTTCATAGTTTATTTCAAATATATTTTATTTTAATTACTTTTCATCAAAATTGTTAGAGCAAAGTTTGAAAAAATTCAATATTGGTTTTGTTTTTGATCTAAAAGGGTGTAAAAACAAAATATTGAGAATAAATTTTTCAAACAGCTAAAAATTGCTAAATTTTATAAAAATAAGTCCATTCACTTAATCTCCCACAATATAATTGTGTTATATTGTTAAATTGTTAAATTCTTGAGATACTAAAGACTTTCAAGTAAAACCATTTTTTTCTTTTTTTTTGACTCTGGGACCTGAAAAGAAATACATATCAATCAAAATCAATAATATCCCTTTCATAGTCACCATATTTTTTTTATTCAATTACTATTTTGTTGGTTTTAATATATTTTAAAAAAATATGTTTTAAGGTTGAACAATAAATGAGAATTCCTGTAAGATCTTTCATAAAAAATAGAATATGAAATGTGATGTTATGCAGAGCAAAGCATGATGCAGAATACAAATGAATTTAGTGTGATAAGCCTCAAACATGTGTGTAGTATTACTAACTGGATTATTTTCTTCTTTTACAGCCAGAACGGATCCTAGAACCACTTTTCCTCAACAAAATAAAAGATGATAATAGGATTACTCCAAAGAGAATGAAGTAAGTAACACATTTAGTTGCATTAGTATAAAAAAAATCAATGTATTTTGTCTCTACCTAGTAAGTTTAATTATTTTGCCACAAAGTACTTCTTTAAAAAAAGCAATTAATGGTATTTTAAATTATTCTTAATTTTACACTTTTATGGCTTTTTGTAACCTTTAATCAAACAAAATTGATTTATTAAACTTTAATCAAAGACCAAACTTCTACTTACAAATAATTGATAGATAAAAAAAATAAAATTAAAAAAAAAGAGGAAAGGATATTTTTTATCTTGTGTGACTGACAAAAATATTGTACTATAGGTTATATTAACATTTTCTGTAATAATATCAAAATAGACTGTTTACATCACTCCAATGAATATTGTAATTGATTTGTATATTGATATGTTGCTATCAAATAAATAATTTTATTAAAATGTATGCTAACATTAATTGTTAACCATTTACATTTATTACTCTTGATGAGTACAAAATTATTCTGTTCCTGACTTTGCCATTCTGTTACTGCAAGTCAAGAAAACCAACAACAAAGATTGAAATTGAAAATAGAGTTTTTTAGATATTTCAAAATGTTAGTCATTCGTAATTTAAAAAAATAAATAAAACTTATATTTTACACATTCACACAAATGTGATTAGTGCTAAAATACATAAAGCAGAATCTTAAATTTTGAACTTGATTTAAAAAATAATAAACTAGACTTGTGGTTCATTTTAGCACTTGCAGTGAAATTTGAATATTTAAATTATCAATTTATATAGATTTTAACACTAATTACAATTAATCATGAAATCACATTTTCAAAAAATAGGTATGATAAAATTAATTATTTATTTTGAAACTTTTTAATGAATGAATAAATTTTTCTGGGTCTAAGTTGTTTTCAACAATAATTTTTATCCCAAATTTGATCCTGGTGAATTGAAATAGTTTTAGAAATTAGTTTCTATTATATGAGTGAGAACGCTGATGCTGCTAATATTAAATATTTTCCTCAGAATTAAATATTAAATGCTTGATTATTATTTATTGTTATAAATATTAAGTAATTTACTATTCTAACAGTAGTTATTTGGTTTAATGAGAGTCAATGAAATTCAATAGTTTCTATTTTAACCATCTTTAATGATTAATAAAATATACAATAAAATTATTAATTTCTGTGTAAAATAAAATTTCTATGAACAAAGGTTCAAGAAATATATTTTAAAATATTGGTTTTACAGATAAAAAAATAAACAGTAATACAATTTAATCCCTTCAATTCGTTTTTAATGTTATTAATTTATGCATTAGTGTAAAAATTTACAAACTTGCAATTACATGTTAGTGTTGTCCAAAATTTTTTATAAATATGGTATTTAAAATATTTTAATATTGGCTTTCAAATTAAAGTAAGTCAATGAATAACAATTCAGTGAAAGTTCATGAAAGTAGTTTCTTTATAAAATTGGTGTGACAGGTTGTTCAGGGACACGCATATCAAATTGTTACAGTCTAATACACGTAGACATAGTGGCAACTCAGTTCACCGTAGAAGGTGAGGCAGCATCCACTGGAACTAATCTACTGTATATGTAATTTGTTTTCTCTCTGATAAACTGACCAAACAACAAGATGATATTAATTCTAGTTGAATTGTTTCAAAAATAAAAGCGTAATTATATCTTGTATTTGACTTATGTTTAAGTCACTTTTTATAAATAAAAATTACGAATACCGAACTCAAACTACAAAAACTAATGAAATGAAAGTAAAGTGCAAATAAGAAAAAAAAACTTTTTTATCACTTGACTTAACCCTGGACTAGGTATGTGGTAACATTACACAAGTGGTTGTGCAGCGTCAAAATGACTGCATTTTGTATTCTTATGTCCTTAAGTGATGTTGAAGTAATAAAAAGATATTATATTTACTTGATAAATATGCTTTAATCATCTGCTGTGTTGAATAATATATACTGCTATTGTACGTCTTTACAAAGAACGATAAAAATACCAAAAAAAAACAACAAAGGTTTTTTTTTAATAATATAATAGTTTTCAAAACAAAACAAAAATTATATTTAATAGTATTTAAATTTTCTCTCTTCATATGATGTGTAACAAATTCTTCCATGTAAATTTGTTTTTTCCATGTGTGTGAACCACTTTGTAACTTTGTCATTGCCTTAAATAAAATTCTCATTTTCACTTTCAAAGTACTGAATTATTACTTCCTCCTCTAAGTCCTCCAGTGAAGCTTCTGAATCCGTATCATGTTTACTAACGAACACTTCTTCGGATATATATCTCCCTGCACTTTCAATAATTTCATCAGCGTCTTCAGTGTCTCCGATGATTTCTGGGCCAAACAACTCTCTTCTTAAATGTTCACTTGTTGCAAGCATGACTTGTTCTTTATCTTTGTCTTCATTTTCTACAGTTTCAACTAGGTTAAGTTTATTTCATGTTCCGTTGATCCAAATGTAATTCAAATGAAATTACTTACACAAAAATGTAATAGAAACAATAATATTTACAACTAAAACATATATGGTCGCATAACATGAAAAAAAAACGCACAAAAAGTACACAACTGTATTCAGTAATAACTAAAATGAAATTACTAACAAAAAACTTAATAAATATATAATATTAGAACTAAAATATTTACAACCCAAATGGTCGCGTGGCACCAAAAAGCCTGCACTAAAAAGTACACAACTAGTTGCGAAGCGTCAAAATGACCGCACCTAAAAAGACATGTCTACTGTCTCGAAAATACCATCTCAAACTAAAAATCAGTCTATATAGCAATGGAGTGTAGAGATGGTGGTGAAAGATAAGCAAGATGGAAAGTTACGTCTATTAAAAAATAATGGTGCTATAGCAAAATTTAAAACCTTTGTGGTCCTTTTAACGCCGTGTGACAATTCCAGGGTTAGCCAGTGACATAAGCAGATATGAAAAAAACAAAAATATTGGACAAATATAATATATTAAAAAAGGTGAACAAAGTCTAAACAGTGCAAAAATCAGATTTAAAATGGTCAGAAATGTTTGTGATATAGTATTTGTAGAAAGAGACAAGTTTCATAAATTCACACATCATTTACACCACTAAAAAAAAAGGTTTATAGTGCACTTAGTACTCGGAACAAAAGGTAATCAAATGATCAATAGTTGAACTGCACAAATAACTGTCATTCTGTTATTATAAGAATGACATATTCTATAAGTTCAAGAAAAATCATGAAACCCAATTTGCGTAATATAGAATATGTCATACTTAGCTCATTTGCTTGAATTATCCTTCAAAATATTCATAATATTATAAACATTTTTATAGTAATTGTCTATTCTCTTGATTTTATTTATAACATTAGCTTGGCACATAACATTTCGTACTTCTTTCCTAGTCAGTTCCAAACACAAAGTATCATGATACTTTTATTGTTGGCTACCTATGTAATCAATATGAACAGGTGCTTGAATGAATGAATTACTGCTTTAAAAATTCTTGATCAATTCTCATAGCTTATCCACATGGAATTGCTCTTGAATTTCTTCTAGGGTACCAAAATGATGTCTTTTCATCTTTGGAAAGATGAAAAAGTCACATGGTTCTAGGTCAGGTGAGTGTGATGATTGGGGTATCTGGTTTTTGGTTAAAAATCGCCTCACCAAGATGGCAGTGTGAGTGGGCGTACTGTCATGGTGCACAAACCAAAGACTGTGGTAGAGAAGTAAAGCACTACTTTTAAGCTCCAGCTGTTTACGTTGCACATTCTCCCTCAAAATACTGATGTAGTAGAAACTCTTGGTGGTCTGATCAGATGGGATGAATTCCTAGTAGACAATCCCACAAATCCCACAAATGTAAAAAAAAATATCAGTATTTCATGTTACTGCAAAGCTGTTAGGTTTTTCTAGGTCTTCGTGAGTTTGGCATCTTCCACTGTGATAATTGCTGTTTAGTTTCTGGATCATAACCACAAACTCAGCTTTAATCACCTCTAATTACCTTGGGAAAAAAGTTTGGAATATTGCAATCATCTGTTGGAGCTCAGTACATATTTGCACACTTCCTTCACATTGGTCTTGTTAAAAGTAAGGACAAACTTGGCTGTAATTCTAATGTTGAGTTCATCAGAAAAAATGCATTGGTTCCAAAATGCTGAGTTGGAAAAAATGTTGAGTTCCAAACAACTTCAGCTATGTCGTGAATGGTTTTCCTACATGGTTGATTTCCCAAACTCCAGCAATTTTTTATGGAATGATGTTGTTTGATGGCCTATCCTAATGCTATTGTTCCTAAACAGATTTGCAGTTCATTTAAACTATTCAAAAGTTGAAAGTTTGGTTCAAAAAGTTTGGACCATTCAAAGGTCCTTGGTTTGCTTAAAGCTTCATCTTCAAAAGCTTGAACTAACATTTGATAGTTTCAGTAGCAGTTTTGTTCAGTTTACAACAAAACTTAAACTCTTTGCTCTTTAGCCATCACCATCATGGAAATCGCAAAGTGTTCAAAACACTACTATCAACAAGTTGTCTGTGCTCAGACTTCACTTCTCCACAATGATTCAGCACAACCACAATTCAGCACAATATTCCACAATATTCAGCACAACTTGCTGATAAACAGAGGATGAATTATAACACCCCTCATTGTAGGATTTTGTACTATATGTTCCTGCGTTTTTTTCAAAATCCTAGATTTTTAGATCACCTCTTGTATAGATAAAAAAAATGATGCATATCATCTAAATCTATTGGGAAAGGTTGTAAGGCCAGAATATCACAAAAAGAAGATAAAATTTTCAAAAATAAAATACATGAATATACCTTAGAGCATCCACATGCATGCCATAATTGTTGTTATAGATCGAAACCTATTCATACCTAACAAGTTTAAGTCTCTTAGTGACACTAAATAAGTAATTTAGTCTTAAATTTCAAAATGCAATAGAGCATCTAAAACAATTCATGATGCAAAGAAGCTGTTAAAACACTGGAGAATTTTAGTAAGATTCTTCAATGCCCACAGTTGATTTTTTCAAATGTCTTTCTTAGTGGAATGATATAGCAGAACCAAAATCGATGACTCAAAAAAGACCCCCCCCCACATTCCATACTTAAATGATCCCAATAGTACACATAGAGACCAGTAGTATACATTAACAACACCAACAAAGACTTGAAAGGGATAAGGTATGTGACAAGATTAGAACCACAGCAATGAACAACGAAAGGTAACTTCGAACAACATCAAAGCTGTGGTGTTTTTCAGATGTTAAATCACAGCAATGCAGAGTTTGGTCTTCACAGAACAAATCACTTAGATCTATTCCATTAAATAATTTTAGTCAATCATAAATCGTTTTGAGTGGTGATTTGTAATGAAAAAACTCTTCAATTGAGCCTGTAGTGAGAGTATTACATTATATCTAAAATATAAACTTGTATATACTTATTATAGTTGGAATCTTTAAATAAATTTTGAAACTCATTAGTTTCAGAACAAATTTTTTTAACTTTTTATATTAAATTTGTAGAAATATAACCACTTTAAAATAATATTAATCATTTCATTTATTCCAAGACTTTTGAAATATGAATGCAAATATATAGGCCTACTTAAAGTTAATTTACTAAAATCTTTCTTTTTAAGTTCTCTGATTTAAAAAAATTAAAGTTTAAAAGACAAGAGTATTTGCAAATGCTATCTGAATATGTTGTTGCTATCTACATATACTATCTACAATGTTGTTATTATGTTTTTCTATATTGTAACAAGAAGATAAGAGTTAATTTATCTTCTCTTATTAATTGCCTCTTTCCAATCTTCGAAGCAGAAAAATTAATTATCAAATACTTAGTTACTGAATTGTTATTCATTTTTATAACCATGTAACTTGTGAGTAATATTTTCTAAGCCTAATAGCTTAATCTGTTCACTGAAATCATTGGTTATTACATCAAATACCACCCGAATCCTGTAAATCTCCATTTTCATTTAACTGACATTTCAACCTTCAGTAGCTAATTCATAAATATAGTTATTTTTACAAAACAATTAATTTAGATCAGATTCTTTATTCTAAATTCAAGTTTTTAATAACCTCTGTATGTAAATTTAATGTAAAATCCAAATATAGCTAAAATAATAAATTGAATTGGACATAGTTCAAATTGGCCCTTGTTCAGAGACAAATAATCATTTGTTGGCAAAGCAGGTTATAACAGGAAAAGAAGGGTTAACCTTGAGCTTATTGTTGCGTTTTAAATTGGAAACAATTAAAGGACAGTCCCTTAAATAAATAAGATGTTGAACAACAATCAGTTTGTTTATATACATTTTTTTCTTTGAAGTTGATGTAATAATCTAATATTAAGCATCAAGATTTTGATCTTTGTTATTTTGTCTGTTTTAAACTAACTAAATTCCACTATTTCTTCTTTAAAATGCCAATTTGAATTTTAGTTAGAAAATGAAAACATGGAATATAGGTAATTTATTAATATATTACATTATTACACCAGTTAATTACACACTGTTAATTAATTATCATGTCAATCATTCTTAATAGAGAATGATTAAAATTAATTACTACTTCCAGACAACCTGAAAAGTTAAAAGTTGGCTTATTATTTATAACATAATACATTGTAGTATTTTTGGAAATTATATTAAAAAATAAATTATTATTGTACTTCAACTGTCACATGTTTTATCACATACTATGTCATTTTTAGGCTGTTTTTCAGTTTTGCTCTGCCAGACTATTGTGTTTACATTTTTTTAATGTACAAATCATACAAATGGGTGAATATTATGGGAATGTGTAATAACATCAAGGTATATTAACATCTTAATCTCATTACACTGTCCCAATATTATTAATACATAAGCAGGCAACATACAAAACATATTAATATATAAATTATTTTCTTAAAAACTATATTATTTCTTAAGACACACATATTATTTTAAATACCATTCATTATTTTCTTAATTTTGAACAATATAAAGTTAAATGATTGATAAAGGCCTATCTTGTAAAATAAATTTAGATGCCCTCTTATTTAACTATTTTAAAAGTAAACTGACTACAATACAAAATTTAAACTAGCGATTTATTGGTATACCGTCTGTATTAACCTTATATTTGTTTTTTTTTAGGCATCTGGAACTAAACGAGCCTGCTTCCCAAAGCACTTCAACAACTTTTTTAGTGAACGCAGAGAGCAGTAATTTCGATCATGAAGAGCATTCACAGTATGATCCTTATAAACACAGACAACTTTCAAACCCCACAAAGTAAGTATTGCTAGAAGAACATATTTATATAACAATTTACTTACAACACATATGTTTTTCATTTTATGTAAGAATCTTTTCCTTTAAATCTCTTTAAAAAATTGTTTAGGCTGTACATTGATGGATATGACCCAGTGGTAGTTTTAAACCCAAAATGCAGACTGTATCTTGCAAGCTAAATAAAGGTTTTTGTTTTGCAAGGTGCTTTCCCATTTGTACCCTCCATGAGTAATGTTTTATATAATTATGGTTGTATATTTTCTTAAACTCAACAATAATAAAATATTTTTCTGTGACTGATTTTTACAAAATAACAAATGATTAACATTTCAAGTTATTGTGAAACAATACTTCATAATAACACACTTTCACACTTGGATCAAATTATTGCATGTCATTCATATCCAAAATTTAAATTACTTAGTTTTTATGGTACAACCATTGTAACATAAAAAATGTATCACACACACACACACACACACACACACACACACACACACACACACACACACACACACACACACACACACACACACACACACACACACACACACACACACACACACACACACACACACACACACACACACACACACACACACACACACACACACACACACACACACACACACACACACACACACACACACACACACACACACACACACACACACACACACACACACATACATACACACACACACACACACACACACACACACACACACACACACACACACACACACACACACACACACACACACACACACACACAGTAAGTATATATATACTTATTTATTTATTTCTAAAATGCCATAAAATATTATACAATATAATACAAAATATGAAGGACCTACAGGAGGCAGAAATGCCCATACATAGGATGTATGTAAATACGAGGGTTGATCAAATATAAACGAGACTGATTTTTTAAAAAATTTATTGCTTACTTACAAATTATTCTTGATACAACTTATTTTTCTACATAGTCTCCCGCACGAGTAACACATTTTTCCCACCGGATTGGAAGTTTTTTAATTCCATCTTCGTAAAAAGTTCTCGGGCGTTCATTGAGCCGTTGGAGCACGAAGGTCTCTACCGCAGAATCGTCTTTGAAACGCTGGCCTCCAAGCGCCTCTTTGAGTAGCCCAAACAGGTGATAGTCGCAGGGTGATAAGTCTGGACTGTATGGGGGATGTTCCATTGGTTCCCAGCCAATCGCAATAATATTGTGCATTTATTGTGCGTCGTTGATGGAGGAAATCGACGTGAAAGGCGCCTTGATTGTCGAAAAATACAGTGGCCATTACCTTCCCGGCCGACGATCGTGATTAGGCCTTCAGGTTTTCTACTGCTTCCCGTCCTTCGGCGAATTCCTTGTGCCAAGCAAAAACGCGAGCTCTTGACAGGGTCCTGTCCCCGTATTGAGCTGTCAATCTACGAAAGATTTCAGTCGGATTGACCCCCTCCTTGGCCAAAAACTTAATAATAATTCTCTGCTCCACGGAAACGTGCACTTCACTCTCACTCATTGTATAGTTTTATACTTAAGGGTCCGAACGGAAATATTGCCCGTCTACGCCCGTCCCAAACCTCCCAGGCTACCTGAAACCCCACCCTTTAGAGTTCAATGTCCAACGGAAAAGTTTTTAGAAAGTCAGTCTCGTTTATATTTGATCAACCCTCGTACTTTTACAAATTGTATCCCTCAGAACTATTATTATGAAATTTAAATTTAACGGATATTAAACACAAAAACATTTTTATATTATGAAATTAATTAACAAAAAAAAAATCACTTATAAAAGATTTGTACTTAGATCACATTCTTTTTTTTAAATTGTTCTTTTTACTTTTTGTTTAGAATTTTAGATCCACATTCTAAAGTCTTTAAATTCTAAAGCATTTGGTAGAATATTATAATATTTCTTGGCATAATATGTATAACATCTTTGACTAATTGTTAATGATTGTTTCTGTAATCTGACACTTTTATAGTGAGTATTGCGAAAATTCTGCACAAATTCTTCTTTTAAGTCACTATATTGATACACTACAGATTTTAAGACAAATACTTGTCTTACTAGACAAGTATATCAGGATCCTGTTCTTGAATGCCAATAACTTTCAAGATTTGTTTTTGAAGTCTACCTAGTGCATCCAGTGATGTATCATAGATATCTCCCCGTCCAATTAAGCCATACACCAAAATGCTATGAAAAAGGCCATAGTAAATCTGCAATACCTGATTTTTTGACAGTATATGCTTTAGTCTATAAAACATAAACTAAGTATTTAGTTTTACTGGTAATCTTGTTTACATGAACATTCCACTTAATATTTGAATCATAAAATATTCCAAGATATTTGCAGCTATCTACTCTTT